>JAZAYU010000040.1:2186085-2500870 GCA_038501625.1 Corbicula japonica
CCGACCTGCATAGTTACCGAGCAGATATCTCTTGTCCCAAAATTTAGGAACGCGAAAATACCATTTATGAAAGTGTCCCAAAACTTAGGGACACTGAAAAATACCGATAATAAAAGTGTCCCAAAATTTAGGGACACAAAAAATAATTTTTTTCGTGAAAAATAAGGGTGTCCCAATATTTAGGGTGTCCCAATACTTAGGGTGATTACGGTATCATCACCTGTGTTTTTCTTCTCATTACTTTGAAATCTTCCCATTCACTGTGGATTGGTGTAACTAAGCAGACATCTTGTAGATTTCTGTACCACCAAGTGCTTTATTGTTTCATTGTGGTATCTTTTTCATTTTCCAGAAAAAAAATAGTGTAGACATAGATTTGTGTTTATGTATTGTTGTTACACGATAAGGTCAGGGAATGGTTAGAGTGAGACTTGGGAGAAATAGTCTCCCAACTTTGCTAAACTTCTCCCTCTACTAAGCCAAGGGAGAAGTTTTTCCCTATATGTTTCTTATAGAAAGCTGAAAACTTTCAAAACTTCTCTATAGTCTATAGAATTGGAAAAAACATGAAGGTATTGCTTGGTTACATTTCACCAGGGTTTACTTTTCACCAGTGTGAAACATGCATTTCCAGATCACTGTGCTATCTAACCTATGATATTTGAACAGTATTTTGAGTAATTAAATATTTTATTGTTTGTACCTCACCTTGGCCTTTATTTGTGGATCTCTGATTACCATTAAAAACAAAGCTAACTATTCCTTGTTGGTTTTCATTGTATGTGATGTCATTACATATTATTACATGTATATGTAAAACATGCTGTACTATTTCAATTTCAGTTGTGCACTGGACATTTACAGCATAAAAACCTACATGTCCTGCATGAGTTGTGGTTAACACCATACTTTGTGACTCTGTCTGAACTTAACATCAGTAACAATAATCTCACAGAGTTACCTAGTTGTCTCCCCTGGAAATTCCAAAACTTGCGAGTACTGGATGCCCATAAAAACAAGCTTAAACATTTGACCTACAATGTGACAGAACCTGGGCAGATCCAGGAGGATGAGGAGGAACCAGTTTGTTCAAGGTAATAACAACAAGAAACTTTGTGTTCGTATAATTGATTCAGCACTTCATTGTTTTACTAAGTTGTCCTGCCACATGTGTGAATCATAAAAACCAAGATTGGAAACCAGTTAGGAATCTCTTATGATTAGTCAATCTGGAGACTGGGTAAAATTTCAGCCGATCAGTTTTTTAGGTTGTGTACTGGTTTCCAGTCTCAGTTGTATGATTTTGATCCAGGCCCTTTTGCGTTGTCATATTTTACATTGGTCCATTTTATAGAAAAATTAATCACTGTTCTGCACATGTTTCATTGGTAGATGAGGTTGTTTTCTGGCAGTCATAGACAGTTTCTTTCTCAATTCTTGGAAAAGAATCTAGCTCTAATGCATGCAACAAATGTTCGAGTGTCAACTGTATACTGTTGCGTGATCTGGATTTTTATGTCACAGTTTACAGGAAGTAAATCTATCACAAAACAACCTGGAGTCAGTATGCAGGCAACTGTTAGAAATCGAGTCACTTCGCCAGCTCAACCTATCCCATAACAAACTGGTGAATCTAAGCAAGTCACTGCGTCACCAAGTGGATGTCCTTCTAGACAGTGTATCAACACTCAATAGACATTGTAAGTAAATACAAATTTATTAATCCTTTCCTCCACATATATGCCTATATGGCATTGGCAAACTCTAGACCAAATCATATCTGTGCCATCTGATAAGGATTTTTACTGTTTAGTGAACTGTATAGTGAACAATGCAGACTCTGTTTTGATGGAACAAATGTGCCGGCTGATCTGGATCTACACTGTTTCCTCATGCAATAAAAGGCATGTATACAGAGGAAAGGGTTAAATTTACATCTATGTTCATTTAATGTGGAACCACAATTATTAATTGTCATAAAAAGGGCAAAATTATTCCAAATCAGTTGATTGTGTTGAATTCATAATATTGTTGTGCTATTACTCATTAAGTAAATGTATAGGTACACAGTAACTTCATTTGAAGTTGCCTAATGGAGTTGCTCAACCCACTCAAGGCTTATCATATTAATATCATATTAAACCCTTCACTCAATATGTACGCATTTTATCACATATTTTTGTAAGTTTTACGAAGTGTATATCCAGATTTGCCCACACATTTGTGCCATAGTATCAGGATCTACACTGTTCACTTCTTGTTTAGAAATAACATTATGTCTTACAGTTTAGATCCTAATCAGACATATCAGGATCTAAATTGATCTCAATCTACACTGTTTGCACATACATTTGTGTATGGAGTAAAGAGTTGAAATCCATATACAGAAAAAGAGATATCTACAGAGTTAATGTTTAATTTTAGCAACTGTACAAGATCGCGAGTGGCAGTGTACTCAGCTACGGAAGCTTGATGTGTCCCACAATGCTCTGATTATGCTGCCATTGGATATACAGGGGTGTACATCACTAGTCCACATTAATGCCAGTAACAACAGACTTAGCAGCTTTCTACAGCCCTGGAACTGTCCACTGGTATGTTACCCAATTAATAACCCCCATTTCTGTCACTTATAAAAGAATCCAACTGTGATAAAAATTGTTGCATGCTCTATGTGATTGAGCCTGTACTTAGACTTAGGCTTAGACATTATGGTAATTTTTACATAGCTCATTTGTTATTTTTATATTCTTTTTGCTGGCGCAAAGCTGTTATAGAGTTATCAAAATGGAATAAGGGTAATGGGTACAGCAATGTCAAAGGTGATCAGGGAACAAACTATGAGTGCCCCTCAGGTTTAGAGAAAACATTATCAAATAGACCTGATCAAATAGAGTGCCAGTTTCACACTAAAAATTACTGGTGTATAATGGGATACTGGTACACTTAAATATAGAGCATTATTGGTAAAAAATTGGTTATGATTGATTGTAGGAGATTCTGGATTTAAGTCACAATCAAATGGAGCGGTTCCCAGTGAATGTAGAACATTTCTGGAGCGGGAGTCTCAAGTTCCTGAACATAAGTCACAACCTGCTGGATGAACTTAATGAGGGTGTGGTCAGACTTGGTGAGTAACTTCTGTAAACCTGGCCTTCTAGTACTAGCTTGTGTGATGAAGTTAACGATAGAGTGTGTCACCAATCCATCATAGATTTCTGTAAAACTTTTGCTGGTAGCTTGCTTGATGAATTTATTGAGGGAGTTATTAGACTTAGTAATTAACCCTTCCTTACAGGCTTCTGTTAAACTGGCCTAAATGTCTGCTTGACAAAGGTCATACATACTTCTTACTAGCTTCTGTAAACATTGTGGTAGTGATAAATTTTGTGAAGGAATGGTCAAACTAAGTAAGAAACCTTTCACTATAGACTTGTTTAATTTTGGCCTGGAAGTGGGCTCAATAAACACTCAGCCTGTATGTGAACATTTAAAATAAAAATTCCTGGTAGCTACTCAGTGGCTGATTTGTTAAGCTCATTTTTTGCCTATTGCAATGGACTACACTGTGGTAAATCTGTCCTGGTAGCTTCCTTGTTGAACACAATGGGGGACTTGTCAGCTCTTCATAAAAACATTAGGGATATAATAAAGAAATTACCTTTAACTTCTGAAAATGGTATGTTTAAACCATTAATTATAAGTAAATTAAAGATAATGGTATGCTGGCTTTTGTTCAGGTGTCCTGGCTGACTTGGTAGCTTCCAACAACAAGATAGAGCGACTTCCAAGCCCGGAGCTGTGGGACTGCGGCCACTTGCAGAACTTGAACCTTAAACACAACAGGCTGGGCATTCCTCTAGAGTCACCTACCAAAAAGTAGGTGTCCAGGCTACAAGATCATAAAACTCAAACTGGCGATCAGTCTCAAATCTGAAGAATATGATTTGCTGAAATGAATATTGGATATATTATGAACAATGATATATTATGATATATTTAAACTATTCATATTGTCACAAAAAATGCGTAGAACTCTTTCTTTTTTCAATGGAACTATTACCATTTTTGCACTAACTTAACAATCATGTTCTAAAATAAAACATATTTTTTATGTAACCTAGTTGTTTTGTTATATAAAGCATTTCAGTATTTTATCCTTTCATATATACAACTGTATTTGAAATCCATTTTATTTAAACATTGGTTGTTGTTGTTTTTTTCCAGAAAATTTCCCTTACCATCAATTGTGACTAAAAAGCGTTTGAACAGCAAGAGCCACGATGATTCCAGAATACTGCATATCCCACAAAGCCTTGCTTATTGTTTGAAGGAGCTACGACTGGCTGACAATAACCTGGACTGTGTTCCGCCCTCCATATGTGATCTAATCAGTCTAGAAATCCTAGATCTGTCAGAGTAGGTTTACTGCATACTGTAGTATCATTTTGTCTTGCACATGTTTAATTATCTCATATTTTGCACGAGAGTGATTATGAAATTAAGGGATATAGAAACCAATTACTTAACTAATAACTAAATACATGTATAACTGAACACCAAAGAAAATTCCAGACTGCCCGGGATCGATACCTAAAAATATTCTGTCATCCAAATAATACATTGTATTTAAAATCCTTCAACTTAGGCCAGACTTAAAATATTCTTTGTTTCCCCATCCCGACCAAAGCAGATTTAGTATGGGTAGGTTGGGTAGGTAGGTAGGTCAAAATATTTTTTTAAATTTTTTTTCAGAATTATGATTCACATATAGATATTCTAGGATTAACACCAATGGGAATACCAACAAAATTTAAATAGGTACCAAGTTTATATGTATTATTGATGAATGCCTTTCTGCAAAATGACGAAGTTGTCCTTCTGACAAGTCTGCCCAGAACTAGTACTATATAAATAATGAAATAAACTATAATGAAGTAGTGCTATATAAATAAGGAATAAAGTCTCCCCGCACATTCGATCAGTGCTGTTATCAGTTACATCCTTTGGCGCACTATAATTATGTACTATGTTAATAGTACTTCTAAAATTATTTTTTTGTTTTAAAATTTCGGCCAGTTTATATATAAGTGGTTACAATATCCCAGCCAATATAGATTTGGATATAGTTCAATTACCCCAAGGATATATTTCCTGCTTTTTGAATATTGCCTTTGGCGTTGTCTGTGATATGCAGGATTTACATTCTCTGATCCCTGTCAAAATTCTATTCTGTTTTAGCTCCGCCCATTGTTTTCTTGTTTAGGGCAAACCCATTCTTTCTATCTGGGGACCATACACCGCATGGAATGATATTAATCTGAAAATACCGCAGTGAAGGTTTCATGTTCACCGCCATTTGCATACCATTGTTTGGGATGGATCGAAATTGTACTTTTTATTAGTGTAAATATTGAATTGCGCTTAACCCAGGAAATGCATTTCCTTTACTGCCCATTAACAGGCTCAATCAAACCGAGCATGCAATATTTTCATATTTGTCGTGTTCGGTGGCATTCAAAGTTCCGTTTTCAAATATTCCTTATTACGTAAAACTGGAATACATTTAAGTACAAATTTTAGATCGGTTTCGTACTCAAAATGATACGAAGAAAATGCAATTTTTGTCTCAATGATTTTCGTACAAACAAAAAATATCAAATAGGTTTCGGGGATAAAAATTTTCGGGTCGCGCCGATCTTATTGGGTCGGTCGTGGATGGGGAAACAAACAATATTTTATTTTAGGCCTTATAGTATAAAGAAAAAAATAAAGGGAAAAACGAGTAATTACTTTATACAGAATCATTCAAATAGAAATACAGAAGTCAAGAGATGACCACACATTCATTCAACAAAAAGAAAGATTTTGACCAGGGACTCTACAGGAAGGCAAGCCACAGTCTGAAGACATTCAGATTTTTGTGATTTGTTTTCAGGAAACAAGTTAAAGGAAAATAAAGCCATATTGAGTATTTAAAGAAAGATTTGGAAATGGTGGACAGGGTTGATTGGCATCTGGGGGAAACAATAGCAAGTACATTAAATGATTCGCATGATGTATTGTAAATTACAAAGTTCGCATTTTCTTTCAGCAATCCTCTAATAAAGGTTCTACCAACAGAAATGGGAAAGCTTAAGAACTGTGGTATGCTTAAACTGAAAGGTGTAACTCCAACCAACGTTAAACCAGAGTATCTCGGAGGTATGATAATTATAAAATAAATCGTTTCCAAGTATCTTAGAAGCATGATACTTTTAAACTTGATTAACTAGAATATATTGCTGGTATGACATTTGTAAACTTTAACAAACATTAAAGTAGAATAATAGTTTTAAACTTTAACAAACATTAAAGTAGAATATATTTGATGTATGTTAGTTATAAACTCTAACCAAATTAGAGTATATTTGAGGTATGGTAGCTATAAAATCTAACAAACATTAAAGTAATATATTTTTGAGGTGCGGTCAAACCTGTTTTAAAAGAGACAACCTAGGGAAATGCCTAAAAGTGGTCTTTGACAGAAGGTGGTCTTAAGTTAATTTTTTTTTTCTAAAATTTTAGTATTCATCTTCAGGTGATTTTTGTTTACAGATGGTCTTAAGCACTGGTTGGACTGTACAATAGTTATAAACTCTGACTAACTTTAAAGTAGATTATATTTGACGTACGGTAGTTTTAAACTCTAACTAACATTAAAGTAGATTATATACGAGGTATGGTAGCTATAAACTCTAACTAACAATAAAGTAGATTATATTGGAGGTATGGTAGTTTTAAACTCTAACTAACATTAAAGTAGATTATATTCGAGGTATGGTAGCTTTAAACTCTAACTAACAATAAAGTAGATTATATTCGAGGTATGGTAGCTATAAACTTTAACTAACAATAAAGTAGATTATATTGGAGGTATGGTAGTTTTAAACTCTAAATAACATTAAAGTAGATTATATTAGAGGTATTGTAGTTTTAAACTCTAAATAACAATTAAGTAGATAATATTTGAGGTATGGTGGTTTTAAACTCTATCTAACAATAAAGTACAATATTTTTGAGGTATGGTAGTTATTTACTCTAACATTAAAGTAGAATATATAATAGGTATGGTAGTCATAAACTCGTAACACTGTAAGAGTATCTTGCAGTTATGGACGTTATACACTCAAACAACATTTGAATATCTTTGAGGTAGAAAAATTTTACATCTCTCCTGACCCTTTATTCTATAAATAATACTACTAATAATATATATATATATTCTTTTTATTGAATGGGAAAACAGTTTAAATCCAGATCAGCTGGCACATCTGTGCCATCTGACCAGGATCTAAACTGTTCACTTTTTGATTTATTAGGTTATTTCTGGCCAAGAGGAAAACATTGTAGATCATTTGATACAGATGTGGGAACTAATCTGGATCTAAACTTGTCACCTATGTGATAAAAGGCATATATATATACGAATTAAAGGGTACCTGTTGACCTTGACCAGATCAGACAGCATCTGGTTTGCTTTCTTGAAATTCTTTCTGCTAAGGTTGAGACAACGCCATTCAACTGATAAAATATTATTACCACAGCACTATCTGCCCTGAAAGCATGTTAACTGACACCATCTTATATTCACTTTCAGGTCAGAATAACACAAAAGTGATTTTGGCAGATTTGTTGGATCTTCTCCGAAAATGTAAACCCTACCACAAGCTCAAAGCTGTTGTTCTTGGAAAAAAGGTATGTTAGAGAATGCATTTTGAAATTGACTTTTTTCCTGATGGATAGGCAGTCAGCTTGTTAGACAACCCCTAATCTTGTCTTGTATAAAATGAGGTCCATTCTTGTGCTTGCTGTTTGCTTATCTTTAGGATAGACTTTAATCAAATGAGGTCCATTTTTTTTAAATTTATTCTAGCCTATTTACTTGTTGAGAAGACATATCATACACTTGTTTTCACCTTTGAAATCTAACTATGAAATAGCAGATAGTAATTTTGTTCTGTTAATTTTTATAAGAAATTGTTTTAAATGTGGTCAGTGAAACTATACATTTATATTTATTTACAGGAAAAGGGAAAGACAACTCTTGTAGACATCCTTGCGAACAGAAAGTATAATGTACCTCCAGAGCGGAAGAGTATTATAAGAACTGAGGTCGTATTAAGAAAAGGATTCCCAGTAAGCAGCCAGAGATTTCAATCAATTTATTATGCGCTCACGAAGTGGCATAGATAATAGCACTTGTTCATCCATCTGTCTGTCCTCATATACCTGTGTACTTCCAGTCTTGTGGTATTAACTTCTCATTAACTATCTGGCAGATTTCTTTCAAACTTAAACAAATGATAAAGCAAGGTGTGTAGATGGTTGTAAAGAAATGATTTTTATGCCCCCACAAGGTGGGAGGCATATAGAGTTGCACTCGTCCGTCCGTTCGTACATCCCTCCGTACGTCCATCCATCCGTACGTCCATCCATCCGTACATCTCCAAATCTCCTGGAATCAACTCCTCCGAAACTATAAGGTGGAATTCTTTTAAACTTGCACAGATGATCTAGCAGGATGTGTAGATGATCGTAAAGAAAGGATTTTTTCCTGCGACCATTTTTACCAGAGTTATGGCCCTTGTCTTATTTCAGTAATTAAATCTTGTGGCGTCAACTCCTCCTAAACTGAAAGGCGGATTTCTTTCAAAATTGCACAGATGATCAAGCAGGATGTGCAGATAATCGTAAAGAAAGGATTTTTTCCTGTGACCATTTTTACCAGAGTTATGTTAATTTCAGTAATTAAATCTTGTGGCATCAACTCCTCATTAACTCTCCAAGGGATTTCTTTCAAACTTGCACAGATGATCAAGCAGGATGTGTAGATGATCATAAAGAAAAGATTTTTTTCCTACGGCCATTTTTACCAGAGTTATGGCCCTTTGTTTATTTCAGTAATTAAATCTTTTGGCATCAACTCCTCATTTACTATTGGATGAATTTCTTTCAAACTTGCACACATGATCAAGCTGGATTTGTACATGATCATAAAGAAAAGATTTTTTCTTGCAGCCACTTTTATCACAGTTATGGCCCTTTGTTAAGTTCACTTACAAAATTTTGTGGCATCAACTCCACATTTTCTATTTGGCTGATTTCTTTCAAACTTGCACAGATGATTAGAGATGATGTGTAGATTGTTGTAAAGGACATTGTCTTGCAACCATTTTCACCATAGTTATGGCCCTTTGTTTATGTTAGTTATTAAATTTTGTGGCACTTTAACTCTTCATTGACTTATGATCACCACATATTGTTAATATCTGGTACACAATTTTGTTACAAATATTGTTGCAGCAGTGGGGGGGGGGGGGGGTGGGCATCAGTGTCCTGAGGACACAGTCTAGTTTTCCAGCAATTTTTTTTTACCAGAATGAAGACCCTTTCTTAATTTCAGTAATCAAATTTTGCGACATCAGCTCCTCATTGTCTACTGGTATCAGGCGGATTTCTTTCAGACTTGCACAGATGATCAAGCAGGATATGTAGATGGTTGTCAAATAAAGATTTCCTGCAACCATTTGACTATAGTCCTTTGTTAATACCAGTGATATAATTTTGTGGCATCAACTTGCTTAACTCTTTGTTTGCACAAAGGTGGCAGGAGTTTATGAGTTTATGAAGGTTCCTATGGGAAATCTTGTAAAGAACATAGAACCTTTCTCTTTTTCATTTAATCTTGGCATCAATGCTCTGGCTGATTTGACTCCAGGGTCCAAGATCATAAAACTAAGATTGGAAACCAGTCTCAAATCTCAAGCATCTGATTGGCTGAAATAGCAACCAGTTTCCTTTTTAGCCAATTAGATGCTTGAGATTTGTCTCCAGATTTAGTTTTATGCTCTTAATCACTAGTGCTCTGCTCTCAGCTTGAAAATGCCATAAGTTTCTAATATTTCATATGTTTTGATGCTTTTGCATTCAACATTGTTGTGTTGATGGGTGGGTTGGAGCTAATTCACCAAACAGCATAGTATTTGTTTGTTCATTTGGGACCAGTTGTGGCAAGTGAGAACCTGGTTTAAAACCCCAGTGGCAAATTGTTTTTTTTCACTGACCATTTTAACCCTTAACCCCTCTTGTTCTATTTTTCATAACTTTTTGTGGTGTCTTATTTGAAATTGATCTGTTTGAAAACCCATAATCTGCTTTTTGGCTGTGTGAATAGGCTGTGTTTCTAAGTTTGACTATTCCTGATATGCATGTTTCACTTTCTTACCAAACCATTCAAGCATCTGCACTCTTTCACAGTGTTCAATGACCTGTTGTTCTTTCCTGTACTCGGGCAAACTTCAAATATAACACTCAATAAATTGTTCAACACTGGCAATTGTTCATAAGCTTTTACAGCAGCATTACAAATAAAGTAATAATTTTCAGCCTTTCCAGACAGAACTTAGTTTGTCTGGGTGTTACATACCCTGTAATACACTCTTCATATGAGAGTCATGTCATTAATAAAGCAATAAGCAAAACCATTTCACTGGTTTTCTGTACTTTTAGTTCTTTGATGTGAAGTTGAGAAGAGACCATGACATTACACTGAACGTGTGGGACCTGGCAGGGGATGAAGTTTACACACAGATCCACCACAGTTTGTTCACTCCTTTCACCCTCTACATACTGGTCTGGGACTTCTGGTCCATCAAAGATGAAATAGATAAAATAGAGAAGTGGATTAACAATATTCAGGTTTGATATATAAATGGAATATTATGACAGTTTACAGTCTGTTCCTATCCTCAACCTGATAACCTAGTTACCAGATGGATCAATTTTGAAACAATTAGCCAATTTCATCAGCATTTCATCCAGTTTTAGTTAATAATCAGGCTTTGTCAATGCCATTTTATGCATTTTCAATAATACATGTATATGCTGAAAGCTTGTCTGATAAGAAATCTTGGAGTAAAATATATTGTTAATAATTTTTATCTAGTGCTTTTCATCTTGATTGTTTGTAGTCAGAGACTTGAATCAAGTTGGTTTCAGCATATAGATATGCATAATTTTAGTACATTAAAGTCATTCTACTCTGTATGCTTGCAGGCCAGCACATCCAGTTACAAGGTTGTTTTGGTGGGGACATTTATAGACAAGACCCAGTTAAAGCCAGAAATGATACAGGAGACAAAGGACCTGATCACTGAACAACTGAGAGAGTGTGCACCAAAGCTCTGTCCTGTGTCCTGCATTAGTATGGAAGGTAAATTCAGCCTGGCACACTTTCAGGAATACATGTACATCTTTGCCCAGAAGACTGATCTTTATCAGCAAGTTAATTTCATCCAAACCATGCCCAATTGTCCTGTCCTGTTTCAACATACAAATTGGTATCCTTGAACATTTTAAATAGCAATTTCCCAGTCATGTCTTCAGGATGGAACACTTACAGTGGCACATTCCCAAGGCCTCTCCTATATCCTTGAACACTTTGGACAACATGTTTCCATGGTCTTTCATATTTCATGGTACTCTTTAAGCAGCCCAAGGCCTCTTCTTTATCCTAGAACACTTTGGACAGCATGTCCCGGGGTCTTTCATGTATCATGGAACTCTTTGAACAGTCCATTCCTAGGGTCACTTCTCTATCCTAGAATACTTTAGACAGCAAATGCCTAAGGTCTGTTATTTTATTTATTTCTCAGGACATTAGAAGGATTGTCCAGTTAAAGATTTGATTTGCACTCACTTTCAAGTGTTGATTATATATTCTTGGTTTTCTGTAAGACTCAATTTATTGTTTTAAGAACATTTTGCAGAAAGTACTAGTGAAATTTCATTCTTACCATTTTGCTTACTGTCACCTTATTGCTAAATAGGATAACTACTAATCTGCAATACACCACAGGAACCTGAATTTCTTTCAAAAATCACCCCGATTCCACAAATTTGACGCTTGACATTTATATGCCTAATATATAATAAACAGATTGTTTATTATAATGGCATATTAGGGTAAAACATCATATAATTATGTGGAATCAGTCTGATTTTTTAATGAAATTCAGGTTCCATTGATTGCACTATGCATGGGTATGCTCTTGTCTCTATTACTAGCATCTCATACAAAACAGCTTTCTACCAAGACATGTAACTTTATTATCTCTGAGCAATTTTAAATTAACCTCTCTGGAATGAACACCACAGAATGAACATTTTTTGAAACCTTGCAGTGATGTTTGTTACCAAAATGTTTCATTTTACAGAATAAAACAATAATAGCTACTTTTTACCACTACTAATTTAGATAAAACTTTTTTTAACTTTCAGGTATAGAAAATTTGAAAAACTGCCTTTATGAAACTGCCTGTAGTATAACACTGCCTACAAGAGGTAGAGAAACTGTGATTGGTCGGAAAATCCCAAAGACCTACAAAGTAATGGAGAAACTCCTCATGCAGGCGCAGTGTGACCTGGAAGCTCAAGGGAAGCCACTCTTCTTGACTCAGAGTCAGTTTGTTGAAATCATTGAGCAAATTCCACCTCCAAATGATCTCTTGCCAGCTGAAGAAATCACAAATGGTAAATAGAGTTCTAAATACCAAATGAATACAGTGTGATATGGTATAGAATTCAGTATAATTAAAGTAAACTGAGGTAAGACATCAAAAGTATTTGTAGGCTTTCCAATGAATGATATCCTCATTTTTAAGATAATTTTTTCTATGCTGGTAGCTATTCAATCTGAATGTCTAGAAAATGGGCTGCAATGACATCTTTGTGTAACATATTCTGTGCCATTTCATGTGATTTTTCTGTTGAAAGTATGCATATATTTTCTGATATCTCATTTAAACGTTGAAAGCATCAAGGTATTTGAACAAATGAAATTCACAAATAGATTGCAAAGCCATTTCTTATAATGGTTACATATGATGTAAGTTTTTAAAAAATTTGTTTGCAAGATCATGAGAATGATAAAGTTTATCTTGCAGTTTGAGATTAGGAATTCACTATTTTTCTTGATTTGGTTACTAGTAAGCAGGCATTCATGGAAATATGTCAATAGTAGGAAGGTACATGCCTAATGTAAATAATGCAGTTCCCAGGTAGCCTTCCTTGTCAATTTCTTGTTGCTTGCCATCTTTCTTGTACTAATCAAATGCAGTCTTTGATATTTTCAAAAATATTGTTTAATTTTTTTTTACAGTTACAAAGTTTTTAGTTGAAGTGGGTCACCTATTACATTTCTCAGACCCCCTGGGTGCTCTGGATACCCTCTACTTTCTTGATCCAGCCTGGCTCTGTGATATACTGCTACATGTGCTGATAGTAAGTATGGAAAATGTGTCTTAACCCTTTCCTCCATGTAAACACCTTTATGGTGTGGGAGAACAGTGCAGATCCATATCAGCCATCAAATCCAGCAGTCTGATTAGGATCTGAACTGTTTGATTTTTGGTTTATTAGGTTATTTCTGACAAAAAGTGAACAGAGCAGATCCAGATCAGATGGCATGGATTTACTGGCAGATCTGGATCTACACTGGTAGCTCATGCAATAAAATGCATATTTATAGAATAAAGGGTTAGGGAAGATAAAGCTGATCAGAAATCTTTAATAATGAAAGTTATATTAAAATGGAAATAAATTTTTCTTTGAAAAGTGTAAAAGCTTTCACCACTGTCACAGTATCATGTGACTTGGCTCGGACACTGTTCTTTTCAGCTGCTTAACACAATCAACCATGTATTACTGCCTCAGCCAACATTTAGTCTTAATGCTATGTAACATAATGCATTATGTTGTTTTATAATGGCTAATAATAAATGAAATTAATTTTTTGACCATGCCATTAAAAAATTAAAATACCGGTATGCATATTTGGAATAGCCACATACAGAAAACACAGCCTTCCAACACAGCAAAAAAGTAGAGGAAAAGAGAGCATCTGTTTATTACTAAAATGAGAACCTAAAGGTTATCCCTTTGGCCAAAACATTTAGCATGTCCTAACATAATAAATTAATAAATAAAAAAGTACTTTAAAGACACACTGAACTCTATGAAATGTCTAATAAATTAATTTGGATGGGCTCTGACGGTGTGATGTCATAAGCAATTAAAATCAGATATATGCTCACTGACTTACCATTTAGGATATATAATGTGTGATTTTGCAGTCCCCAGAGGGTAAGAAGCTGTTGAAGCAGGGTCGCGGCAGGATCCATAGAGAAGCTGCCAAGAAACTGTACGAGGAATGCACGAGATTTCCTTCCATGTTTATAGATCAGTATCTGGAACTGTTAGAGAGATTTGAAATAGCTACATCTATCTCACAGTCAGAATTGTATGTTTGCTTTTTATACTCAGACTTTCCTTGAGGTCTTTTAATTGAGATTATATAGGACAGTAATCAAACAACTTTTCAGAAATCTAATTAATTCAATGTTAACCCTTTCCTGCATATCACCTTTTATCTTACGGGCTAACAGTGTAGATGCAGGTCAGCCATCACATTTGTGATGTCTGATCAGAATCTACAGTGTTGGCTGTTTGATTCATTAGGTTATTTCTGATCAAGATATGACTCGTGCAGATCCTTAGCAGACGGAAATGTGCCAGCTGATCTGGATCTACATTTGCCGCACACACATTAAAACACATATAGAGAGAGAGAGAGTAAAGGGTTAAACTACAATTGCTTGCTATATGATTTCAGCCTGTTTTTTCCGTGCCAGTTGCCTATAGATCCACCAATAATTGACACTGCGGAAGATAAACTAGATGAAGGGATTTGCTTGCGAAGGTTGTATCGTATGGCAGAATGTCCGAGTGGTTTCTGGATGCGACTGGTTTCCCGTTTGATGATGCGGGTGGATCAATTTGCAAAACGAGACTGGCATTTTCGACCAATGGCAACGCACAGTGTGAGGGCTTTTACTATACGACATGGCAGTAGTCAGTCCAAAGAACCAAACAGATGTGGCAGCTAGTTAGTATTGTTTTGTTTACCAAGCTTGCTCTATTTAAAGTTTTGTCAGCCATGTGTTAGTTGAAATGGACCAAGTGGGTTTAATGATTTAAGGGCTGTCCACTTTATAACATTTATTTCTGCAAAATTTCATTGAACAGTATTTTGCTGTTGAGAGATTTTGATAATTTTCTTTTTATTGATGAACCTGCAATCATGAATGTATTTGCTCCTTAACTGTCAAAAGCTTTGTGTGGCTTATAACTTATACAGCAATGGAAGTATTGCAATGCAATTTAAGGTATATATTTTTATCACATTCAGCTTAACCCCATATTTCAACTTTTTGAAAGCAGGCTACACACGTTTTCTGTGGAACACCAAATTCTAGGTATAGATTTATATCAATCACTGTTAAAGTGCTTTTATAATGACCATCAAAATTGCAGATAATTTTAGATCACTTTTGAGTCTTTGTGAACCTGCCCCATTGCGCTTTTTCTGATGGCATTTCTTGACTCTGGGCATTGATATGGGAATGTCATATTTGGAACCTGTTCAGGGCCCAAGGTTATAAAACTGAGTATGGAAACTTATCTCAAATCTCAAGCATCTGATTGGCTGAAATGGAGACCAGTCGCCATTTCACCTAGTCAGATGCTTGAGATTTGAGACTGGTTTCCAATCTCAGTTTTATAACCTTCACACCTGCAGTTAACCTTTTACTCCATGGGATAGGGCTGTTAACCAGCCAGAGAAATTGGCACATCTAATCCATCTTGTCAGGATCTACACTGGTCACTTTTAGATTTAGGTTATTGGTTATTTCTGACCATGAAGCAACCAGTGTAGATCCAGATCAGATGGCATGGATGTGCTGGCTGATCTGGACCTTCACTTATCTCACACACGATAAAACCCCTATATATGTAGTAAAGGGTTAAGTTTAGATATTTCTGAAATTCCAGTCATGGTTTGCAAATCAAAACAGCCAAGAAGACATTTTGTCGAGAGCTGATCCATGTGAGTCACGAAGATGGAAGTTTTTGTGTTGAGCCAGCAATCTTTTCTGGTAAGTTCTTTCCAATATCTAATATGGGGATTAATAACCTTACACTTAAATGATTATAGCTTCATTACTTAGAACTTAAAATTCAAAGCTTTGAATAAATAAGTCAGCAACTTTGAGTGCTCAAATAAATTCTTTTAAAAGACATAAAAATGACATTATGTTAAGTTGACAATGTGTCAAGATGTTTCTGAAGATTTAATAGTTTTGCTTTATAATGCTAACAAAATTATTTTTGAAAAAGATGAAAAGTGAACTTTGAAAGCCACTGAACACAGGATCAATTTGATTGAGCCTGTTCATGGGCAGTAATGAAATTGCATATTACTGCCCATGCTGCCTACTTCTCGAGATGACAGTACAATTTTGATTCATCCCAAATGATGGTATGTATATGGCTGTAAACATGGAACTTTCAATGCAGTATTTTCAGATTAACACCATTCCATGGTCACCAGATTAAAGAATTTGTTTTCCCTAAACAAGAAAACAATGGGTGGAACTGAATTGAATAGAATTTTGACGGGGATCTGGGAATATAAATCTTGCTGAAGAAATAAATTAAAAATAACATGCTCATACAATTAAGACGAAGGTTATGTCTTCAAATGTAATTTAAAAAGAAGCACAGAATATTACTAATCATCAGACTTTGGAGCTCATTGCATCCTCTGAAGCTCAATAAACATTCGGTTGTATCTCTTGATGATGTTTACTGGCAGTCATTTGTAAATTACCATTTTGTTTAAGGTTCACAGTCTTTCCAAAAGTCTGGTCAGTATTGAATAACTTTATTTTAGATTTAACCTTTTACTCCATGTATACACCTTTATGGCATGGGCAAACAGTGTAGATCCTGATCAGATGGCATGAATTAGACCTAAATCAGATGGCACATCCATGCTGTCCAATAAGGATTTACATTGTTCACTTTTTAGCTCACCTGTCACGTAGTGACAGGGTGAGCTTTTGTGATTGCCCTTCGTCCGTTGTCCGTTCACAATTGTTGTCCGCACTCTAGCGGTTGTAATTTTAATCCAATCTTCTTCAAACTTGGTCAGAATGTTTATCTCAATGATATCTAGGTCAAGTTCAAAACTGGGTTGTGTGACCTTGAAATCTAGGTCACTAGGTCAAAAAGCTTGTCTGCACTCTAGCAGTCTTAATTTTGGTGCGATCTTCTTTCATGTGACCCTTAAAACTAGCCCACTAGGTCAAATTAAAGAAAAAGCTTGTCTGCACCCTAGTGGTCTTAATTTTCGTGGGATCTTCTTCAAACTTGGTCAGAATGTTTATCTCAATGATATCTAGGTCAAGTTCAAAACTGGGTCATGTGACCTTGAAATCTAGTTCACTAGGTCAAATTATAGAAAAAGCTTGTCTGCACTCTAGCAGTCTTAATTTTGGTGCGATCTTCTTTAAACTTGGTCAGAATGTTTATCTCAATGATATCTAGATCAAGTTTGTAACTGGATCATGTGACCCTTAAAACTAGGTCACAAGGTCAAATTTAAGAAAAAGCTTGTCTGCACCGTAGGGGTCTTTATTTGGTGGGATCTTCTTCAAACTTAGTCAGAATGTTTATCTTAATGATTTCTAGGTCAAGTTCAAAACTGGGTCATGTGACCTTGAAATCTAGGTCACTAAGTCAAATTTATAGAAATAGCTTGTCAATACTCTAGCGGTCATAATTTTGGTGCGATCTTCTTCAAACTTGGTCAGAATGTTTATATTAATGATATCTAGGTCAAGTTCGAAACTGGGTCATGTGACCTTGAAACTAGGTCACAAGGTCAAAGTATAGAAAAATCTTGTCCGCACTCTGTCTTAATTTTGGTCCGATCTCTTTCAAACTTGGTCAGAATGTTTATCTCAATGCTATCTAGGTCATGTTCGTAATTGGGTCATGTGACCATGGAAACTAAGTCAATAGGTCGAATTTTAGAAAAAGCTTGTCCGCACTCTAGTGGTTTTACTTCAATCTTGGTCAGAATGTTTATCTCAATGATATCTAGGTTAAGTTCAAAACTGAGTCATGTGACCTTGAAAACTAGGTCACTCTTAATTTTGGTCCTCTTTGTCAAGCTTGGTCAGAATGTTTATCTCAATGATATCTAGGTCAAGTTTGAAACTGGGTCATGTGACATTGAAAACTAGGTGACTAGGTCAAGTAATAATAAAATAAATGGTCTTAATTTTAGTCTTCACTTTCATTACCATAAGATTTTGGTTCCTTTCTTGAAATTGCCATATTGCATTATAGGTTCCAGAGTTATGGCCCCTGAAAGTGCCAAAATTAACTATTTAGAACTTGTCTGCACAATAGCAGCTTTATTTTTGATTTGAATTTAATCAGACTTGTACAATACTTGAGTTACTATAAGATCTCACTTCATTTCTTGAACCAGCTAGATTCTATAATGAGTTCCAGAGTTATGGCCCTTGAAAGAGCCAAAGTAAGCTATTTTGACCTTTTCTCCACAATAGCAGCTGTATTTTTTTACTTGATTTTACCACACTTGCACAAAACTCTTGCAAAAATTGAGCAGTTGTTGGCAGGTGAGCGACCCAGGGTCCTATGGACCCTTTTGTTTTTAGCTCACCTGAGCACGAAGAGCTCATGGCGAGCTTTTGTGATCGCCTGATGTCCGTCGTCCGTCCGTGCGTCGTCAACTTTTTCTTCAAACGACTTCTTCTCCTGAATTCCTGGGCCAATCTTGCTGAAACTTGGCAGGAATGTTACTTGCATGAAGCTTTACCAAAATTGTTCAAATGGTTCCAGTCCATTGCCAATCTAGGTCACAGAGGATAAAAATAGATTTTGAACATGAAATTTTTAAAAATCTTCTTCTCTGAAACCGTAAGGCCTAGAACTTTGATATTTGGTGTGCAGCATCACCTAGTGGTCCTCTACCAAGATTGTTCAAATTATAGCCCTGGGGTCAAAATTGGCCCCGCCCGGGTGGGGTCATGTGTTTTCCTTAAAAATATATAGCAAAAACTTAAAAAATCTTCTCCAAAACCGCAATGGCTAGAAGTTAGATATTTGGCATGAAACATTGTCTAATGGACCTCTAACAAAGTTGTTCAAATTATGGCCCTGGGGTCAAAATTTGCTTCGCCCCAGAGGTCATTGGTTTTCCTTTATATCAATATATAGCAAAAACTTAAAAAATCTTCTTCTCTGAAACTGTAAGGCCTAGAACTTTGATATTTGGTGTGTAGCATCACCTAGTGGTCCTCTACTAAGATTGTTAAAATTATAGCCCTGGGTTCAAAATTTGCCCCGCCCCAGAGGTCATGGGTTTTCCTTATATCAATATATAGCAAAAACTTAAAAAATCTTCTCCGAAACCGCAATGGCCAGAGGTTAGATATTTGGCATGAAACATTGCCTAATGGACCTCTAACAAAGTTGTTCAAATTATGGCCCGTGGGTCAAAATTTACCCCGCCCCAGAGGTCATGGGTTTTCCTTATATCAGTATATAGCAAAAACTTAAAACATCTTCTTTTCCGAAACCACAATGGCCAGAGGTTAGATATTTGGCATGAAACATTGTCTAATAGACCTCTAACAAAGTTGTTCAAATTATGGCCCTGGGGTCAAAATTTGCCCCGCCCCAGAGGTCATGGGTTTTCCTTATATCAATATATTGCAAAATTTAAAAAATCTTCTTCTCCGAAACCGCAATGGCCAGAGGTTAGATATTTGGCATGAAACATTGTCTAATGGACCTCTAACAAAGTTGTTCAAATTATGGCCCTGGGGTCAAAATTTGCCCCGCCCCAGAGGTCATGGGTTTTCCTTATATCAATATATAGCAAAAACTTAAAAAATCTTCTTCTCCGAAACCGCAATGGCCAGAGGTTAGATATTTGGCATGAAACATTGTCTAATAGACCTCTAACAAAGTTGTTCAAATTATGGCCCTGGGGTCAAAATTTGCCCCACCCCAGAGGTCATGGGTTTTCCTTATATCAATATATAGCAAAAACTTAAAAAATCTTCTTCTCCAAAACCGCAAGGGCTAGAGGTTAGATATTTGGCATGAAACATTGTCTAATGGATCTCTAACAAAGTTGTTCAAATTATGGCCCTTGGGTCAAAATTGGCCCTGCCACAGGGGTCGCTCATTTTACATAGAATTATATAGGAAAAATCTTGTAAAAGTCTTCTTCTCTAGAACCATAACACATAGAGCTTAGAATTTTTACATGTAACATCACTTTGTGGACCTTTACCACGTTTATACATATCATGACCCCAGGCTCGAATTGGCCCCACCCAGGGGCTTATCAATTTTTACATAGAGCTAAATAGTAAGAACTGAAGACATGTAGAATGTTTGCTAGTGTCAAACTTCACCCCTTGTTCTCTGAAACTAATGCGACTAGACCTTAGATATTTCGTGTTGAGTATTGTAAAGAGACCCTTTACCAGCATTATTTAAATGTTGGCCCTGGGGTAAAGCTGAAAGTACTTTTGTACTCAGGTGAGCGATACAGGGCCATCATGGCCCTCTTGTATTTTATTTCTGACTAAAATGCTAACAGTGCAGATCCTGATCAGATAGCACGAATGTGCCGTCTGATTTGGATCTACATTGTTCACCAATGTGATAAAAGGAGTATATATGGTAAAGGTTTAAGTCTTTTTGAATACGGTGCACATCATGGGAAGGTGTCTCAGGAAAGCTGATGTCCATGTCACAAAGCTGAGCAGACAACACTGCTGATTTGCTGTAAAAATAACATGGAACAGTGAAGATGCACAGCTGCCCCACCCCCTGCTAGACCTTACTAATACACACTTGTTTCCTTGTAAAAATTGTGTCAAATCACTGATATTTTTAAATTCTATCAAAATATGTGAAAATACAGTCTGTCAAAATTGTAGTTTAAATAAACCGCATATTCTATTTACATATAATTAAATATTATTATATATATCAATTAAAACAGTTATATACATACATAGAATATGCAGGTCTTTTAAACTATGATTTCAACGGTTTATTTTTGCTTATTTTGATAGAATGGAATAAAATCAGTGACTTGACACCATTTTTACAAGGAAACAAGGGTGTATTAGAAAGGGCAGGCAGGGTGTGAGGTGGCTGGTCAGGCGCCAGTGTGAAGATGTGTAACAAAATTATATATAAGTTATAAGAAAATACATGTAATAGACAAATGTAAGAGCATTCCAGATTATATTAACAACAAGAATGTCAGAAACTATCACAGAAGACAACTATTCACATGATGTGTTCCATGTAAAATTATAACCAACAAATTTCCCATGACGTGTAAAATTATAACTAACACCTCCTTCATATCCTCAGATATTTAGTAAAAAATGCTTATTAAAAATCAGAAGTCACAGAAAATATATCCCAACATTATAACACAACCCAAGAACTGCCAAAAAGCTGTCTGAACAGCTTGTTCAGGCCTGTAAAAAGGAATGGGAGGCTATACTGGAGTGCAATTGTTAAAGCAGACTGGTAGCTTGTACTTAAACATGCTACTTTGATTTGATGAGATAACAGAACAACTGAAACTCACTTTCTTAATATTTCACTTAATAATTATCTGAAACAGTATGCATTAATATGTTCAAAACTTAACAAAAGCGCTAAACTTTAATGATGTGTTAACTTTATGTCGACTGCTAGTATCTATCCTTTGATTAAGTCACTTCTTTAAAAAACAGTCCTAGGCTGCAGATCATAAAACTGTGATTGGAAACTAGTCTAAAATATCAACCATCAGATTGGCTGAAATGGAAAGTTGTCTCCGATGCTTGAGATTTGAGACTGGTCTCCTATCTTAGTTTTGTCATGGTAGGCCATGTCTAATCTGTCAAATTATCCTGCAAAACCCTTGTATTTCTATAAATGGATCTTCCTATATATAAACAAACACCATTTTTATTGCACCAATTCAGCTTGTTAAGGAATTTACCCTTCATGGATTTGGAACATGTTTCAGAGAATGTAGATAACACATGTATGCCCTGGCATAATATACAAGGGCCAGGTAAGTTTATGTGTTAGTCCAGAGTAAACTTTGTGTTGAACAGTCTATCGGAGATTTCTAAAAACTCAACATTCTTTGCTTAGTTTAGTGTTTGTATTATACTGAAAAGAATTTTCCAATCAGAAGCATCTATGTTTCTCATACTATTCTGATTAAGGATTATATATACATGAGGTTGTTTTGAGCTCAATTATTAACCTTTATAATCTATATACTTACTAACAAATCCATAACTCTATTACAAAACTTTTTAAGGTGTGCTCCATTTTTCACTTTTTTGTGTTAAAATGTTTGTGCACTTCATTCAATAACTTTGAAACTATTTAAGGTATTCACCATCATAATCTGCATAATTACCAATAAGACCCATAACCATTTTACAATACTTCTGAAGTTTTGCCCCTATTTAACTTAGATTTTGTTTTCTTGTTTTATCCACATGGTCCATGGCTTTAAAACTACTTAGGATATTAGCTTGAAACTTGGAACAACTTAACTAAAAATATTTTTTTAAAATTTGCCTCTGTTTCATTTACATTTTCTTTTAAAGATTTTATGCACTTGCCTCATAACTTTGAAAAACTTGGCATTGTGCTTGGCAATCTCTATAGGACAGTTCTTGGTGTTTTGCTTGAAGCCCCTGCATTTGAGAATCCATATTACACATTGATTAACCTTACTTTTGGCTAATCTCTCAAGACATTGTGTTTAGCAATTCATATAGGAAAATGCTTGATATTTTTCTTGGCAAACCCTTCATGTTATGTTTGGCAATCCCTTAAAACAATTTTCAACTTTGTGCTTGGGGATTCTCTGTGAAACGGTGCTGGACATTTTGCTTGGCAATCCCTATAAACAAGAAACAATGTTTGGCTTTGTGCTTTACTGTGCTTGGCAGTGTTAGACATTGTGGTAGGCAATCTTATAAAACTGTACTTGATATATTGCTTTGTGATCCATTTAAGACACTGTTAGACATTGTGCAGGACAATACATACAGATTTTGCTTTCATAAAAGATATTGCTTGGAATTGTGCTTGGCATTTCTTGTAAGACAGTGCTTGACATTATGCTGTGTAATCCCTTTAAAACTGTGCTTGACATTGTGCTTTGCAATCCACATATGACAGTGTTTAACATTGTGCTAGGCAATCCATATAAGACAGTGTTAAACATTGTGCTAGGCAATCCATATAAGACAGTGTTTAACATTGTTCTGGGCAATCCATATAAAACAGTGTTTAACATTGTGCCGGGCAATCCATATAAGACAGTGTTTAACATTGTGCTGGGCAATCCATATAAGAGAGTGTTTAACATTGTGCCAGGCAATCCATATAAGACAGTGTTTAACATTGTGCTGGGCAATCCATATAAGACAGTGTACAACATTGTGCTTGGCAATCAATTTAAGACAGTGTTTAACATTGTGCCGGGCAATCCATATAAGACAGTGTTTAACATTGTGCTGGGCAATCCATATAAGAGAGTGTTTAACATTGTGACAGGCAATCCATATAAGAGAGTGTTTAACATTGTGCTGGGCAATCCATATAAGACAGTATTTAACATTGAGCTGGGCAATCCATAAAAGAGAGTGTTTAACATTGTGCTGGGCTATCTATATAAGACAGTGTTTAACATTGTGCTGGGCAATCCAAATAAGACAGTGTTTCACATTGTGCTGGGCAATCCATATAAGACAGTGTTTAACATTGTGCTTGGCAATCCATATAAGACAGTGTTTAACATTGTTCTGGGCAATCCATATAAGAAAGTGTTTAACATTGGTCTGGGCAATTCATATAAGACAGTGTTTCACATTGTTCTGGGCAATCCATATAAGAGAGTGTTTTACATTGTGCTGGGCAATCCATATAAGACAGTGTTTAACATTGTGCTGTGCAATCCATATAAGACAGTGTTTAACATTGTTCTGGGCAATCCATATAAGACAGTGTTTAACATTGTGCTGGGCAATCCATAAAAGAGAGTGTTTAACATTGTGCCAGGCAATCCATATAAGAAAGTGTTTAACATTGTGCAGGGCAATCCATATAAGACAGTGTTTTACATTGTGCTGGGCAATCCATATAAGACAGTGTTTAACATTGTTCTGGACAATCCATATAAGACAGTGTTTAACATTGTTCTGGGCAATCCATATAAGACAGTGTTTAACATTGTTCTGGGCAATCCATATAAGACAGTGTTTAACATTGTTCTGGACAATCCATATAAGACAGTGTTTAACATTGTTCTGGGCAATCCATATAAGACAGTGTTTAACATTGTTCTGGGCAATCCATATAAGACAGTGTTTTACATTGTTCTGGGCAATCAATATAAGGAAGTGCATGGTAATGAGTTTGGCAATCCATTATAAGACAATTCTTGATATTGTCTGTGCCAATCCTTATATGAGAGTGCTTGACATTGTGCTATACATTCCTTTTAAAATTGTCCTTGGTATTACTATTGGCTAATTTCTACAAGACATTGTGCTTGGCAATCCCTATAGGACAGTGTTGACATTATGCTTTTCAATCCATATAAGATAGTGCTTAGAATTGTGATTGGCAATCCCTATAAAACAGTGTTTGTTATTACAGTTGGCTCATCTCTACAGGACATTGTGCTTTACCATCCATGCTGGACAGTGCTTGGCATTGTGCTTGGCAATCCCTATAAATACTGTGCTTGATATTGTGCTTGGCAAGCCTTTAAAATAAGTACTTGGCATTTTTAAATCAAGCTGAATCCAGGAAACAATTTTAAGAGTTGAGTTCAAAGAACACAAATAATCACCTTATTAATTTGCATCACATTTTTTATAGAGAACATTAATGAACATAAAACATTGACATGAAATAGTATATGTATATATTGATTTTTGCTGTTTAGGACTGGAGAAGAAATCAAGTCTACAGAACGGTGTACTAATCACAGAAGTTAGTAAGACTGGAAACTTTGGTATAATGGGCATTATTGTCGATGAGATTGAAGATATTATACAGGACTTTTATCCAGGTAATCTCTAGATTTTATTTTATGCTAGATGGTTCCCAGTGTTGGATCAAAAACCATTTGCACCTCAGTCCCTGTTCATAGGTTGTGTCACATGCCGTAATCAGGATGTGATATGAAGTCACTGAGTAGAAGACATCATATAATTATAGTTAAAAGCTTGAACTAAATTTTTGGAAATATTTTTACATTAACTATTTGAAACAGTTGTTAAAAAGATATAAAGGGATCATTTTGTCCATTTGTCTGTTAGTCCGATAGTGCCGGCTGATCGGGATCTACTGTGTTGGCAGATAGGAAAAAAATCATATATGAGGATTCATGGGTTTAGTCCAGTCACAGAGGTGGTATAAATAGAGAGGTTTCACTGTGTTCATTATCATTTGACAACGACCATCATTCTTAAGTAGCTCTGTAGATAAGTGATTTTAAAAAATAAAAATAAAACATTCCATTCATTTTATTAAAAAAATTATTTATAAAATATTTATTATTAATAAAATAAAAATTAAAAATTAAGTAATAAAAATGAATTAAAATATTAATTATTATTTATTAATAAAATGAGTGATATTACTACAATATTGTGTATTAACATTATATCTTAGGATTATTTCAAATATTTAAAACATTCCATGTTATTTATAGGTTTGCTGGAACCGGACATGTTGTTACTAAGTAACCGCCTGGAGCGGTATGCACTGTGTTCCGCATGTTACCAAGGATTACCCCTCCCAACTCATGTGTATCATTTCACCATGGAGCACTGTGCCAGGTTACTGATCAGTGGAGAAAACATCATCTGTCCCAGGGTAAATCTTGTATTTTTAAGAAACTATTTGTAAAATTTATTATTTCTTGGTGATGTTATAGCAATAAAATGTTAAGTTTATATGAAATTATATAATAAGCCATTATGTCTTTAAACATACTTTGGTGGCTGCTTAGAACTGGTTTTACTGTAAAGTACAACAATTAAACAGAAAACAAAGAGGAATAACACTATTGCTAATAATTATAGGTTATTATACATTTTACCGTACAATACGGGAATATATTTGGACGAGTACACAGCTTGAAATGTCGGCTCGTTCCGTATAGTAATACCAATATTCCGTATTGTACAGTTAAATGTATAATAACCTTTTTATTATACATCTTTTGTTTAATTTGAAATATACATCATGATCATCCCCAAAATTATTTATCGTTTAGTGCACATGTACCCAACCGTCCAATATGAAATTAATATATATTTTTTTGGATCCAATACGGGAATATATTGGACGGTCACGTGGTACAAATGCAGATTGCCGATTGGTTACATTTATTAGATATATAATAAAGGCAGCTTATTTTCCAGGGCTTCAAACAAGATGTGAATATGCTGGTACCCGACTTACTGTCATTTTACAGGGCATCAAACAAGATGTGAATATGCTGGTACCTGACTAACTGTTGTTTTACAGGGCATCAAACAAGATGTGAATATGCTGGTACCTGACTAACTGTTGTTTTACAGGGCATCAAACAAGATGTGAATATGCTGGTACCTCACTAACTGTTTTTTACAGGGTATCAAACAAGATGTGAATATGCTGGTACCTGACTTACTGTTGTTTTACAGGGCATCAAACAAGATGTGAATATGCTTGTTCCTGACTTACTGTTGTTTTACAGGGCATCAAACAAGATGTGAATATGCTGGTACCTGACTTACTGTTATTTTACAGGGCATCAAACAAGATGTGAATATGCTGTTACCTGAACTAACTGTTGTTTTACAGGGCATCAAACAAGATGTTAATATGCTGGTACCTGACTTACTGTTGTTTTACAGGGCATCAAACAAGATGTCAAAATGCTGTTACCTGACTTACTATTGTTTTACAGGGCATCAAACAAGATGTTAATATGCTGTTACCAGACTTACTGTTGTTTTACAGGACATCAAACAAGATTTCAATGTGCTGGTACCTGCCTTACTGTTATTTTACAGGGCATCAAACAAGATGTGAATATGCTGGTACCTGACTAACTGTTGTTTTACAGGGCATCAAACAAGATGTGAATATGGTGGTACCTGACTTACTGTTGTTTTACAGGGCATTAAACAAGATGTGAATATGCTGGTACCTGACTTACTGTGGCTTTACAGGGCATCAAACAAGATGTGAATATGCTGGTACCTGACTTACTGTTATTTTACAGGGCATCAAACAAGATGTGAATATGCTGGTACCTGCCTTACAGTTATTTTACAGGGCATCAAACAAGATGTTAATATGCTGGTACCTGCCTTACTGTCGTTTAACCAGGCATCAAACAAGATGTAAATATGCTGGCACCTGCCTTACTGTCGTTTTACAGGGCATCAGAGAAGATGTAAATATGCTCGTACCTGTCTTACTGTTGTTTTACAGGGCATCGAACAAGATGTGAATATGCTGGTACCTGACTTACTGTTGTTTTACAGGGCATCAAACAAGATGTCAATATGCTGGTACCTGACTTACTGCTGAAGGAACTGCCTGAAAAGTACTTTATGGATGTGAACAAACTAGAACTGGCAGAATCCAAGAACAGCTGTCTAGGGGTAGGAGTGACCGGGTCTGTATTCAAAGGTTGGTAATATCAGTAAATTTGGAGGCGGCACAATCTGTAGCCAGTGGGATGTAGAGAACAAGTGATTAAAAGGTAGGAGTGACTGGCTTTATGCTAATAATAGGTTGACAGAATTTGTAGCTTGAGGGGTGAAGAACACAGCTGGCTCTGTGTTCAAAGATTCACTGAAACTGTAATCAGGTGGTAGACAGAACAGCTGTCTGTGGGTAGAAATGGCTGGGTCTTTGTTCAAACGATTGGTAGAATCTGTAGCTAGGGCATGGAGAGATTACAGTAAAAACAAAATAATTACGGTATGTTTGAAAAATTGCATTGTGACCCATAAACATATTTTTTCCAGAAATTTGAAAGCACATTCTAGGAATTTTAATACCAATAATTTGACCATTTTCTGTAGAGAGGAATGAAGATCAACATCTTTTGTGTCTGTGAATGATTAAATGTAAAAGTGTAAGAAGTATTGCATTGACATTATAATGCTTTAATCTATATAAAAAACTTAAAATCATGAGCCAAACTCAGGCATTTAATCAAATAACTTGCATAAATAAATTGGTTTTATGCATCAAGTTAACATGTATGCATTTTAGCTTTTACCTGTATAAGCATATAAATTGAAATGGGTTTTTAACGAGATTATTGTTATAGTCCAGCATCTTATTTTCAGCAAAATATGATGGGAGGCCAGTGGCCGTGAAGGTGTATCGTAGTGACATACGAAATGTGCCAGTAGGGAGTTTTGGTTCTATTTGCAGTACGAGCAGTGACAGTGGTACTGCCACATTGTCAACTCAGGGATCTGTTGGTAAGTGTAATAATAACAATTTGTGTGCAGTGGTTACCTCCCCGACAGTTACAGTAACCATGGCCACCACAAGCATAAAGCTCTAGTGAAAACAGAGCTCATTCATTATGTGACTCACTAAGAAAAAGTGTAGCTTTTCTAATGAATTGGTAAACAGTGTATAGCCTGATCAGATTGTGCAGATGTGAAAGGCTGATCTGGATATAAACTGTTTTCCTAGGCTGTATGCCCCATTTTGTCATAATGCACCACATATTTTGAGTATTATATTTTCCTGCATTTCACACTTGTATGTTTTTATAACAAAGAAATAATAAAGAAATAGAATTAATACTAGTTTTAATAATATAAAAAACTTGTGTTTCAAAAACAATCTGTTTTTCTATACATGTTATTTTGAATGCATAATTTCCTTTGTTTATTGCATTTATGGTATTTAATTCCATAACTGGTCAGCAAGACATCTTTAATTTCTCTGAAGTTGATAGGGTATCACCAACCTTTTTAGTGACAATCAATTGCCCAAGATCATTAACTAAATCTGGAGACCAGTCTCAAATCTCCAGCATCTGATTGGCTGAATTGGGGACTGGTCATCATTTCAGCCAATCAGATGCTTGAGATTTGAGATTAGTCTCCTATCTTAGTTTTATGAACTTTGGCCCTGTTTCTAGTGACAATCCTTTTTTAGTGTCAATCCCAGCCCAAAGTATAACAACGTGATTGCAACATGGTTACAGTGTGATCACATCAAATTGACATGTTGGATTGCAGTGACATTAGGACATTAACTCTACAATGGTCCAGTTTGACAGATTATAAGACGATGACTCATATTACCAGACTGACTAAACATGAAAAGCTGATCACAATTTTAAAAATAAAATTTGATGTTAAAAAAGATTTAATGACTAGAATGTCTAAAAAACAGACTCACAATATTTACCCATGGTAAGTACTTGAGTTGTTTGACATTGTGAAGACTTTACATGCATCCAACAATATTATTCACACCTTACTCAGTCATCTAACTGTTCAAAGGTGTGCTTTGCAGACATAAATGGCTTGATGATCACATGCAATGACTTCAGTCCATACTGGTTCCAGTGTGAAATTAGTTAACCCTGTACTCCATATATATGCATTTTTACATGTGTGTTGCCTGTGTAGATCCAGATCAGCTGGCACATCAATGCTGTCTGATTTGGAATCGCACTGGTTGCATCTTGGTCAGAAATAATCCGATAAATCTAAAAGCAAACATTGTAGATCCTGCTCCGATGGCATCTATATGCTGGCTGATATGGACCTACACTGTTTGCCCACACGATAAAGGTGTATGTATGGAGTAAAGAGTTAAGACTAGCACTTACAAACATGTTTAGTTACATGATTATTTCAGTTGAGGAGGATGTGTATGTGAATATTGCTGATACAAAGTTGCTGGACATGAATGAAACAGCAAGTATCAAGGTTTGTTGTGAATCAAGACTCTTTTTGTGAATCTCACAACGTTTGTGACCTAATTTAAAGTGATACTAAATGTCGTAAATGTCTTGTTAATGCCTAATCCAATTCTAAAGGAATTATTGATACTGTTTGTATACATAAGGATGTATAATAAATAAGGAGTGGGAGAAGGGGTCTCTGTGACCTTGTGCTTAAGTAATTGAGTGTCAATCAAAAGTTCTTCATTGGTGTTGGTTTATGAAATCCCTACTGAGATAAACATGTAGGTTAGGCAGCACTTCTGCATTGTAATTATACCAAAGACATGTTTTTCAGTCTGTTGGGAGCACAAACATTTTCCCTAGTAATCTGATACATATTATTTTTTAAACCATTCTTTACAAAACATGTTCAGTTGATAACGGGAATGTATGTGCAAGTTGCTGAAAAGCATAAGTCTAACTTCACACAAACAACTAGCATTGAGATGATTTCTGCTACACTCTACATAGTTGTTTTCCTTTGCTGTAGGCATTAAAAGCATTAAAGGAGATGAGACAAGAAGTTGGCATCACGAGCAGACTGCATCACCCATGTGTTATCTCCTTAATTGGACTGGCATTCAGGTAATGTTCCCAAACGTACGGTTAAATGTTGTGGTTTTACTGCATACAAAGATTTTGTTCCTTGTCAGTGGGGCATTTAAAGATATTTTCAAAGGCTAGTGTATTCAACCCTTATGAGCTTTATTAACTCTTTACTATGCGCTATATTAACCCATTACTCTGTGGCATATAGCTGTTACCCATTGGTGAACAGAGAAGATCCAGATCAGCCATCTAATCAGAATCGACACTGTTTGTTTTTAGATTCTTGTGTTATTTTTGACAGTTGACCAGTTTAGATTCAGATCAGATAACTTGAATGTGCCCGCTGATCTGAATTTACAATTATCACACATGCCATAATTTGATAAAACACTAAGAAGTAAATGCTTAAATGTAAATGCAAACGTTATAAAGTACTGGTTCTCAGATGATTTTCTTTTATTAATTTATACGATGATGGATGGCAGGAACATCTCTTTGATGAGCAATATTTAATTTTCGTGGAGAGATTTGCAATAAAATTGGAAATTATAATGTAGCTAACCTAAGACTGCCCAAAAGAGAACTCCTTTCTGGAAATCTTATATCCCACCTGCTGGTTGTTTTCTTCATTTTTGTTCATGTGAAACCTGGATTGAAAGGTTCGATTCATTTCCTGTGGTAAATTCATGTTTTGTATTGTAAATTACCTGTTACAGGCCAAAGTTACTGATGGCCCTAGAGTTAGCTCCCTTGGGCAGTTTGAGAGATATCCTTGACAAGAAGACCCAAGGTCGTCCTGTATTTAACCGCTACAGGGACAAAGATGCTCTATTTAAACCATTGTTTGATAAAGAACTCATTTTCAAGTTTGTTTATCAGGTAAGAATTATCAGAGAACGTGATGGTCATTTGATGGAGTAATGATATGAACTAAACCCCAGGGAAATGCATTTGTCTCAAAATTTACAGATAACTTTTATAAAACTGTGCCTCTAGGTTATTAAACTGTACCTCTAGGTTGTAACTGATGTCACTAGTTTTTAACTGTTTCACTTTATCTTAAAATGCCGCTACAAAATCATAAACTGAGGCACTAAATCATAAACTGTGCCACTATTCCATAACACTTTTCCTCTGGATCATAAACTGAGCAACTAGATGATGGACCATTAAACTGTGCCACTACATCATAAACTATACCACAAAATTGTTCCGTAAGATCATACAATTGTAGCACTAGATCATAAACTGTGCCACTAGATCATTAAAACCAAGACTTGAGAACAGTCTCAAAACTGTCAGTGTGGATTGACAATTCTATGATCTTTTGCTCTGCAGTTCTGATAAAAACAATAGTGTCTAATTCTTATTGGTAATTGTCTTTGCACTTATTTGAGATGATTAATCATAACATAAGTTATGTAATGACTTGATTTTCACTCAATTTGAGTTAGTACATTTTTCCACAAAACTGATTTTACAGTGTAGTTCCTGATCAGGCTGTCAATGTGTAGGTTGATCTGCCTCTGATTTAGTTGTAAAAGCTTAATAATCATAATGTAATTTTGTTGTAGATTGCAAAAGGTTTGGAGTATCTGCATTCCAATGGCATTATTTACAAAGACCTGAAATCTGACAACATTCTGGCCATGTCAGATGAGTTGTCTGCCCCTGTCAATCTCAAGTTGTCGGACTATGGTATATCCAAGTATTGTTGGAGTGGTCGGTCAGTGGGTCTTGTAGGGACTCCGGGATATCAGGCTCCAGAGATACTGGATGGAAAAGCTTACGATGAAAAGGTATATATTTGAAGTTTTATTTACTGTGATGAATGTAATTTTAGTGGACACGGCATTTTGTGGTTTTCTTTAAAATAGCATCAGATCATAGTTCATGAATTCATGGTTTTAAATTTTCTAAAACCATATTTACTTATGGTTATATTTTTTGTTGGGATACATGGTTTGATTTTGATACAAAATCCATGAAAATTAGTGCCTCATCAATATGAATGTATTCACAGTATTAATCATATGATAACAAAAATATTTTAGAAATGAAACTAGTATCACCTTTTTTTTAGAACAGCAAGCTTATTGTTGGTTGCATTTTGTTTGCCCTGTTTTGTTTTTTATCCCATGCATCCCTTTTTGGGGGAAAGGAATTTTGGTTTAGAACACTTAGTAAAGGATACAGAACTTGTCTCTTTAAATAAAAAAAAAAACTTCGAAATATTCCTCAAAACTTTAAATTCCTTATTGTTTTCCATGATTCCATGACAGCTAAATGGCTGTTTTATATTATTATTTCTAAATGAATTATTTGCATATTAGCGCCCACATGGGTATAGGACACAGGTAAGATGTCTGGCTTTGTTAGCCTGGTTGTTTTGTGCTAGTTTCCATAAATTGTTCTCTCAGTCATTCATCTTTTTTAAGGTTTCCGATAAACCATTTACAGCATGGATTTGACCCCATATCAGATCAGTGCGAATCCAGATCAGAATGCACAAATGTTCAGGCTGATCAAGATTGACACTGGATTGCAAATGGTTAATAGTGTAACCCATATCCATTGAGTAAAGGGTGGTGACTTGTGAATATCATCTCCGGTTTACAGCATGGATTTGACCCCATATCAGATCAGTGCGAATCCAGATCAGAATGCACAAATGTTCAGGCTGATCAAGATTGACACTGGATTGCAAATGGTTAATAGTGTAACCCATATCCATTGAGTAAAGGGTGGTGACTTGTGAATATCATCTCCGGTGACCACAACTTCATACAGGCTGATGAGCATTCCTTGATTAGAGCTTGATGGAGCTTCTGCTAAATAATTGGCAAATTGGTCAATTTTAGGTTAAGGGTTCATTGTTTAAGCTCCTCTTTACAGATTTTAAATGTATATTTCGAGGAATTGTGTTTTTGAAGGCATGATCATATACAAGTATGCATGCCAGCCAATAGCACTTACTGTGGTGTCTGCACTTCAGCAGATTCAGGCATGCAAAATAGTGTACACCATATGGTTTAATTTAGATGTAGATATACTGTGTCTGTCTCAGAAACATTTTTTTAAACAAGACTATGTCATGTGCTAGCTACTAGAATGTAACTCTTTACTCCATAGATATCCTTTCCACGACAATAACATATTTAAATGTGACAAAATTTTGACTTCCTAAAACCTGACCCTGTTTTAAGGGAGGACGCCCGAAACATATTTAAATGTATCAAAAAAATAGCTTTTCAAAACCAAACCAAAATTTTCTCTCCAATATCATTTAGTAAGAAATTGTTTACATGTGACTTAGATAATCTGATAAGAAAATTAGTGATTTTAAAAAGTCAAATTTTAAGAAAAAAAATCTAATTACAGTGTTGCTGTTTCTTCATCTTTTATTGTCAAAATAAAAAAGTGACTCCAAAACAGTTATCAATTATGTTAGAAAATACCTATATCTACCTAGTAATAACTTAAAAATGACATTTTTTGCAATGACATAAAAATTAATGACTGTTAATTAGGTTAATTGATTTACAGAATTTTCCGTTACAGTCTTCCAGCGATAAACCGAATTTTAAGTGTAGATCCAGATAGCCAGCACATCCATGCCGTCTGATCAGGATCTGCACAGGTTGCATTTTGGTTAGAAATAACCTAATGAATCAAACCGGTGGCATGGATGTGCCGGCTGATCTGGATTTAAACTGTTTGCCCATGCAATAAAGGTGTATCTATGGAGGAAAGGGTTAAACAACCACTATCCCAAAAGCATAAGTAATCTGGGTACCATTTAAATATAAATAAGTTATACTCGTCTGGATTAATGTTCCTTTGTTGAACTTGTTCATGAAACAACAGTAACTGTTCAATTTTGTTTGTTTGTTGTTTAGAGTTCCAACCCAGATCAGACAATCAAGCTATGTATATACCTAAATCTAGAAAAAATTATTTAGTGTTCAATATTCTTTGAACAAGATTTTATTACAGAGACGATAAAACAAACAAAAGCTTGATCAGGATTACCACTACCATGTTTTTTATGCCACCATGAAGTGGGAGGCATATATAGTCCCACTTTCCCGTTTGTCCATCTGTCTGTACGTCCATGCATACATATATCTGTCCCCCAAATCTTGTAGCATCAACTCCTCATAAACTATCAGGTGAATTTCTTTCAAATTTGCACAGATGATCAAGCAGGATCTGTAGATGATTGTTAAAAAAAGATTTTTTCCTGCATCCATTTTTACCACAGTTATGGCCCTTTGTTAATTTCAGTAATAAAATCTTGTGACATCAATTCCTCTAACTATCAGGTGGATGTCTTGCACAGATGATCTAGCTGGATGTGTAGATGATCGTAACAAATTTTTTTTCCTGCAGCCATTTTTATAAGAGTAATGGCCATTTGTTAATTTCACTTACATATTTTGTGGCATCAACTCTGCATTTTTTATTTGGCTGAATTCTTTCAAACTTGCACAGATGATTAGACATGATGTGTAGATTGTTGTAAAGAAATTTGTCTTTCAACCATTTTCACCAAAGTTATTGCCCTTGTTTGTTAGTCATAACATTTGAGGCACTTACTCCTTATTTACTAGTCATGATCACCACATGTTGTTAATACCTGATAAACAATTTTGTTACAAATGTTGTTGCAGCAGTGGGGGAATCAGTGTCTAGTTAATTTCTATATTTTGTGTTACAGGTTGATATATTTGCCTTTGCCATGGTCATCTATGAGATACTGACAGGGAGAAGGCCGTATTCAGAGTATGAAAATTTGGCACAAATCACCAAGGCAATGAAAACAGAAGGAAAACGACCAAACACTAGGGTATGTGTTTTTAGCTGCAGCTTTCAAACTTAGTATGATTGTTTACCACTATATCCAGATTCAGTAGGACAAAAATCATAACTTTTATATTTCATTTTGATCAAATTTCAACTCATTTTAGAAATAATATTAGGTTAATTAAAGCTTGCATGCAAGCTTATAATGAAAGCTTATAACACTCTGATAGTGTCTCTACTGTGCTGTCTCCTCTTGTGTTTTGCCTGGTGAGAACTGATTGGAAAGTTTCCAGGCTAGCCTGATTAAAAATGGCTTGATGGTTGTGGGGAAGGAACTATTTTGAAATATGGAATTGTGGTGTATGATTTGGTTTGAAAAATGTGGTTATTCTAGTGTTATTGCAGCAGTGCTAGACAGATAACAGATGAGGCATAATAAACCTAAGGTCAATCATGAAAGCTTTAGACTTTGATTTTGATCAAATTATTTCCTTTTTAGGGATTAGAACTTGCAGTTAAAGATTGCACCAACTTCAACTAAAACTGTGAAATATTGAAAACTTGTTTACCATGATACCCAGGGCATATTTGCAAAGTAACCCATCCCAAACTAGTTTCCAATTTCTCTCATTTTAGGATTACAATGTGATGAGCAAGTTTCCATACGTAGAAGTGATGATGAGGGAATGCTGGGAAAACAATGTGTTTTCCCGTCCATCTGCTACAGAAATGGTTTCTAAACATAAGATGCAGAACTTGCAGTTCCTGGCTCAGTCTTGGGCTGTAGATTTGAGGAACCAGAAACTAGGAGTCAACTGTGTGCTGGGACCTGCAGTTACTGTAAGTTACTATATAGCTGAGATGTTACAGTATATAGTCTCTTAATAAATCTTAATTTAAAACAAAAATTAAGTATTTAAGTGAATTGCTCATCAAATAAGTTCACAAAACATATCAAGTTCACATTTCCTATTATATGTATAACAATGAAGACATTTTTCATTTCCAGGAATCTGAGAATAAGGCATTGTTGTGTATCTGGGATGTCCAGGAGTCAGGGCGGAGTTTCTACATTCTGGACCCCGAGTGGACAACTATCCCAGTGCTAGCACAAGAATATGAGGGAGCACAGGTCCAGTGTATGGCTAAGGTGGGAAAACATATCTGGGTTGGAAATGCGGTGAGTAACTCAGAAGGCATTACTGGTACATTAGCTTCTCAGTTACAGCACTTATTAAGTTACAAGGAAATTGCAGTCATTTTAATGTTTTTAAGAAAGACATAAAATTTACATAGCAAGGACTACAGTATTGACAGACCTTTTAACAGTATATAATTATGTCATATATATATTATCTTTCCACAGGACAAAACTGTACAGGTTTTCACTCGCTCAGATGCTGGTACTCTAGACGAAGTCGGAAGTTTTCAGCTAGAGGGCGTTCCTGTTCAGATCCTAGCGGTACACGGCAAAACAGTATGTTACCATTACAGAAATATACAGTAAACCTCTTTACACCTACACCACTAAAGAAAAAATAACTTCTGATAAATAAAACAAACATACTTACAATATTTTTAGTCGTTAGGGAATAAAAGTTCTTGATAATGATATTGAAACAATGCATAATAACTTATTTTCACAAGGCATTTTCTTAGTATTAACATATTTTTTTTTACCTGAAGTAAAAGGTTCAGTTAATGAAAGAAAAATTAATATTGGAAAGAGCAGAGAGAATTTATGGCAGCTGATCTAATGCTCCTGGTGTTTATCTCAAGGGGGCCGCAGTGCTGTATTACAATTTTACTTTCATACCAGTGGAAAAAATTGGTCCACTGGTTGCCTACATATTTTTCGAATGTACAACAGTCAGTTCACAGATGTTTTGAGATGACAAATGACATAATATGTATCAGTTTTTATACACAAAAGAAAATGATTTTTTTTTCAGAAAGCAAATGCATAGAATTTACTGTGTCCACTGAAAAAAATTCAAATTAAAAGTTTGTTTAAAATTGAGTCTAAAAATATTAACTTTTTTGCAAGATGCAAATATTGTCTCTGGAAATAACAGCTCTCTGTGCTAGCATTGTATGAGTAATTTAAAAACCTCCATTTCTTGGTCGTTTTTAGTGGTTTTAAAATGCTTATTTGAATTGGCTGTGAATATTTAGTTTTAAAACTGTTGATATTTTATATTATAATGATGGGTGATTTAATTGTCCAGTGATTTTATTTTCTTCTCTTTTTAAAGACATAAAAACAAGACAAAAATCAAACAATGATTTGGATGATAAAATAAATCCTTGTATTGTATACTGTTACAGGCAAGAGTCACCCATGATAGCTACAGTGTATATATTGCCCTTGACCAGGGTCACATGTTGCTGTTCAAGACTATATACAGTGGTTCCAGAGTCCCAGCCGTACCCAGGAGGCACACAGTGAGGAACATATCTGGCTACACGGACCCCACCTATATTGTTCTCCGGTCCCGTACTACATACTGTATGGCATATGCTGAGTCTAAGCATGAGATCTGGGTCAGCAGTAACAAGTACATCGACATTGTCAGTTGTGCTCACTTTAAAGTGAACTCTGATGAGAGAGTTAACTTGAAGATTTTACTACCAATATGTGGTATATCCCCCAGTTTTATTGTAAGTCAGATGGTATGTGAGGGCTCACAGATGTTCTGTATGTTAGCCTTCTCCCCATTTATATTGGACTTTGATACTAACTCATACCACTGTCAATCTGTGTTAAATCTAGAGAGCCCTAAGCTTTTAGGACTCATTGTTACCAAAGACATAACTTTTACTGAGGCAGATCATGAGGCATACTGTGGAGATATCGCAGAGGAGGGTCAGTACACTCGAGACCGTGAAAGCTTAGAAGTCACTGATAGTGAAGAGGAGGACGATGCTCCAGCCATCCCACCAAGACCTATAACACGTCATAGAGTAGCGCATAAAGGCCAAGACATTAGTGATTCAAGATTCATTCCACAAAAATTCCATAAAGTTCTTGGCATAAACCCAGGTGAAGAAGACCAGGATGAGAGGAAGCCTATACCACCACCACGGCCTTCAAGGCGATTGTCTGATGTTAATTCCATGGAAAGCGTAAGGAGAACCCCACCATTACCACCAAGGGCAGGAACTCTTGATAACACCCAAAGACCAACAGTTTATAATAAACGACCTTCAAAGTCTCTGCCAAACTTTACAAAGAGTGCTGAATTTGAAATAGACATAACATCTATTTTGATTGTAAAAGATTCCCTTTGGGTAGGAAGAAGTTGTGGTGACATTTGTATTGTCAATATTGATAGGGAGAAACCTGTGGGATATAGTAAAGTTGTGGCGGACATGCACGACTTGAACAGCAAATTTCGTGCAGGTAAAACCATTCAGGGAGTGCAGCTGGTAAAAACAGGTGACAGTATTGCTGCAGCATATAAATTGAGTGACGGGACAGAATCCGAGGTTCAGATTGCATTCTGGGATAGTTACGGAGTTCAGGATGTTAGAAGAGTAGATAAATACTGGGGAAATATTCTTGCTATTGAAAAAGACCTTTTACCAGATAATGCTGACAATTCTTTCTAATATCTCAAAATGTTAGAGAGAGCTGTAATGACAAGTGGGCATTTTGAAATGTACTTGATAGTTCTGACAAGTCTCCTTAGTGCAATAATGGTAAAACTCTTTCGGATTTCAGTGGTTGTTATATCATTTTTGCACTAAGCTGATGAATTGTGTTGAATTAACCTTTTCCTCCATATATTTTTACGCTGGTGCGACAAGTGTAGATCCAGATCATCCGTGCCATCTGATCAAGATCTGCACTGGTCGCATTTTGGTCAGAAATAACCTAACAAATCAAAAAGCAAACAGTGCAGATCCTGATCAGACGGCACGGATGTGCTGGCTGATCTGGATCTACACTGTTCGTTCACGCAATAAAGGTGTATCTATGGAGCAAAGGGTTTAGGCTTGCTGTAACAAATTGAACTTCCTCAGTAGTTACCCTGAGCCATGTTGTGAGATCATTCATCTGCACTTCTCAAAACAGTAGATAGCTTTTTACCAGAACTCATTATATTACATGTGTTTACAGCATAGTCATTTGCTGGAACATTTTATTTATATGGATGATCATCGGGACATTGACTTGAAAGTAAAATACATGTACCATGTGTTTCTTATGTGCTAAGCACATCTTACGTCACATTTTGTTACCTATGCATACCCAGATCAGCCTACACCTCCATCTTGTGTAATGAGGGTCTGTGTTGTATACTATTCATTTAATAATGTTAATACAATTCTTCAGAAAACACCTATGAATAATGGAAAGGCTGGCTCAGATTGAAAGTACAGTCCACTCTCGTTGTGTCGAATTCGTCGGGACCGTAGATTTTATTTCGAGATATCTGAAGTTCGACACATCCGAATTCAAACTGAAATAAATATTCAACTCATAATTGTAATCTCGGAGCTTTCTTTTTGTGCTACAGTTTTGTTGTCGAGAATTTGCTACGTTTCAATCGGTCATGTTTTTGAATTTGTTATATTAAAAAAATAAACTCCTATTTTATAGGTCCGGTGGTCACATCATTAATGTAATATATTAAATTTTTTTTTTGTTTTGTTTTAAACTCAAATTAATAATTAATAATTACATGCACACCTGAATGCAATAATTTAGAAAACGTTTACTTAACACACAATTGTTTAATAATGGTATGTTGCTTACAAGTTCTTACTTTGAAGAAGCCATGCCAATTGTTCGACCACAGCAAGTGTCACACTTCGAGTTATCCAATGACTTTACATGAGATATTTTAGCCATAGGGTTTAAAATTTACTTCGACTTATAAAAACATTGTTTAAGTCGAATTTGACTCAAACGGCGTAATATTATATGTAAAAAGAACAAATTTTGACGGGACCGTGAAATTAATTCGAGATAACCGATTTTTCAACTTGACACAACGAGTTTTACACAACAAGTGTGGACTGTATATCAAATTAACTTAATGGGTTAAAGGTAAAAAAGTATTGCAGGAATTATTGCAAAACCAAACCATGACTTGTAAAATCTTTGACAAAGACAGATTTTTTAATAAATATAGCTCAACGTTATTTTTTTACCCCAAAAACACATAACCAGTTGAACAAAATTTACTAGAACATAGTAAATTTTGTAAAAATTCATGTGATATTCAATTGTTTGTAGAGTTGCAGCAGTTGGCTCTTTACTCCATGGAATATGGATGTTATCCCATTGGAGAACAGTGTAGATCCAGATCAGCTGTCAAATCTGTGCAATCTGATCAGGATCTACACTGTTGGCTTTAAACTCATTACTGTTCAGTTATTTCAGACCAAAAGAGACCAATGTCTATCCAGGTCAAAGGCATGGAAGTAAAGGGGTAATGTAATAGGAAGTAATGTAAAATGATCTTTAAATTGATCTAAAATATATATATTTTTGGCTGGTGTATTGTAAAGTTTGTTATGTGTTGTTTTATATTGGCTTTTGCATTTAATGTTATTGTTTTACACAAAGGACTTACCATTGTAGTAAATCGATGTGATATGTGCAATATATAAATACATGTAATGTATTCTGTAGTTTATTATCAGTAGTTACGTTCAAAATAAATTTTGTAATAACATAAATGAAATGAATGAGAAGAAATTTATATAAAATACTTTTCATAATTTTTAGTAAGTTTAATTATGTTAACTTGCAATATTTTAAAAATAAACTGTCTAAAATTGATAAAAACTATTATTTTTTATCAGAACAACAAAGTCTTTTGCTCTGAATGTATGCATATTAATGCAGATGACAACATTTTTATGTCAACTTCATGGTGGGGGAGACATTGTTTTTCCCCTCTATATATATGTATCCATCTTTAAAAATATCAGTGTGTCCATCACATTTAGTTTCCAAGTTCCATATAACCTAGTCTTCAAACTTCATAGAATTATTGGACTTGTTAAGCAGATGATCTTAAATTACCTCAAGAACTGGTTGATCCAGGTTCTTCAGGTTGACTTGCTAAGTAGATGACCACAATGTATGAGGTCACTAGCTCAAGGTCAAGGTTACAGCTGTAGCTGTCAAATCCATTTACATGTACTCTCAATATCTCAAGTACCCGGAGTCATCAAACTTCACAGGACAGTTGGACTGTAAGTGGATGAACCCAACAGCTGATTTTGGGTTGCTGGGTTTAGGTCACATGGGCTGTGAAATGGATGTGCACGACAGGTTGCACACATGATGTAACCTGTATATATGGAGTAAATTATTTACAAAGCAAGGTTTCTGGTAATGCTCTGGCTATTGATGACAATCCAGTACATCGGTTAAATCATTAAGGTTATCACCGGGTTAAAAAGCGATGAAAATTAATGCATATATGATCAGAAAGCAGTTGTCTGTGAAGTCTTCCATACAGACATTGTGGCTTTCATATGCAGCTCAAGGATTAGCTGAAAAGGGGCACACCTCTAAACAAAACCAGTTACATCATTTAAACGATTTAATGGACACTGAAGGTCATTCCCATAGAAGCACCTCACTATTTTTTTTTCTTAAATGGTATATTCTGGTTTGATGTATTCGTAATTCTCTGATATTGACATTCAAATTTAACCAGGATGCTTTTAGAGGGGTTGAATGTCTGGTGCACCCCTTCTAAATCCACCAGTTGCTTCCACTCACATCCTCTATCAAAGCAAACAACAACTAGAACAGAAATAATTCTTGAAACAATTTATTCAACAAATCTGTCAATGAACACAATATTTTAAAAAAATGGAATAATCGAAAAATAAATTGCATGTATAATTTACTTTAATATCTTAAATTATTATGAAGTATAACAAAAATTTTGAGGACGCTTATTTAACCCTTTCCTCCATATATGCACCTTTATGGCATGGGCAAACAGTGTAGATCCTGATCACCCTACACATTCATGCCATCTGATCTGGATCATTTACCTTTTGATTCATTAAGTTATTTCTGACCAGAAATTGAACAGTGCAGATCCTGATCAGATGGCATGGATATGCCAGCTGATCTGGATCTACACTGTTCGCACATGCAATAAAAGGTGTAAATATATGGAATACAGGGTTAACCATGTGACAAACAGACACTGCTATTGCATCCTTTGTGAAAGCAAATTTGATAGAACAACACTTCAAACAATGCCAAAATGGATTTTATATAAATGACTATTTTCCCAGAAGTAATTATTTTGTTTTCAGTAAAAAAAACAACAACAAATAACTAACAAAAAACAACAACTAACAACTGCTGAGATGATCTGCATACTATCCTCCATGTAAAGGGAGTTGAGTCTCATTTACTTAGCCCTATACTCCATATGTATGTATATTTTGTTCACATGTGCAAACAGTGTAGATCCATATCAGCTGGCACACTGGTGACATCTAATCTGGATCTACACTATTAGCTTATTACAATGAAGCTTATTGGTCAGAAATAAGTTAATGATTCAAAAGGCAAAAAGTGTAGCTGTTGATCAGATGGCACTGATATGCCAGCTGATTTGGATCTACACTGTTCACCCATGGAACTACAGCCATATATATGGATAAAGTGTTAAGCAATAAAGAAACAAACCAATAGGTCATAGTCACTCTCCCTCACTTTTATGACCAATTTTGTTCAATTTTCATTTTTTTGTTTAATATTTAGTATAAATTATAATTTTTTTCCTCATCTGCATGAAAATATTTGCAGTAAAATAATAATATTTTAATAATTGAATAATAATTTAATAATATAATAATCATATTTTATTCACATGTACTACAATTACATATTATCACTGTAGAAATGCAAACAGTCATTGAAACTTTAGAAAATTCATATCCTTATATGTATTTAAAGATAAATAATATTAAAATATTGTATTATGCCAGTTATATATCTTAAAACTAAAGTTATATCAATACAACAAATACAACATCAATGTGGCAAAATCAATTTTTTTATAATAGTACATTCCAGTTTTGGCTATTTCATAATACTGCAGGTAAATAAAATATCACATTAATGCTGAAGGTGAAACCCACGACTTCTAATCTTTTGCAGTAAGGAAACTTATTTTGTTTGTTTAAAATATGTAATTTTTATTACTGTTTTGCTTATAATATGCCCAACAAAAAAAACAACATTCTGGCGCTACAAATTAAACCTATCTTCAGATATTCAGAAATAAAACATATGGAGAATGTCTTTATTAATATTTTTTGACATTTTAGTTATTACTTTATTTGGAAAGAACTTACAATTCACCAATATTTTTTCATAACTCATTGGAGATTTTGTTACAAATTTTGACATCATGTTACTTTTACTGTGAAACGCATAGTAAGTAAACTTATTCTAAGGTACTATTTACACAGACTAGTTTAGGTATGTAGCTTAAAAGATATACACATTCTATGTAACTGTGCAGAGTATTTCAGTATGAATGCTGACAACATATTCACTCGTGGTATGTGAATAAAATATACTCCGGTTTTGAATTAATCATATATCGTCACCTTAGTTCAATAATGATATGCCTCCACATTTCAGTGGCAATTAACCATTTCTTCCATATATACTCATTTTTACGCATATGCGACCAGTGTAGATCCTGATTACCCGGCACATCTGTGTCGTCTGATCAGGATCTGCACAGGTCGCATTTTGGTTAGAAATAACCTAATGAATCAAAAAACTAACAGTTTAGATCCTGATCAGATGGCACAGATGTGCCGGCTGATCTTGATCTAAACTGTTCGCCCATGCAATAGAGGTGTATCTATGGAGGAAAGGGTTAAACTAAGTTGACGATTTATTCATTTCAATAAAGCATAATAATATCATGACAATTTTATAGAAAACTAAGGCACCATTTGGTTACAAATAAAAATAAAAAAATGATAAAACTAAAATACATAGCATCAATATAAAATTTAAAGTGTGTATTTTAATTAAATAACTTTGTAATGCATCATGCTGCTATGTTTTGTTTTCACCATATGAGACTGTATTTATGTTTAAACCCTTTACTCCAGACAGGTTTTACCAAATGTGAGACCAGTGTAGATCCAGATCAACCAGCACATCCTTGCCATCTGATTAGGACCTACACTGTTTGCTTCTTGTTCAGAAATAACCTTACAAATGAAAAAGCTAACAGTGTAGATCCTGATCAAAAGCACAGATGTACACTGAAATGGATCTACATTGTTTGCCCATGAATAACAGTCATAACCCATGGAGAAAAGTGTAAATAACCATATATCACTTCTAATAAGAATAGGAGTGAACAGATCAACAGAATCATTCTATTGTTATGTAAAATTTGACAAATCTTTAAAATTAAAATGTTGTTGTAATTCATTTAAAAAGTAATTAATTTAAAATATGTGCATACCAATTGAAAAATTTACATTTATTTTTATCATGACGTAAGTTCTGTGTCACACAAGTGTATAATATTCAGTGATGCCTGACTAAAATATTTTATTACAAAACATATCATTTCAGGTCTAACTTAATCAGCTGAGTGAACAGGAACATGAATTTATGTTCACCATTAAGAATATCAAAATTTGAAACTAAAATATAACAATTAACAATTAAACTATAGTATTTCTCTATAATCACTAAATTTGCCAACAAACTTTGTGAAACTTTTTGGCATATGCCTTATCTTCGACATTTAAATGGAGTAGTCATTCAAAATGTTAAATACATAAATTAACAGTAAATAGATGTAATAGCTAGGAAGGTTATGAGTTGTTTAATCTCTTTTCTATATTTTGTAATGCTCAATTACTGTCCACAAAAATCATTGAGGCCTGACTGAACAACTTCAACAGGATCACATTTCTTGTTATGATGATGATTGTTATAACTTAATACACCCAATAAACCTGTAACTGATCGACAAATCAATATCTTCTCCATCAATTTATTTCATTTACTTAACTAAAGTGAATAAACTACATGTATAAACATCCATATTATAACATGTATACTGAATTTTCAAATTCATAACAAAATGAAATTGAGACAAGGAGAATTAAATGTTTTTAATATTCTTGATTTTTATCTGATTAAAATGAAAATGTGAAAGAATTTGTAACTGGTATTATTAATCCATAGCACTTGATTTTAAATAAATGAAATAAAATATAGAGAAGATGTGGCATTTAATATTACAGGGGTCTAGTTTTAAGCTCTCTGAAGCTGTTGCATGTGTCCGAACTCAACATTGCTGGTCCCTCTATGTGTAGTTGAATCTGTCATTCCATTCCGGTTTAGGCCCTGATGGTTTCCTTCTTCTTGTTGGAGACCCTAACTCCTAAAAAAAACAACATTACTCGAGGTAAATACAATTGTTTATAAATAAATAAATAATTGAAAGTAGTGTATTGGAAATGATTTCTCTATTAAAGATCAGTTCCACTTCCATCACAGATACAGCAAACCCTTCTAAATATGAAAGCATGTTTAACATTTACAGTCTCTATTATGTTCCAATCATCTACTAGAAAATCAAGAAACTTATTTAAATGTTTTGATTTAAAAATAAAGATATGGCAATTATTTTTATATCATTAGTAATAAAATATTTCATGCAATTTGAAATATCAGAAAATTATTTACTTCTTCATGTAAAAAAAGATGTGTGAATCAGAGTATCATTAAGACATCTAATAATTTTCATAAGAATATAGTTGACCTGCCTCAATGAGTTAATGTTTAACATACAGCATTAATTTTACAGTTGGTGAGTAGTAACAGTATGACTTTTATTGATCACAAACACCAAGTATAAAAAAAAGAGTTCAATATTTGTGGATATAATGACTTCATTGTTTATTTGTGAAAGAAATAAACAACAATTCAACTTTAATTTCCATGTTGATTTTTCACTACATTGTAGAAATGAAATAATTATGCATGTATACAGTACATACTATGGATGCCGATCATATGATTTAGATCTTGGTGATTCCTACTACTTAAGAAAGTGCTTCAGTAACTATATTAATTATTTTAGTTCAACAAAAATCTTCAACTGAAATTTAAACAATAAATACATATTGGGCATGTTTTTTTTATCATTGCCAAGTTACATACACCCTCCACTCCTAATCTCAGATAAGTATTTGTTCCGAGTATTTCCCTTGAGTACAGAAAATCGCTTTGCAGTCCAAAATTGGACGCCATTCAAAATTTTTTTGTAAATTTCTTGCCTGAACCAAGAATTGGAACTGAGACCCCTCATGTTTTCTGTAGGATTGCTCAAACCCACTTTTGGGCATTAAGTTGGAAATTATTTTTTAAAAAAGCTAGAAGTTTACCTTTCTACTAGGCTTAGAAGATTTCGAACGTAGTAACAAAGAGTCACTAGAAGCTGGCTTAGTTTCTTGGACATTTGTTTTGGATCTTCTCAACTTAATGGCATACACATTCGATTCCCTTGTCTCTCCCACATTTATTGGTGGCAAGATTTTTCTAATACCTACTGAAGAACTATTTCTAGAGTTATTACTTGACAGTGTAGCACTATTCACATGGTTTTTCTGTCCATTGCTAGCAAATGATTCTGTATTTGTTCTACCCTTAGATTTCTGTTTAGGTTTGGAAGACTCTTCTTGCCGCCTTAGCATTTCCTTTAGTTTCCTGTTCATTTGATAAGCTTCTTGAAGCAAGTCCTCTGTGTCTTCCTCTGTTAAGTTTACCGTCTCAAGCATATGTATGACACTATCTGGATCTGTGAGGTCGACTTCTCCTGAAAAACTATCCTGTTGCTCTGCTATTTGTGTACAAGATTCGTCATCAACATTAGATTTTCTTGTCCTGGTATAACTTTGGAAATCGCTTCGGTGCCTGTCTTCTTCATTAAAATCAGTTCCATTCTCATTTTCATGTGAAACGCTTTTATAATCACCACAGTTATCTCCATGTTGGTCTCCTTCTGCATGGTCACCGTTGTGAAAGTCTTTATCACCTGAACGAACTTTTCGTTTGTTAGCTTCTGCTAAAACATCTGAAATTCCTCCGTCATCGACTGATCTTGTACCAGATTCAGCCATATTTCAAACAATTTTATGTCTTTTTAAAAAGAAAACAGTTTCTGTTGATGCGTCATTCGAAACGGAAATAGCAACTGACAAGGGAGAACACTCTGAGCGGACTTGTTCAGACGGTGTCGAAGTTAAAATTTTGTTGTCACGCCTCAGCTGTCCGCTTGCAGACGAGCGCATGCACGTGTAAGATTTTAGCTAGTTATAGAAAAGGCATTGTTTTGCATTTGGTATATTATTCAACTTCAAGAAACAATTTTGAAATAGGTCGGATTATGAGATGCAAACATTGTAGATCCTGATCAAACAGCAAATGCATTGACAACCCATGTGTAAAGTAGAGTTAACAAGAGTGTTGACCATTTCGAAATTAGTGTCTAAACTACGGAAGTCGGTATTTCCGTACGGGTAAATCTATTCTATTGACCAAACACAATTGACCAGTTGACTAATTGACCAATTGACCAACATGTCTATTCTGTTGACCACTGTCCACTTGACCATGATTGGGATGATAGGTGTGATTACTATGTACCATCTGATTGGTACAGAAAGAGGGGTATCTTTGTTAAATGCTTCTTAACAGATAGAAAACAAATTTGTGAAAATGTAAAAAAAATGGTATTTCACTGTTTTTAACCCTTTCCTCCATAAAATCCCATGTGCGACCCATGTAGATCCAGATCAGCCGGCACATCAGTGTCATCTGATCAGGATCTGCACTGGTCGCATTTTGGTCAGAAATAACCTAATGAATAAAAAAGCGAACAGTTTAGATCCTGATCAGACAGCATTGCATCTATAGAATGCATTTTTGCTATGAGTAATGTAGACAAAATTGTTACTTTTACATATGTTCTTGACCATTACATCCATAGGATGTGTTTTTTGTATGAGTTACATGTATGTGAGATTAATGAAGACAAAATTGTTATTTTTGCATATGTTCCTGAGCATTGCATACCTAGGACACATTATTTGTTTAAGTCGTACGGATTTTAACACCTTGCTTATAAACCTATCAAACACCTGGGGCAATATATTGGAATATGGTCAATTAGACAGTGGTCAATAGAATAGACAATTGGTCAGTTGCTCAATTAGTCAATGGTGAACTGGTCAATTGTGTTTGGTCAACAGAATAGACAGACCCTTTCCGTACAATCGGTCAGGGGGGTACGCGTATGTATGACCACATTGCAGCTATGCGTAAAATTAATCATATTTTAAATCTTTTATTGAAATCAACAGATTTTTCAGTAGACAGTTACTGCGTATGTTTTAATATACTACGTGACACGAAAAATAATTTCGTTTTATGTAACTTTATCAGTTTTCTCAGTTAAATATTGGGATAGCGACGTTAGCTTCGTCCATGAATGTTGATAAAGAATGAGAAAATTTTACATTTAAGTACCTACATTAGATAATTTTTATGGCAAGTTACCATTTATAGTTTTACTAAATAAAATGTGTAAATGTTTCCGCTAATTTTAAAATTTAACCCTTGTAAAACATGTTTGTCTCAATAAGCTCTATATATCGCCATTATCGGTAACCCGCACCCCCCCCCACCCCCCCACCCAAAGTAACATCGATACCGGAAAACAGGCTAAAGAGCTAATTTCGAAATCAAGAATGAAGTACCTTAACTCTCACTTCTACTTTGAAAGATAATAAAACAAAGATGAATCATGTGTCGGATCGTTCACACAGCTGACATATGCTGAAGCCAGTAAACAGAACTCAAGAGTCAATAGGTCGACAAGTCAGTCTGTCCTGTTTGTAAGCGACACATATGCAAGAATATCAAATCACTTCAAGCAAACAAACCAATTGTGATGTAAAGTCTCCTAACTCCAGTTTTGCTTTCGATCTTTTCCAAGATATCTGTCAGAAAATTTTTCTGATGCAATTGGGCTGTTTCAAAAAAAATGGCTGGAAAAGTGAAAAAATAGTGAAAAACTAAAGTTCATAAACATTCCAAATTTGTTATTCTGTATTTTTTGCTTATTGAAACTGAGTACAGAACTGAAAAGATTTTTGAAATTGGTCAACTGGTTGCTAAGATATTGTCATTTGAAAAATGGCAAGTGAAGTGAAAAAAATGTTAAGAATTTAAGTTCATAAAATGTCCAAACTGGTTGGTCCATATGTTTGTACAGTCTTTACAGTGATCAAAATCAATCAAGTTATACTCGTATGTGGCAGAATAAAAATTTTATGGAGCTTTATTGACCAATATTAAATAAATCAAAGAATTTTTATTTATGTGCTTAAAATACAAGTATTACTGTTTCTTATTATTTAAATGTGTATTTCTGTTAAAATACATGTTGAAGCATCAAATATAAGTGCTTTAGAACTTGTGGTATTGCATAAAGATAAAAAATTGATATTGTGAAGAAAGTGTGTCACACTCCTGACACCCACATAAGTGCAGTGTACTCAAAAATGTTTTACTAAGGCCATTCCTGTTTGTCACAATTTAACAAAACATGACATGGACTTCTAGGAAACAAGAGGGCCATGATGGCCCCATATTGCTCACCTGAGTACAAAAGTACTCTCAGCTTTACCCAAGGGCCTACATTTAAATAATGCTGGTAAAGGTTCTCTTCACAATACTCAAAACGAAATATCTAAGGTCTAGTCGCATTAGTTTCAGAGAAAAATGATTATTTATGTTTTCCTATATAAATCAATGTAAACTAAGAGAACCCTTGGGCGTGGCCAATTTTGGCCCAGGGGCCATAATTTGAACAAACTTGGTAAGTATCCACTAGACAATGCTACATACCAAATATCTTAGCTTTAGGCATTGAGGTTTCCAGTAAGAAGATTTTTAAAAATTGCCTTTTTACATATTAAGGGCCCCTGGGGCGGGGCCAATATTGACCCCAGGGCCAACATTTAAACAATGTTGGTAAAGGGTCTCTTCACAATACTCAACACTAAATATCTAAGGTCTAGTCCTATTAGTTTTGGATAAAAAATGATTTTTCATGCTTTCCTATATAAATCAATGTAAACTAAGAAAACCCTGGGGTGTTGCCAATTTCGGCCCAGTGGACATAATTTGAACAAACTTGGTAGACATCCACTAGACAATGCTACATACCAAATATGTAAGCTTAAGGCATTGAGGTTTCCAGTAGGAAGATTTTTAAAGTTTTCCTTTTTAGCTCACCTGTCACAAAGTGACAGGGTGAGCTTTTGTGACCGCCTGATGTCCGTCGTGCGTCGTCCGTCGTCAACAATTGCTTCAATCGACTTCTTCTCTGAAACGGCTTGGCCAATTTTGATGAAACTTGCCACGGATGTTCCTTGCATGAAGCTCTTCCAAAGTTGTTCAAAGAAATCAATTCCATGCAGAACTCTGGTTGCCATGGCAACCGAAAGGAAAAACTTTAAAAATCTTCTTGTCTGAAACCACAAGGCCTAGAGCTTAGATATTTGGCATTTAGCATCCTCTAGTGGAGCTCTACAAAGATTGTTCAAATTATTTACCTGGGGTCAAAATTGGCCCCGCCCCAGGGGTCACTTCATTTTACATAGACTTATATAGGAAAAACTTTAAAAATCTTCTTGTCTGAAACCACAAGGCCTAGAGCTTAGATATTTGGCATTTAGCATCCTCTAGTGGAACTCTACAAAGATTGTTCAAATTATTTCCCTGGGGTCAAAATTGGCCCCGCCCCGGGGGTCACTTCATTTTACATAGACTTATATAGGAAAAACTTTAAAAATCTTCTTGTCTGAAACCACAAGGCATAGAGCTTAGATATTTGGCATTTAGCACCCTCTAGTGGAACTCTACAAAGATTGTTCAAATTATTTCCCTGGGGTCAAAATTGGCCCCGCCCCAGGGGTCACTTCATTTTATATAGACTTATATAGGAAAGGCTTTTAAAATCTTCTTGTCTGAAACCACAAGGCCTAGAGCTTAGATATTTGGCATTTAGCATCCTCTAGTGGAACTCTACAAAGATTGTTCAAATTATTTCCCTAGGGTCAAAATTGGCCCCGCCCCAGGGGTCACTTCATTTTGTATAGACTTATATAGGAAAAACTTTAAAAATCTTCTTGTCTGAAACCACAAGGCCTAGAGCTTAGATATTTGGCATTTAGCACCCTCTAGTGGAATTCTACAAAGATTGTTCAAATGATTTCCTTGGGGTCAAAATTGGCCCCGCCCCAGTGATCACTTCATTTTACATAGACTTATATAGGAAAAACTTTAAAAATCTTCTTGTCTGAAACCACAAGGCCTAGAGCTTAGATATTTGGCATTTAGCATCCTCTAGTGGAACTCTACAAAGATTGTTCAAATTATTTCCCAGGGGTCTAAATTGGTCCCGCCCCAGGGGTCACTTCATTTTATAAAGACTTGTATAGGAAAAACTTTAAAAATCTTCTTGTCTGAAACCACAAGGCCTAGAGCTTAGATATTTGGCATTTTGCATCCTCTAGTGGAACTCTACAAAGTTTGTTCAAATTATTTCCCTGGGGTCAAAATTGGCCCCGCCCCAGGGGTCACTTCATTTTACATAGACTTATATTGGAAAAACTTTAAAAATCTTCTTCTCTGAAACCACAAGGCCTAGAGCTGAGATATTTGGCATTTAGCATCCTCTAGTGGAACTCTACAAAGATTGTTCAAATTATTCCCCTGGGGTCAAAATTGGCCCCGCCCCAGGGGTCACTTCATTTTGTATAGACTTATATAGGAAAAACTTTAAAAATCTTCTTGTCTGAAACCACAAGGCCTAGAGCTTAGATATTTGGCATTTAGCACCCTCTAGTGGAACTCTACAAAGATTGTTCAAATGATTTCCCTGGGGTCACTTTATTTTACATAGACTTATTTAGGAAAAACTTTAAAAATCTTCTTGTCTGAAACCACAAGGCCTAGAGCTTAGATATTTGGCATTTAGCATCCTCTATTGGAACTCTACAACGATTGTTCATATTATTTTCCTGGGGTCACTTAATTTTACATAGACTTGTATAGGCCATTCAATTAAACTTTGCACAAATGAAGGTTACTAATGTATCTTTATTTTGCATACAGTAAGACAAAATAGAAAAGTAAATTGGGAGTGTATGTTTATTTTAAAGATGGTAAGACATATTAGAAAAGTAAAGAAAAATATCATTATTTGAGGGTCTTCAATGGATATTTATGTTTACTCTACAAAGTTCTCTAAAAATTTGGGTTAGACTGATAAATGATTAACATAATGATTAACATTACTATCATGGAAAGGGATGATGTGTCTTAACATTGAAGACTGGAATCATAAGTCTTTACTGTTAAGGGCTTACCACACTCCTCCCCAGCACGTTCATTGATAAAAAGAAACTTATTAAAATCTCAATAACGGCATTTTACAGCAAAATGCCATTCAATGAAACCTTGCACAAATGAATGTTACTAATGTATCTTCAGGGTTGCCAGCGGACTTGAAAAGTCAGGGAAAAATTATTTATAAGGGCAAGAACACAACAATATTGTTCTATTTTAATAAAGCGACCCTCTGAACATAGTTCTGCTATATAACCCTTACTGATGATAGTTTGTGTCTTTGTGGTTGGATTTTAAAATAATTGGCAGAAGTGACAGTTAAAGTTTGAACATGTGTCATGTACAAATCCGTGTTTCAACATCCAGTTCACAGCATACTAGGTTTTTGTGTAATTGCAGGATTTTTTAAAAAATTGCGGCACAAACTACTTCTACATTTTTCAAGATACTGACTTAAACTTTAAGCATGTTAGGTATGGGTTATCTTGTATAGATGTGGCTGACATATTTTTTTATGTGGCTCAGTCCATTACTTTTTATAATGGGTGCATGATTTTTGCTTTTGTTTTGTGACACAAACTTCCTAAGTTTCCACTAGATTGATTTGAAAATTTAAAGTTAAAACATACATTCTGCCTCAACTGACCTATTACATTTGGCCCAGTGTAGATTTGGGAGACATATTTTTCATTGGGATCAGACTAATGACATTTGTTGGATTGGTACAGAAGTCTTCAAAACATGAACAGTATTTCTAAGTTTATCTAAGCACTGAACACACTAAATTGTGTATATTTATATTACTTGTATGGTGTAAACAGCTTTGTATTTTTCAGTTTTATGTAAAAAAATATTTTTATTTTACAACATGAAAGAAACTTATATGGCCATTCTGTCTGAGGGGCTGTTTTACTTGTGTAAAATGGGTTTGTTGTTTGCTGGCCCCTTTTGCAAACTATGTAGAATTCTTTTACTCTGCATTTGATGATTATTCCAATTAATAGTGCATAAGCTCAGTAGCGATAATCTCTTGCTTTTACTATGTTGTTTATTTATTTAAGTTTTTGCATGGTATATGATATTTTTGTTTGCTTATCTCTTGTCAAGAAACATGCACATTGTTTGCAAATTATCTTAGAAGTATTGGTTAAATCTTGTTAGATTTGCTTGCTTCTTTGTTTTACTTTTTTATTTTAATATTGTATTGAACATAAAACTACAAAAAGTTTGTATAGATGTATGGAGCATGTTCATCTTGGTTAAATTATAAAAACAAACTTGTGTGTGGATAAGACAGCAGTAGGGGAGCTGAAGGCCGTTTAAGGTTTATATTATTGGCCAGTGAAAAACACGATTTGGTCAGGGAAAAGTCAGGGAATTTTTTTTATCTATGGTGCTGGCAACCCTGATCTTTATTTTGCATATGGTAAGACACGCAGTGATTCATTTTGAATTTCGATTTAATGAGTCTGCGGGATGCACATCTTCCAAAACAACGCATCCAAACCTGAAACTAATGGGTCCTGTATAGATAAATAAAATACAGTGCCCTTGTATCTATGTTAATATTAAACAACCAAAAACAAAAAGAAATTTCTTCAAATTTCAATTGTTTAATCAAATGGTATTCATTAAATGTGACTGGATGAAAATAAGGAGCAATACATGTATTCTTCTTGATCTTCTTCTTTAACATGTCGTAACCAAGCATAAAGTTTCAACCAATGTGCTTGCAATGTGCTTGAAATAAACGATCTTTTTTTTTTCATTAATTGACTATTTTCTGGGCTGGAATTTAGCATGTTATTGTTTTCATCGTTCGATGTTTCACCCTTTTTATTGTGATTGTTACTACCGAAAAAAACAAATAAATTTTGCTGCTTTTCGTCCGATTTTAACTTTTTTTTGGGTGGCATTATGAACTTTTCGAGTGTTACATCCGGGCGCTTTGAATGAACGTTTGTCCAATGAATTTAACAACAAGCTCCCCGATTGGTCGATTACATGTTTTTTTTACCAATCAGACAGCGCGGTACAAACAAGCTTTGTTTTGGCTGTGAAGCATAATAACTCTGCGTCGTAATGTTAGCAAATGCAATTTAGTTTTGTCCGGAATTTTATTGCGTCCCGGGGACGGACATATTCTTAATTTATGCATCCTCAGGAAAAATTGTGCGTCCATGACGCAGGACGCAGGGCAAAATGAATCACTGGACACGTTAGAACAGTAAAGAAAAATAGAGAGATCTAAACATTCCCTTAAATTCTATTTACATAAATTCACAAAAACTAAACAACACAAAACATCATTTTAAATGCCCACATGAGAAATATGATACTGACAACACTGTCTTGTGCCCTTGTGACTTACACATGTAAACTTTTTGAGATATTAGTAAAAGTGTGTTTGACCTTCAATTTCCTGGTCGCTTCCTGGTCACGTAAACAGATGACAGTCATTGATTTCTCTTTAAGTAGTTGAAAGTTCTTTACAAAGGACACAACATTTTCTTGTCAGTATCATTACACTCATGTGGGAATTTAAAATAATGTTATACATGTATAGTGCTTACTTGTGAATTTATGTAAATAGAATTTTAAGGAATTTTAGGTCTAGCTTTTTTTCTTTATTATTCTAATGTGTCTTACTGTGTGCAAAATAAAGATACATTAGTAATATTCATTTGTGCAAAGTATCATTGAACAACATTTTACTGTTATTGAAATGTTGATAGTTTTCTTTTTATTGATGAACATGCTGGGGAGGAGTGTGGTAAGCCCTTAATGACAACCTTACCAGGAAAATTGAGGTAGTTAAGAGTATTTCTGTTGAACCTGTTTTTAAAAAAAGTGAAATTCATATTTATCAGTTCTAAATTTAGACCAAAATTTTAACTCTCTATGACAAACCATTTTAACTTGAAAAAGATGCATTTTAAATTTATTTGATATCCTTTCCGCGCCCGATCCTGTTTTCCGGACGGAGGTCCGTAACGTATTTAAACGTGACAAAATTTTGACTTCCCAAAACCCGACCCTGTTTTACTGGAGGTCGCCCGAAACGTAATTAAACGTGTGCTTTTTTCACGATTTTAAAAACCATAACGTAAATCTGCGTAAATTTTATTTTAGTTACTGTTGAAAAGTGTATGTTTGAATAAAGCATATACGCTTTTGTCCGTTACCTGTATTCTACCTTTTAAAGAAATTTGGAATTTTCAACATGGTAATAAACCCGTGTAAAACACGTTATCTAACGTTACGGTCTTTCTTCTGTAAAAAAGGTGGAAAAAGGCATATCAAGAATAGTGCGTTAAAATCCCGAATTTCAACGCTCTTTTACGTAATTTGTGAAAAATTCGGTTTATAGCAAGAAGACTGTAACGGAAAATTCCGTAAAATAATTAATCTAATTAACAGTAATTAATTTTTATGCCATTGCAAAAAATGTCATTTTTAAGTAATTACTAGGTAGATATAGGATTTTTTAAAAATAATGAATAACTGTTTTGGAGCCACTTTTTTATTTTGACAATGAAAGATGAAGAATAAGCAACACATGTAATTAGATTTTTTTTCTTAAAATTTAACTTTTTAAAATTACTAATTTTCTTATCAGATTATCTAGGTCAAATGTATTCAATTTCTTACTAAATTATATTTGAGAGAAAATATGTGATGCATTCAAATGACTAATGGTTTTAAAATACTGATCAATGATTCCGCGTTCTTTTAAATAGCCACCAAAGTAAGGACTTTTTTAAAAATGAAAAATAAATTGACGGGTTTCCGACGAAAAAACAGGGTCGGGTTTTGAAAAGCGATTTTTTGACACGTTTAAATTCGTTTCGGGCGTCTTCCCGTAAAACAGGGCCGGGTTTTGGGAAGTCAAAATTTTGTCACGTTTAAATACGTTATGGTCGTGGAAAGGATATCATGTTTTATTTTATGATAACACTAGCCTACAGCTCTCAGATCTGTTGTGTTTGTAATCTTGGAAATCAGTGGTAGTGTTTTAAACATGTGTTTTAGGAAACTGAAGAATGCATATGCCAAGTGTTCGATGTGGTGATACAGCTGCTGTGGTTGGTCTGATTAACATGCTGAAAGTGAACCTCGGCTCTAATCCAGAGATCTTCAAAACGATGCTTGCGGTACTCTGTGACTTTGATCCAGGCAAATGCTGCAGCAGAGAAAGAGTAGGGTTTTACCGTGTTCTGTCATTTTAAGATAACATTTATGTAGACGGCACAAATGTGCAGGCTATTCTGGTCTAAACTGATCCAAAATTCTGTGCTAATACTGTATCTAAGAACGGTTTCATAATTGATAAACATTAATACACCAAACTGCCACATGGTCGTAATAAATAATATACTATCGTCATTGTGGTCTGTATAATGTGTTAGAATGACTAACCAACCATAAGAGTTTAGGTATAAATGTAACAACATTTATATTGTTCATACATTAAACATTTTTTTTTGTAAAAAATAACTGTTAGTACATGTATTGAAGTCGGGTATTGACAAATGAATGAGCTTTGTAACAGGCTTTACAGGTACAGGCAGTAACATTGATACAAACACACATATCTGAAAACCAAATGGAACATGGTTGATTTAGTCTCATTGTCCGATTGTCAGAACCCAGTACCGCAACAGTGTTTCATGGTGCATGAAAAGTGAACAGCCTGTGGGAAATTGGCAGTCCCATTTTAAGAATATTTGGGAGATGGGGACCAGAAGTCAGGGGGCCAAAATAGTCAAAGGGACCTAATGAAGTGTAATGAACTTTAATGGTTAACCTCAAATGCATGTGCATGTCGTAAAACTTGAAATTCAACTTCAGTGCATTATGTTTCTAAAAATTTGTAGCACAGTACCATATATCTATTTGAATGTATCACTGTGTTTCAGCTTTTATCAAGAAACCTAATTAACAGTTTACATTTGTTTCAGACTATTCGGTATATTAGACTTCTGGTGTCTGACAAGGTGTTGGCCAACTGTCTACTTATGTCTCTACCACAGGGTAAGGCATTACTTTATGTATATGACATAAATCTTTTCTGTATATGACATCAATCTTGTGCAAAACATTGAAGGGACAATAATATATCTGAACCAATAATAATACAGTAAAGTAATTTTCCTTGGGTGACCCTCAAAGTGTTTTAAGCGAAATAAGCTTATTTATGTCAAGATTCCAACGTATTTTGGTGATTTTCATATGTGGCACAGGCCTCAACTAAAATTAATTTAAAGAGTTTCTTTGTATCAAGACATGATAAATTCATGGTCAAAATTTGGTTTTGGTCGAGAAGTGGCCCATATTGAAATCCTCTTAAATCTGCTCTAAATATAGACATAATTCAATTATTTGTTTTGCATATTTTCTTCATTTTAAGCCCTTTTATCCAACTACTTTAACAGTGGTTGATTTAAAACTATTAGATATCTAGTGTAACTGTTTATTTATTCAAAGGCATTAAAATTTAAGATATGTAACAAAACTTAAAAGTTTGAATATTTTTAGGCCAATATTTGGTCTTCATGATCCTGCTCCTTTAAGATTTAGATCACGATTATTAATTAATTAAGGTGACAGTTTATGGCCTTTTTATTATCTTGTTCTTTTTTTCCATTTCAGGTAAAATAGAAATTCACCACCCATTGCCATGTTGTACAAGTCAGAACCAGTGTTCAACAAGCATCAAGGAATCCAGATCAAAGTATATTCATTCAAAATATATTTGTTAAAATATAAATTAAATGTAACAATAATACAGCATATTAATTTTGTCATATATGATCAATTACACCTTTCCAATATGCTTGCAGGTATGTTATTTCCACTTTATTTTTCCTTGCCTTTAATAGGCTTAGGAATATTGTATTGGTGTTGTTTGTCCTTCCATCACACTTTTTTCAGAAGCCATATCTTGTTGCTGGATGGTCAGGTTTTGTTGAAAACTTTCCTTGAGTGTATAGGGAATGATGCACATCAAATGCTGTCAAAATCCAACATTGTATAACTTAGTCTTATATCTATCAATTGCAACATATCTCCCCAAAAATGCTTTGGTCTAAAATGAATAATCTGTATAAAAAAATATGCAGCAAAATCTCAACTCAACACTCCAGCCTAAATAAATGCCCCACCCAATTTTGCCTGTACAAAAAGTTCCATCCATAAATTAAATGTTTTCTACAGGTAAATTCAAGCTGTTCTCCTTTATGTTCAGATGGAAATTTTAATGGCTCTTGACATGTGCCAAACTTTGTATTTGAGTTTTGTTTGATGAGTATTTTTAGTGCTTTGCAGCTTTAAATTTTTTTAAACAAAAGGCCATTTACTGTGTTCAGCAGATTGTACGGGAATGTGAAGGCGACACCAGCCACCAGCTTGAGATGTTCAGATAGAGTGAACAGAGGACCCCTAGCTGAGAGCACCAGTCAGAACATCACCATCATAGTCACAGGTAGTACATGTATTCATTTATGATGACTTAAGTGTCGTGTCACTATACCACACTATTTCTGTTGAAGTCACTCAGCACCATCAAGGCTTTATAATTATTGTTAAATACCTTTGAGGAACAACAACTGTCCATGAGAATCTAAAAGACCTCTAGCATTATGTTCAACTTCTTGGACTTATAATTTAAAAGGTCATTTGGAATTTACTGATGCACTTTAGATTAATTGTTGCCCTTTAAATTGACATCAAATATACAAGTAAGGAGATATCTTTGTACTACATATGCGGACTTCAACGCGATTGGAAAATACCTTTCCTGATCTGTGCCAGTGTTATATGTACATGGATTAATTTATGTATTGATCTAGTTTACCTTGCATAAAGCTTCTTTTTTTAACAATTTTTCCAAACTAACTGGCAAAATATCAAGTGTTATAGATCATGAATGTAGGTGTCGGTTGGGGACATGCTTTTGAGACAGATAAACTTAGAGTATTACTGTGTATGTAAGAGTCCAATATTAACAAAGTTTTGTCCTTTGATTTTAAGAACCTGCAAAGCTTATTTTAAGTAAGCATTTGTCACCATTGAGGATGCCGCCAACAGTCTACATTTCCATAACTGTCCAGGAACAGGCTCACTTATACAAGATCCACTAAATTTTCATATTGCATAATTGGTAATGTTTGGTTGTGTGGAACATTCCCTTTTCAATTATGTTACAGTTTTGTTGGTAGTCAGTAAGTGCTGGCTAATTCCCCTCAAAGAATTGAGTGGAATTCAGTCATTTAACTAGATTACTGTTTGAAAGATGTTAAGTCTATTTTGTGAAAATTGTTGTAGATGATAAAGAAAAGAGCCCTGCCACCCAAAGTCCCAAACAACCAGTAAGTCAAGAAAAAATCGGCAAAACTCAATGTGTAAGTATAATAGTTTATTACATATAACAGATTTAACAAGCAATCTTGTAGACATTAAGTGGTTATGATGGGCTGTCAAAAACTAAATCTCAAGGTAAATTCAAAGGAAGTACTGTCATTTAATATTTGGAAAAATTCTGAAATGTATCATGTCAGAGTTTTAAAAAAAAAAGTGAAATTAATAAAAAGGTTGAAATCACAATAACGGCTACATTTTTCATCCTATTTTCACCAAACTTTATCATAATGTTTATCTGCATGTAAATGGGGGTGAATTAAGAACAGGTTGTTTTGGGATATAAACTTGGTCACCAGGTCAAATTAAAGAAAAATAGTGTTAAAGTGATTGAGGCAATTTTGTTGTCATATTGTAACCAAACTTGGTTTATTGCCTGATTTCAATAGAAAAGGCATTACATGCCAAGGGGATTCCTAGCTTGTTTAAAAATTGAATGTTTTATATGACTTACTGTTTGTTTCAAACTTTCAATATATTTCTTTATGTAATCAGGCTTATAATCCAATTGTTGTATGATGGTTTCAGTCTACTGGGTTCACAACTAGTGGTGGAGATGTTCAAGTATCTCAAACAGTGGCAGCCTTGCATACAGCTTCCCATCATGCCTCTGTCAGCAACAGCCAGGTAAGGAGCACCCAGTGGATACCTGCACAATCCATCCATTGTGCCCCAGTCACCAGCAGCCAGGAACAGAGCTCCAGGTGGATGTCTGTATCAACCTATCCTACCACTCAAGCTTGCTGTCCCACCTCAACCCAGATCCAGGTCAGACTTGGCTCCCACACTATTATGGCACCCAGTCAACCAACACCAGTGGATCCAGTATTACCATTTGCTTACCATCAGTTTGCCTATCCTTTACCAGTTGCTGGTACCTATTCATACCCACAATGCCTTGCAGGGCTCACACCCAACCCATTGATGGCATGGTCACCCCTCTCCTATATGCCAGGCATGAAACCCTTCTCCTATATGCCGGGTATCAGCCCTACTCAAGGACCAGTGGTCAGGTTTACAAGACACAGTTATTCTGGGGAAGATGATGTGACAATAGACCTGTCTATGCCAGAGGCACGTGGAAATTCCAGTCCTAAGAAATCTGCCAGCCCTAAGAAATCTGAAAGCAATGTAAATATACCTACCAACAAACAAAAAGGAGTCAAACGTTCATCCTCTGCTGCAAGAAATGGTAAAAACAGTGAAATTGAAGAACCTACACCAAAAGTTGCAAAGGTAAAAACTGGAGTTGCAATACCAGTTCCATATTCCTCTAATACATGTGCTGTAAAGAATGTGGGTACTCATTTCTCAAACAGAGTTTACAGGAATTCTACAACACTTACACATAATAATAGCACAGAAACTGTTGTTCAACATGATGTTATTGGAATAGCAAGGAATGAAGGAAACGGTTTGCAAGCTCTTCAGGAACTAACATCCAAAATTGTGACCCAGAGCATCACAGGAAGTAACACGGAACCTCAAAAAAATGCACCAAAGATTTCTGATGTGCATAATCAGGGAAGGTTAGCACAGCCTCTTGGTATTTATGGACACAATGTTGTACAATCAGGCAGGAGAATTAATGCTGTGAGCCCACTTAGAAGTTCAACTGTAGTGAATACAAGCACTGCATGCAGTCAACCTGTTCCTCAGTCTAACAGTGCTCTACCTGACCCATGTAGGATTCCTGAGCAAGGTAACAGAAGAGATGTCACCAAGGCTGGCAGTAACAACTTGAAAACCAACAATACTGTCTTTTCAACCTTACCCTCTTTCTCACAACTGAGTGATGTTACTGGAATACTAAATTCTACAAGACACACTGTGGATGCAAGATACACTTCTAAACAAAATGACAGTTGTCAGAATAGTTTAGCAGGCCATAAATCTTTCCCCTACAGTCAGCACATCCAGCTACCAGATGGAAAACTATCTTTGGTCAATTTTCCATCAGGCAATCCACAGGTCAGGTCAGATCCCATGCCAGAATATACACAACAACTGCAGATGGGTTGTACTTCTTCTAACAAAGAACAATCCAACTCTGACAGATTTCATGGCAATCCTATGAAAGACAACCTCTCCTTCAATGTACCAATCAGTTTACATTCTGATTGGAATCCGAGCATGTTTTCAAAGCAGGCTGCAGATGGTTTGAAAGAGAGATACTTTATTGTAGAGAGCAAGTCTGACAGTGGTAAAGGGTTTCAAATCAAGCTTGACAAAGAAAAGGGAAACTATTTGCTTGGTGAGCTTCTCAAGATAAAACCAGCAGAAGCACCAGCAACTATCAGAGGAATCCAAGTGGACACTAACAATAATTCTGCCTGTTCTCTTCGATTGGATCAGCAAGATGTAAACACAGCTAGGGAACTAAACACAGAGATATTGTCAAACAGTTACACGCTGGATATGACCAGTAATACCAGCCCCAGAAACATTGGCAATCAGGAGATAAATGGTAAATCTATACCAGGTACAAACAGGGTTAATCAGGTAGAACCTAAAGTCATTGCTTTGCCAATATCAGAAGATAACAATACATCCCTGTTTGCAAAATACGAGTTTATGTCGGCAAATAAGAGCAGTGGCCTTCAGAGCTGCCCTCCTCCGGATATTGGAAACCATGAAAGTATTGAGGATTCAGTTTATGGATGTATGGAGAATACTACACTGTCTTCTTTATCCCAAGAGATGCAGAATTTTCTCACCAAACACGGACATCACCATCAGCAGGAGATGGCACAAGTTGGCCTGTCATCGTGCAATGTCTCCCCATATATTCTGGCTATGTTACCAGATTCAGTGCCAAGTGCAGACAGTGATAATGGGGATAATGATGGTGTGTTTCTGGATGAATACATTACATCAGGCATGGACAAGCCAGAAACCAGATAAAAGGTACATTGCATCAAGCATGGAGAAGCTTAAACCTAGGCACATTATGTTCAATTGAGCATGGACAAATAAAGGCCTTGGAAATTGACGTTGATACAAGCATAGTTAAACCTAGGTGATTGAGCATGGTGGCCTAGGTGATAAGTACAGTGCATCATGCATAGATAACATTGGCACCTAGTTGACTGTAAATTGATGAATTTATGTATTGATCTAGTTTACCTTGCATAAAGCTTCTTTTTTGAACAATTCTTCCAAACTTTCTGGCAAAATATCAAGTGGTATAGATCATGATGTAGGTGTCGGTTGGGGTCTGCATTATAAAAAGTAATGTATTCATGCTGTTAAAGCTTGTTGTAAAACATGTATGATGACTATATTCAGCTTCCAAATGCAAGACACAACTGTCTAGATATATCAAGGGAAACATTTTAACCCTTTTCTTGATATATACACATTTTAAGCATGTGCGACCAGTGTAGATCCAGATCAGCTGGCACATTCGTGCCATCTGATCAGGATCTGCACTGGTCGCATTTTGGTCAGAAATAACCTAATGAATCAAAAAGCTTACAGTTTAGATCCTGATCAGATGGCACGGATGTTCCGGCTGATCTGGATCTAAACTGTTTGTCCTAGCAATAAAGCTGTATGTATACAGGAAAGGGTAAAATGCATGATGAATGTTTTTGTAGTAAGTTGGTACTATTACAGATGTTAATGTTTAGAGTATGATAGTTAATTTGTGTACATGTATTGATAAGTTTGTTTTTAAGTTTAACAATTAAAATTTACTGTTATGAAGATTGTTGTTATGATGTACAGTGTGAAGATTCAGAACTATTTTTACTTGCATTGAATATAGATGTAAATTAAGATGTACAGCAAACCCCCACTACTAAGACCACCTCTGGGACTGGAGTGAAGTGTGGGTGGTCTTAATTCCAGGGTAGGAATAAGTGAAAAACATTTAAAGGATTATTGTTATAGTGGTCTTATTATTGGGATGGTCTATGTGAGGGGTTTTACTGTATGCATAAAAGAAAACATTAGCAACATAGGCAAGCTGATGAAGCCAAACTGAGAAAGGATGTGCAACAATTTTCCTTCAATTTTTCTGCCCTTCACAGCTTCATAGCTGACCTCGGAGGTGTTATCCTGTAATAACTTTTCCAATCATTTTTCATTAACTTAATGATGTTTCATTACCTTAGTTTAACACTCTACAACTCCTACTTATTTCAAAGGTGTTAATACAACACCATGTTGCAAAATATGGGAAATTTAAAGATCCATTATACATGTACTTTGAGCTTTGCCATAGAATGCAAGATAGCTATACAATATCTATTCTATAAGTATTAATGAATTCACAGTATTTGGGGACTAATTAGCTCATTGGTGAAACACACAAAAGTAATACTAAAGACAATTGCCGTAATTTCCGATTTCACATTATAAATTTAATGTTTGCACCATTTGAATAAAAAAAACACAGTTGAATTTAGCAAACTTGGTTGTTGATGTAGACCAACAAAGTTGGATTCACTATTATTATTTAACAAAAAAGAATCTCAACTGATTTTGAGAGAAAAAAACAACAACCTAAAATATACAATTAACTTTACAAACGGTGCATAGGTAAAATTCATAACGCTGTGAAATCGGAAACTCCTGCAATCACCTTTAATAAGAATAAAAGAAAATCTTGTGCATGTGTCAACATTTTAATACACTTCAATTTTGTACAAAATAAATAAAAATGATTGTTTCTTCTTTCAATTATTAATGATATATACATAAAGCATCTTGTTAAAAGTATTTCAAAATCTTGAATGATTATGAATATACAATCTGTAAAGTAAAAAAAAAAAAAAAAAGGACTGTAACTAATTAACAAAATCATCAAATGAACAGGTCTTTTTAAATAAAAACTTGATTATAAATTAACGAAGGGAAACATAAAACAAAACATGTGGGACTGTAACTAGTTAACAAGATAAACACATGAAAAGGTTTATTTATAAATTATAAAAACTTAAAACTTGAATGATTATAAATTAACAATGGAAAAAGTAAACCAAAAATAACAACAAGAGGGACTTAAACTAGATAAAATAAACAGTCTTGATAAATAAACCTGCAGAACAATGTCTCATACAATTTTATTAAATTTGCATTTAATTATTCATAACTTGCATGCTTGATATGGCTGCATTAAAAGAACAAGATGGTCCAATATCTCTCACCGGATTTTGAAACTTAAGCAAACAAATATTATTCAAAAGAAGGTAACTGTGTTTAAAATGACACAAGAATGGGAATAACAGGATATAATGGATGAAGACTGATTTCAGTATTTTTGGAGATTAATTTTCTATTCAAACAACAAGAAAAGTTTGTTAATACATGTACTTCAACATTTAGAAACCTCAGTTTCAGTATTTTTGGTATCCGACAATGTTCACTAATGGTTTTTGTGAAATGATTGTTTATACAATATATATTACAAACATGTTTTTGCTGGATAAAAAAGCTCTCTATATACAAGTTTATCTGCCAGCATGATATGAATGGTCATCTGTTAACTGTTTGTTCTTTTAAAAATGAACACAAGTACAATAACATGTAGATGTTATAGATCAGCAGACAGTCTGAAATGAAAGGAATGGCAACCTGAGCCCAAGATCATAAAACTGATTGGAGACCAGTCTCAAATTGGAGACTGAACACTATTTAACAAGTCAGCTGTATAAGACTGGAGAATAGACATCAGTCATTTAGGGCACTATTTGTCTCCGTTTGCCACAAGAATGTCAGAGAGGGAGTGAATTCTTGTTCATAATCTCTTAAACATCTTCTGTGAGGAGAGTATTCCACTTTCACCTCTTCAAAGATGAGTATCTGCTATATCTATTCTCCTCAGTTCATATTTGTCAATGTTACTTGAAGTGTCCGAGCCTCTCTCACTATCGGCACTGTTTCCGTCACTAGGTGTAAAACTACCGCCAGTTTTCAGAGCATATAACAGATCATCAAAGTCTTTAGAGTCTGAGATGGTGTTTTGATGATACACAGGTGGTTCAATGTATAGATTGCCATTCTGGGGCAAGGTACGTTTGACCTTCATTGTACTTCGAGTTGTCCTTGATCCCTGCATGGAATCACGCTCCCAACTCTGTAACATAAAGTTAATATGTGCTGAACAGGACATAGATTTGAATCCCCTTAATTGGTATTTAAATCAATGAGATAAATTAATGTTTCTTGTACATTTCATTCATATAATACAATAATCACTTTGGCTGGATAAGAGAGCAATGTATCTCAGTCATCTCAGTAAAGGTATGCAAAACAACTATTGAAATTTTTAAAATTAACAAAATATCTGTAGAACTGTGGTATGTGGCATTGTATCTTCATGCTTATTGTACTTAATTTTGCATGTTCAGTTTTATCACTCACACATTCATCCTTGGATCCTGCATAATACAAACAACTACATGTACAAATTCACAAGAAAAGACTCCTCTCATGATTAACATTTTATTGCATGTGTTAAGTGTAGATCCAGATCACATCTTTTCAGTATGATCAGGCTCTACACTTATTGCTCTTTTTTTCAGTAAAAACCTAATTTATCAAAAATCTGATAGTGTAAATCCTGATGAGATGTCATGTGTGTGCATGCTGATCTTGATCTACACTGTTCCTCCAAGGATAAGGGCAGTACCCATGGAGTAATGGGTTAATAAAATAATAAGCTTCTGGGTTTGTGGAATGCAATTTTACCAGATGTTCAACACAGGAATAAGTATGTAACTAAAATCCAAGCAAATCCACAACTTTTCTGAAACAAAAACTAGAAAAAAGAAACTAAGAAACCATCAAAAACAAGAGGGCCATGATGGCCCTATATCGCTCACCTGAGTACAAAAGTACTCTCAGCTTTACCCCAGGGCCTACATTTAAATAATGCTGGTAAATGGTCTCTTCACAATACTCAACACGAAATATCTAAGGTCTAGTCGCATTAGTTTCAGAGAAAAATGATTATTTATGTTTTCATATATATAAATCAATGTAAACTAAGAGAACCCTGGGGCGTGGCCAATTTTGGCCCAGGGGATATAATTTGAACAGACTTGGTAGACATCCACTAGACAATGCTACATACCAAATATCTAATCTTTAGGCTTTGAGGTTTCAAGTAGAAAGATTTTTAAAGTTTGCATTTTCACATATTAAGGGCCCCCGGGGCGGGGACAATTTTGACCCCAGGGCCAACTTTTAAACAAAGTTGATAAAGGGTCTCTACCCAATACTCAGCACCAAATATCTAAGATCTAGTCCTATTAGTTTTGGAGAAAAATGATTTTTCATGTTTTTCCTATATAACTAAATGTAAACCAAGAGAACCCTAGGGCGTGGCAGATTTTTGGGCAGGGGACATAATTTGAACAAATTTAGTAGATATCCATTAGACAATGCTACTTACAAAATATCTAAGCTGTACGCATTGTGGTTTGTGAGAAGAAGCTTTTTAAAGATTTCCTATGTAAGTCTATGTAAAATGAAGTGACCCCTGGGGCGGGGCCAATTTTGACCCCGGGGAAATAATTTGAACAATCTTTATAGAGTTCCACTAGAGGATGCAAATGCCAAATATCTAAGCTCTAGGCCTTGTGGTTTCAGACAAGAAGATTTTAAAAGTTTTTCCTATATAAATCTATGTAAAATGAAGTGACCCCTGGGGCGGGGCCAATTTTGACCCCAGGGAAATAATTTGAACAATCTTTGTAGAGTTCCACTAGAGGATGCTAAATGCCAAATATCTAAGCTCTAGGCCTTGTGGTTTCAGACAAGAAGATTTTTAAAGTTTTTCCTATATAAGTCTACATTAAATGAAGTGACCCCTGGGGCGGGGCCAATTTTGACCCCAGGGAAATAATTTGAACAATCTTTGTAAGTTCAACTAGAGGGTGCTAAATGCCAAATATCTAAGCTCTAGGCCTTGTGGTTTCAGACAAGAAGATTTTTAAAGTTTTTCCTTTTGGTTGCCATGGCAACCAGAGTTCTGCACGGAATTGATTTCTTTGAACAACTTTGGAAGAGCTTCATGCAAGGAACATCCGTGGCAAGTTTCATCAACTTTGGCCCAGGGGTTTAAGAGGAGATGTTGTTTAAAGCAAAAATTGACGACGCACGACGGACACAGGCGATCCTAAAAGCTCACCATGAGCACAAGTGCTCAGGTGAGCTAACAACATCCATGTAAACATACCTCATTAAGTAATGATGCACGTGAGCCTTTGAGACTGGTCACGTCCAGGGTGGTTGGATGGAACTGGTACTGACCTGTCCCTACAGGTAACCCGATAGTCTGCGTCTGGCTGGGATCAAACATGTGACCTGCCATAGAGTAGGAGCTGGCTCGCTGAGGCCCAAACCACTGAGCAAGACAGGGGTTCCTCAACATAGAGTACAGAATGAATGCCATCAGACCCTGCATGTACAAACAATTGTGTTATTGTTGGAAAGCTAAATTTTCATGCCTCTTTAACTGGCATTTTCTCAGGGATTAAGTTACAAACTGCAGCTTTCATGTTACCAGTTTGATTAACTATGTCATAGCAGTCCAGGCAGCTAAATTACATCATACACACTTAGGAACATACAAGTAATTTTTGCTTGCTATTATGTTGACATTATTGTATTACTTTCTTAACTCTGTGCTATTCCTTAAAAAAAACTTAAGTGCTAGGAACATCTGAACCAAATACCTTAAAGAATATGTAAGCAGACCTTTTCACATTTTTGCCATGAAAAAAAAAACACAAACAAGGAAAGGAACAGACAAGACTTGACACGAAGCAACGTTTTTGCTATTCCTTGAGAAAACAGGTCATTTTGATGCATACAAACATCCAAAAGCTGAATTGATTCTGAGTTGTACAGGTTTTTGGATATTTTTTCTCTCACAGAATGTTTAAACATTTTAAATTGGACTATTTTGTAGAAAAGACAACATCTAGGTGAAAACTTTAGATTACTAAACTTTAGGAAAATGCTTATCATGAACTTATCGGTAAGTCACTAGGAACAAACAGCTGACAAAATTTACTACCCTTGAAATTTGGATTAAACATGCAAGAAATAGCTTTTAATACAGATAATCCTAAAGCTACATACAGCTTAATGATTATAACATTTATATGTTTAGTCCAAGCTAGGCATTGGTGAAAATTATGCACAAAATTATCCAAGGTGGATAAATCTACCTGTAAAATGTTGAAGATACAGAAGATGATGAGCATCCATAGCTGACCATAGACCAGGTGTAGTCCTCCCCACAGCCATGTTATCACTATTACACCCCAGAATAACAACATGGTCCGCAACTCTGAAATACAACATTCTAACAATTACACTCCAGAATAATAACATGGTCCGCAACTCTGAAATACAACATTCTAACAATTACACTCCAGAATAATAACATGGTCTGCAACTCTGATATACAACATTTTAGCATGACAATCTCTAAACGAGATGAGCAAAAGTAAATGCTTATTTATAAGTCTTTTATTAATTTATAATGTTATCATATGCCTGGTTTTTTTTGGAGCAATTTCCTTCTACTTAGGTACTGTGGTATCATTTTAAATTTGAATATAGCAGGGACAAATTTTTGCATAAAAACCAAAAAAATATATATTCATGTGGGAACAAATGAGTGCAATGTTATTCTTCTGTTCAATAATGACGTGTTATCACATGGTTTAGTATAAATTTGTGCCTTTACCTAAGCATGAAATTTAAAAGCCTTGCAAATAAAATACATTGTACGGGAGCGAGACATTTCAACCCCTCGACATTTCAACCCCTATGTAATTTGTAAAATCCAAGACTTTTCAACCCCTCTGGTATTTCAACCCCCAAAATAAGTAAGACAATTCAACCACTCAAAATAAGGAAGACATTTCAACCCCTAAAAATAAAGACATTTCAACCCCTCTGTCTTAACTATTAATAAATCAATAGACCATGAAAATTTGAAATTTATTATATACGTATTACAATATTACATTACAATAATTATACAACAAGAAAACAGGTAAGTAAACTGATTAATAATCGAGTATGTACACAAACAAATAATATATCTAATGTTCACAAATATACATAACAATATGTGTGAATAATACACACATTAGACTCAGTGGTACTTTCTTGCCATTTCTTGCAGAATTTCTACACATTCTACCCCATTATGTCGCCAATCTTCTTCATAAATTCCTCGCACAAAATTTTATTATCATCATACTCATCCCGTAAGTCTATAATATCTTTGTCCATCTCGTTACATATCTCTTCTGTTCCTTCCGACACCCTCTCCCACTAGCTTGGTGTGAATTGTTACCAGTTTAGCCTCTTGCGTGATCAAACCGACAATCATAGTTAAATAATTATTAAAAACACAGTTATCAAATTTTCACACCTTTCAGTATCGCTTTTTGATCATTTGTTCTTTTATGATAATACACTCAACAATAACAATTACGGAGTCACAACAATTTTATGCTTTTATAACATAATTATTTTCAATAATTATTTCTCTATCACAATCCACTCAGTCCAACCGCACATAGAACTTTAACTTGAACAATTCTTTCCTTTTTTTTCGAATTCATCACTGTTTTAAAAAAAATTATTTCTGGACCCATGTACCAATGAAGAATAAATATTTGTATATGTGATTCCATTTAAGATACATTTAAAACGTATATTTGGTCTAAATTCTAATGATGAAGACAAATAAATTATAGGAAACAAAGCGTCATAAAAAATAAACATTTGCATCCAAATACATTTAAAAATGTCAGTGATAAATAAATGCTTTACATTCGGAATGGTTCAAAACCGCAGACATGTTAGCTTGTTGTGATCGTTGAGCGTCATGTTGTATGTAATACAAATCAGTAGGAGTTGAAATGCCTTTGTTTTGTTTATTTTAACCAGAGGGGTTGAAATGTCTTTAATAACAGGGGTTGAAATGTCTTCAAAGTTTATGGTTGACATATGAAAAGAGGGGTTGAAAAGACTTCATTTGAGGGATTGAAATGTCCAATGGGATATGGGATGAAAAGACTTCATTTGAGGGGTTGAAATGTCGAGGGGTTGAAAAGTCTTCGTTTTAAAGAAAGGGTTGAAATGTCGAGGGGTTGAAATGTCCGACACCCCATTGTACTACAGTACATGAAGAAAATCCTTTCACTAATATTTGTCAGGTTTTACAAAATTCTGCTAAAATTACAACAATTCTTAAAATTTTAGGTTTAAAAAAAACAAGTCTATAATATCAGCTGTACCTAACAACACTATAGGTCTGAACCCGTCTCGAGTAAAGAGTTTCATATATAAAGACTCGTGTCTGCCAGTTTTAACCATCAGCAGTTTAATAGGGGAGAGCTGAGTCTATCTCTATCATGTACAAGAATAAGTAAAATTACAGTTTCATGTTTAAATCAAACACACACACAAATAACTGACCACTTATATTATATCTGCCTCTGTAGATATCATCATAAGCCTGCCACTGAGGACGGACCTGGAAGGCTTTCACAAACACTATAATCACAGCTACCAACATTAGCAGGACCGGCAGTATCACTCCAGCAAGACCAGCGTAAGCATTGGATACAAAGCATCTGAAATTAAAGTTAAACCGGCTTAGCTGCAAGTAGAAGAATACTTAACATACAGTCAATTTATTTGTCTTACTGACCAACTTAAAGGACAAATTGAACAAAGACCAGCTGTTTGACTGTATGTGTGCAATGTCATACTGTTATTTATTAAGTTAACTTACTTCTCAACAGTTACTGATGATTATCTTAATAATACAAACAATTTATCAGCAGTTTTAGTTTTTCCATATACATCAAATAATAAGGGATTTTAAACTCAAGTATCTGTTTTCAGAATGTACCTGTAATGTTTCACAGAATGTTTTGTTATTCTCTGCTGCAATGTCTTTTACCCTTGAAACAAGGATGAGTTAACCACTCTTTTCATCTGCTGACATTCCTTAATCCTTTACATCATATGGGTTTAATTGTGTGCACAACCAGTGTAGATCCGGATCACACATCTGTCATCTGATCTGGATCTACACTGGTCACTTCTAAGAAATAACCTAATGAATCAAAAGCAAACAGTGCAGATCCTGATCAGATGGCATAGATGTGCTGGCTGATCTGGATCTACACTGTTTGTCCATGGGACAACAGTCATAACCCATGGAATAAAAGATTAAGCATAAATATGCATGCAATTCTACCGCTAACTGACTCAACATTGTGAAATAATGACACATATTTACATTCCTATTGATTTTTTCGTTTAAAAAAATTCGGTTCATTTTGCATGAACCGCATGACCCGTAATGACGTCAGTAACGTCATGGCTGTTACTAATGAAAACTCCCACGTATTACTCCCCCTTTTCACTTAATACTAATTTTTGAAAGCGTTCGACTTAAATTTATTTAAAGATAAAAATGAATAAAATGTAAATATAAGTAATGATTCTTATTTTGGTGCGGTTCATGCAGATTGGACGTGCTAGCGCTTTATGGTAAATTTGCCAGCTCTCGCGTGCACGTCCAATCTGCATGAACTGCACCAAAATAATAATCATTCCTTAAATAAACACTCAGTTTATTAAATCAATGAGTAACAGATGCACTGCCAAAAGCATCTATTTCTTATATATTAATCATATCAAAGCTACAAGAAATACCGGGTATACATACATGGCTCCATTATTGTTAACATCTCCATAGATAAAGTCATATGGCATGCTGTAGACATATTTATACAGATTGTAGGTGACTACATAGAACACTGCAATGATCACTACTGGAGCACCTGCAAACATTAGACAATATCCTATTGAACATGTTCATTAAATGATGGTAACGGTAAGTAACAAAAATGCTAGATTCTGACCTGCCAAGTTGCCTCCATTTGGGGCAAATCCTAGGCAAAGGTGTCATTACAAATAGTAATAATCAATGCTGTCTGCTCAACTTTATGTCTGTGAGTTATAAAAACAATACATGTAATGTCCATTTCCTGAAGACACAAGATGTTCTGACATCATAAATATGTTTCATGTTTAAAAGATTTACACTGGAATCTACTTGAAGTACAAAGAAATAAGAATCATGCATTTTTGAAGCATACAAGACCAAGATATTATAATACAAATCTGGAAACTTCCAACAGATCTTACTTATACTTAACCCTATCCTCCATAGATACACCTTCATTGCATGGGCGAGCAGTTTAGATCCAGATCAGGTGGCACATCCGTGCTGTCTGATCAGGATCTTAACTGTTCCCTTTTTGATTTGTTAGTTTATTTTAGACCAAATTGCGACCAGTACATAGCCAGATCAGATGGCATGGATGTGCCGGCTGATCTGGATCTACACAAGTCGCACATGCGTAAATATATGGAGGAAAGGGTTAAAGCTCACACCAGCAATATTTTTGTCATAGATTGCAGTATATACAGCACCATGGATCATAAAACTAAGAATTAACACCAGTCTCAAACTGGCCGACACTGATGGGTAGGTTGGAGCTAATTCACCAAGACAACTTGTTAACTTTTCATATGAGAACCTGTTGGGGCAAGTTTTGGGAATGGTATTTCAGATTGATGGTCTTAAGACAGCTTAAATAATCAAGAACTTACCCCAACCAAACAGGAAGAAGAACACATATTTCCTGTCAGTGTGTTCATCATTGAGTACCAGTATTTTCCAGAAGTTCATTGCCTGAAAATATTCCACAGTGAGGTTAATTATGGGTTATAGAACATTACACTAAGAATTTAAGTACCATTGAAATATATTATTATGCGTAGATATTGCAGAGTTTAACATGAACAGAATGTGACAAAAAGTGGGAACCATCAATTCAGAACCATGTGTTGAGCACCAGACCGATTGTTGAGCAGTGTAGGGTTGAAATCTCACTCAAGATGAGACACTTCTGTGACTTCCTTAATCCATAAATATGAATACTGGTTTCCAGGTGGAAGGTTAATAGTTTTAACCACACAGTAAGCAAATAGCATAGATCTGCAGTCAAAAGCAGAACAATTTCTAATGAAACTCTACAATTATTGGAATAGGATACTCTCTATTATAAATAAGAAGTATATAACTAATGTACTAAACGTTTTTGATATACTTGTGCAAGATCAGTCAGATATCATCTTCGTGCAAAAACAGTTTAAGTACCATTCAAACAAGAAGTTATACCATTATTGCACTAAGGTGACACTTTGAGCTACTCTACCTGTGCCATCATCCAGGAGAACTGGCAGAGGAAGAAATAGTGCAGAAATAATCCCATCACTATACAGCGGTAGTTGTCCTCCCCTATTGAGTACACCAAGATCTCCCCGGGGCTCAGGAACGCTGCCACTATATAACAGATCTGTAACAAACAGACAATTATAATTAATTGAGAGCAGATTAATAGCTCAATACATACAATCACTGGTATTATCATACTGCATACAATGAGAACATCCATATGTTTATCTGCAAACCATAGGTCATTTGTTACAGAATCATTTTATATGAAAGCATCTTCATACAAACAGCATCATTTCATATCAGTTAAAATGTACACTGTAAAATTGTGTAAATAATGTTAAGCTGAAAACTATGGCATGGGCTGAACAAGCAAAATTCTGCAATATTTTCTATTTGTTGGACTTGAGGTTACCTTTTCATTTCTTTTCATGTCGTCCTTTCCAAAAAAAAGGCGATACATAGGAATCGGTTTGTCCATCGGTCAGTCCATCAGTCGTTCATTCCGTCACAAAAACTTGGCTGTTACTTTGACTTTCTTAATATTTCTTCATGAAACTTTCAAATTATATTGCTTATGACAACACGCTCATGATGATGCCAAATTCTTAAGGTCAAGGTCACATTTGATGGAGTTATGCCCCTCTTTTTACACGAAAACTTAACAATGGCCATTTCTTGATATTTCTTCATGAAACTTTTAACAAATTATATTGCTCATGACAACATGCTTGTGATGATGCCAAGTTCTTTACCTCAAGATGGAGTTATGCCCCTTTTTGTACTTGCACTTTTATTTTGAACAAGAGGGCGACAAAGATCTTCAACTGAACGCCCATATCACCCATATATTATGTTTTATAAATGTTAAAAAGTTTGTCTTTTGAAAATATGTTACATAGTAATTATTATTCTAGATTTTTTACTCACCTGTGTAGCCATGGCAGCAAAGCACATATGCATGAGTAGACTGGCACTAAACATGGCACTGATAGAACAAATATGGTGGGCAAGAAGGGCTAGAAGCAGTCCAGTCTGAAAGGAATATCCATCACAAATTGTTAGTTTAGCACACAACTGATCCATCTCCTGCTTAAATCTACACAAGAAAGTTTTGTAACATTACTTAACTATTTACTCCATGCATATGACTTTTATCTCGTATGTGACCACTGCAGATCCAAATCAGCCTGAACAAACATCCAGTCCAATCACTTAACTGTTTGCTTTTAGATTCCTTTAGTTATTTTTGACCAAAGATGCTGCATGTGCAGGCTTATCTGGACCAACAATGGTCACACACAGGAAATAAGTCATATCCAGGAAGTCAAGGGTTGATGATATCCTCTTACGTTCACTGGCATAAAAAGGTCATTTAATTGTTAGAAATACAGCACAATGCTTAATAAAACCTTTCTCGAAGATATTTTCTCTGCAGAACAAACATTTCTGCTATTTCATAAAAAGTGCATTTTTCTACAAACCTTGAAACATCACAAACATGGGTACTTACCATACATATAAAGCATGCTATGAAGAACCAGACATTGTATCCCACAAGCCCAGGGTCAGAGGTCGTTGCCTTGACAGCATAATGGGTCAGGTGATTACAGGAGCAGACAACATAATCATCGGTACCAAAGTTCAGGTCATTGATGACCTCACATACACCATTGGGAGACACCCACATGCGAAGACTTGTATCATAGTACACACACCTATGTTGAAATAAAAGTTCATTATGATTTAACAGTGACTGTCTGACAGTAAAATTTACATGCATTACAATATCCACAAACAGTTTTTTTAAAAGAAAAATATAATTACATGTACAACTCAACCAGTCAGCTTTCATCGCAATATGAATAACATCTGGGTGTTTAAAGATCTACACTTTTTGCCCATGGATGACAGCCACATTCTATGGAGTAAAGGGTTTAACATCAAAACCTTAAGGACAGGCATGGATTTCAATCGATTTCCACAAATTTTCCTTCTTTTTTTTTTTAAATGACTTAAATCATCCATATCAGAAACCAAAATCTCGATCACTTCAAGGAAATCAGTTGGCAGCTTATAATCTATGAAATAAATGTTGTAAGTAGACCATTCTTACTGAGCTTGTCTAGTGGCTATCCGTCTATCTGGACTGTGAATCTTATACTTACTGAGCTTGTCTTGTGGCTATCCGTCTGTCCGGACTGTGAATCTTATACACCGCTGGAGAATCCGAGTATGAGGATGGACGGCCTTTTATACCAAACGATATCACCTACAAGAAAATTGTACAGCTATAAACCCTCAGTGTCTAACTCAAGCAACAATTTTAAACACAAGAAATCTAATGCTAAAGTTGTATTCTTAAAGCATATATTCAAATTCTTAGTAATTAGAATACTTGAACTTGATGACAATCCAACTAAATTGTTTTTGTGATAATGGGTGAAGACCTGCCAGCATATCTGTGTATTATATGATCAGTATCTATCCTACTGTATGTTGGCTGATCAGGGTCTACACTGTTTAATACAGATCAAACACTAATCTATTCATTTTGATCCGAATCTACACTTGTCTATTTTTTCCTTACTGTTTTATTATCTTTCAGAAACTTACACCTGATTGGAAAACATTGATATTTATAGATTATGCATTGATGAACATTACAGATTGATGTACTTTTTAATTTTTTGTCATAGGCAAAAATAAAATTTCACAAAATCTGGACTGAAGTGAACATACACTATACCTTGTTACTAAGCAGGACTTCCTCTGCGGAGTTTTGGAACCACTGTTCACTGGTATACTCTATCAGGTGGAAATCTGCACACTGTAAGACAAAGAAAATATTGTCTGTGTAGAAATAATCAAATGACAAAGAGATGGATTTATAATTATACAAAAATATATGTTCAAGATAACAACTATTACCAGGGGTATTATTTGACCTTATAGGACACTTTCAATTTTCAAAAAAGGCCTAATTTTGACCCCTTTGATGTTAGCCAAAGGGTCACTTTTCTAAAATTTTGGGTAATTTTGGCTCTTAATTGGCAGAATCCCCTCAAATGATCAAACTTTCCTTGAGATACAGCAGCTGGTAGAAACATCTCAATTCTAGCTCAATACAGAATAATTTATTGTGACTTACCTCTGTGCCCGAGTTTAACGGAACATCAGGAATCTGTTTAGGCACTGTAAATTCATCTTGTCTCCTAAAATATTTATTGTATCAATCATATAAATGTACCCAATCCATTGATATAATGCTTCAAGAACAAGTTGTAAGTATGTTTTTACTTGCATACCAGATCAGAATTCCCTTTCTTTCTTCCAACACACTTCAACTTTGCCCTCTACGATGAAGTCTTATTTATCTAACGAATAACAATTTCTGATGGTAAACAATGTGACATATTACTTTAAAAGGCATGGCTACAGCAGAACCTTTCACAATCTATTGGATGTTGCACAATGTTTTGACATGTGATGCCACTGAGCACACACGTTTTACCATGACTTACTGTAAAAAAGCGTGCAGTCATTCACTTTGTTGTCAATGTGGCTGTTACAAAAGCCATTCCAAAAAGCGGCAATATCACAAATTCTACTTATAATTTCTATAAATGAGAAATGAGAAATTCAGGCTTCATGCACATTAAACAACCAAACTGTTTTCCATACCCAAATTAAAACCTTCAAATATTGATTATTTTTATTTATTAGCCATTTAATTTCCAACATGAACAAGTCTATTTAGATAGAACTATATAACTTAAGGTTCCCAGGTAAACAGGAGATTTGGGATAGAAAGGTACATGTACATACTGTCCTGGGTACTGATATCCCTGAATCTTTCCGACAGGCCATCTTCCGGCTGATATCTTCACATGTACACATTGTAAACTGGACCTGAATGAAGCACATCACATTACATTTAACCTTCAATACATGCATACTGACAATTTGCTAGAATCAACATAAAGGAAAATGTCATGTCGCAATCTGCATAACAATTAAAATTAACATGTTAAATACCAATAAAAAAGACCACACTATGCAGGAATGCTCCTACTGGAATCTCTTCTGCATGTGAATATATGAAAATCATAGTGATTCAGTATTGCTTTACATCACCAATTACTAAGTAAAATGTTTTCACTGCAGATTAAAAAATGACAGCTATCCCGATTTTTTCCACACTGCTCGTCATGAACTTTCTTGCTTTTTCCCTGTACATGAGCATAAAGCTAATTCTAAGATTTGTTAAAATTTAGTCATCAGAAAATACTTCATCAGTGGCTAGTAACCATATCAATTATCAGTATTATTCATTTTAAGAACTGCAAATTCTTTCTCTCGGGGGGAGTATATATTGTCAAATAATGAAAAATTGGTCAATCATCACATCATCATGGCATTTTGCTGATGTCAATCATCAGTGATATGATTTACAGGCACAGTCATTACAAGAAGGGCAGTACTCACAGACTGGGTGGCTCGGGAGAGGGGCACTGTGCTTCTGTCACCAACATATAGGCCACATTTTCCAAGATGGCTGCCAGCTGAGAACGCCCTCTAGTGGCATCGTTCTTGTCAGGAGTAAGAAGCTTGCATAGTAAAGTCAGCAACTGACCAATCGTCTGTGTGGGTAATCTGTAAAGATCAATCAATAATCTCAAACACTTGTGTTTACTAGACAGTCACAAAGATATTATTCACTGATTATCCACCATGTGAAAATTGAGGTATCAGGACATAGTCCTTGCATCTCATTTATAACAGCATTATGAAAAAGATGGAATATAGTGTTTGAAGATTATTTCTTCTTTCTTCACACTGTCTGCATAAATGTTTATTGTTTGATAGATAAACATTCTAATGGTGAATGCTATCTTCCATATACAGTCGAACTTTGTTGGATTGAACTCCACAGGACCGGCAAATTTGTTCGAGCGATCTGTGGTTGGTAAGCACAAACTAAGTTGCTCGGCATTTGCTATTCTTCTTGCTGCCAACTTTACTTAGCTATCCCCTGGTTACCAGATCCTTCACTTAGTTTCTCGGCTAGTTTATCTGTCAAACTTGTTTTGAATTTGAGGCTGCGTTGTAGAGTGTGTTTGCTTATATTCAAAACTAATGTTTAACATGATGTACTCGCGAAAAAAAAAATATATAATTTTCTAATTAAGTTGATAAATATGACAAAATAATTATAATTTACTTTAAAAAACAAATAACAGTTTGTTAATAATTCTAATCAGTATGGTATAAATATACACAACAATCAAAATATTTTTATCCGTATAATGTGTTGTTTGCACGACTTAAAATGCGCTTTGTCCTAATTAGACATTTTCATGCCTTTGTTCACACCTTTTTTTTGATTACCGATAACAGTCTGTCAGAGCCAAGGGATGTCAAAAACATAAAAACCTAAATCTCATGTCCTTGATTGGTGTTCGACTGTTCGACTGGGTAGTTTGAGCCATCAGAGGAAGAACAATTTAGAAAATATAGAGTTCTAGTTCAGGACTGGACGAACAGTTCAAGAGAAGGGTGGTAATCGAGCGAACGGTGTTGGAGCCATCAAAATTTTGATTGTATGATTGTGTATTGAATCAAACCCCTTATATAACCTGACCAACAATAATGTTGCCAGTACTGAGATTTTTCATCTTGTTAGCCTTCCAGACTGCAGGTGCACCATGTGTCAGACTCCATGTTATATGGAATTGTGTTGCAATTCATTATAAAAGTACATTATAAAGACAGTTAAACTGCATTGTAATGTGCTAGATGTCAGACTGAGTGATGCAGAGTTTTCACAAGTCAGTGATTCTTACTTGCGTTTAAGTCCTTCATCCACAATGTCCTTCAGGATATCTTCAGTTAACGAGATCTCATTTCCTGTGATAGGTTTGTCACCTTGTAGGGCCGTGTCTAATTTAGCTATCGTGCTGTAGTAAAAGAATATCACAAGCTAGTTTTACCTTTAACCCTTTACTCAAATACATAAACATGGAGTAAAGGTTTAAGGAAAAATATGGCGAAATTTCAAAGGTATAATATGGTATGATAACAGGACTGTCATAAGTAAAGTCAAAGAAATCAAATGAAATATTATACTCTCATCACTAGAGATGGGCCGATATCATCCATGCATCGGTGAATCATGATAACTGCCTCCACTATACAGTATCGCAATACAATGATGAGGTATCGATACAGGACTAGACTACTTTTATTCAATGAACTTACATACCGCCAATAACTGATCTCTCATTATTCTTATTTTATAAGGAACAGACTTTATATATGTTCCAGTTTTATCAATAATTGAAATTAAAGGCATTCTAGTCAAAGTGATGTTTAACACTTAATAAACATACTAAACAGAGATGTGGTTTTGTTGATATTAACGAAGTAAGGGGTAAATTTACAAATTTGCATTTATTTTGTTTCAATGAAAATATCATGATAATATATAAAAGCATCTGAGACTGGTCTCTAGTTTTAGTGTTATGATCTTGGGCAGATATTTGCCACCACTGGAGTTACACTTACTCTTTGATACCATCATCTGTGAGCTGGTTGGTTTCTTTGTCTTTGATGATTTCCCAGATACCCTCAGCATCAGGCTCTACTATCAAAATGGCCGACTGATTGGCTGCCATATTTAAACTGGAATAGAGAATCTGAAATTATTTATGTCCAGGTTTTGGCCAATTTTTTTAGATCAGATTACTTAGAACTGGGACCAAACTCAAACCTCAAGCTTCAGATTGGCTGGAATAGAGACAAGTCTCCATATCAGCCAATCAGTTGCTTGAGATATGAGACTGGTTTGCAGTTTTAGTTTTAGGATCTTGGGTCATATTCACTACATAATTCACTGACCATTTCTCAGTAGGTAAGTCTAAAGCTCTACCATGTAGTAAATATAATCAGACTGTTCTTCTTCACAAGATTTCAAAGGGTTATTCGCCGACATGGAACATAACACATACAAAAAGTTAATTTTATCAAAATTTTTCAATAAAATTGAAAACCTCCGAAGTTATCAAATACAGTTACATTGATTATCTAATCAGTTATATGGATAATCATTAAATAAAGTTACATCAATAATTAGCAAATAGAGTGACATGGATATTTATCAAATACAGTTACATGAATGACTATTGTAACATGTATACCTGGCTCCGTTGGTAGGATTCTTGAGGTCTACATAGAACTGTTTGGGTAATGGATTAGCTGAAGCCAGGAATGGTGAGAGGTCTATGTTGATATACTGAAGGTCCTGTCGACCAGGTTCAAATACCAGAGTCCCTGACTGGCCTTGGTAATCTTCTCCCTCTAGAGCTGGGTAAACTGTGACACCATATCTCCGTATCTGCGACAGCATCTGCATGGTGCGGTACCCGACCTCCACTCTGTAATCCTGACCTTTGACCCGGCGCACACTCAGAGTTACTTTATTAGCCACACTGCTCGCTACAAATACCCTGTGAACAAATAATACATTTTTGTTTGATTAATTTGTTGCAGTATTGCATGGAAGCAAGGAATATTGGACTGTGAATTCCAAGGTTTCTCCACTTTGTTCAAAACTTATATGAATGAGGTTAATGCAGTTTAGGTATACCGTAGTATCATTTAATTTTGCGGGTACAAATTTTGATGCAAAACCCTTAAATAACAAATTCATTGGGGCATAAATTCGTGCAACTGTATTTTCCTATAAAGAAACACTGTTAAATGGTTTAATTTAGCTTGGGTTGAATTTCACGCTCTTGTGGTAGCGCGAAAAACCCGAAAATTATACCAGCACTAAATAAAATGATTTTAAACTTCTTCCTATATTTTATACTGTTATCTTCATAAGTACAGCATTCATGTCCTAACGTGTGCTATTCAATTTTTGTTGGCAAGAATCAGCAAGAGTTTGACAAGAATTTTTCTGTTATTTCCCAAGTGTCTCAAATGTAATTGTACCTGGATTCATCTGTGAACTCAATCAAGCCTCTTATATAATCACTTGCTGCAACGTTCACTGTGGCAAACATGGCTGCTGGGTTCAAGTTGGCATCTTCATCTACAGACTCTAGCATCACAACAAAATGGCTCGCTTCCTCAGGAATCTAGGTCACAGAAAGCACAGAATAAGAGGCCAGGACTATCCTAGATCACAGTTAGCACAGAATTAGAGGCCAGGACTATCCTAGATCACAGGTAGCACAGAATTAGAGGCCAGGACTATCCTAGATCACAGGTAGCACAGAATTAGAGGCCAGGACTATCCTAGATCACAGGTAACACAGAATTAGAGGCCAGGACTATCCTAGATCACAGGTAGCACAGAATAAAAGGCCAGGACTATCCTAGATCACAGGTAGCATAGAATTAGAGGCCAGGACTATCCTAGATCACAGGTAGCACAGAATAAGAGGCCAGGACTATCCTAGATCACAGGTAGAACAGAATTAGAGGCCAGGACTATCCTAGATCACAGGTAGCACAGAATTAGAGGCCAGGACTATCCTAGATAACAGTGGGCCAGGACTGTCAGAGGTAACAAACCACAGTCTATGACAGTCTATGTAACAGAAAGCACATGAGTAATGGCCAGGACTGTTTTATATAACAAAAAAAACACCAAAGATGTAAGAGCAAGTACTGTCTTGGGTAACAGAAAGAGTAGGGTAGAGGCTGCATCTTAGATTACAATCTATTATTAAGATAATTGTAAGGAATGTTGCATAATGGCTGTTTAAATATAATTCAAATGTTTCTTGTCAAAAACATATATGCAATGTTTCAATGGGACACATTTGTTACCATATATGATAATAAATGTGAAGATCTTACTGTATCATCTTTGAGTGTGACATTGAAGAAACAGCTTGGGTTATCTCTCTTGCAGATGGTTGAGCCAGCACGAGTCTCAAGCTGACTGTCCAGCACCCTGTCTTCCTGCTCTGAGCTGGTCTCTGTCAACTTAGCAACCCATGACACCTGGATACACACAACAGAGATTTGTTTTAAACAACATTAACCTTGGTAGGAAGAATGCAACACTTGATTTGCATAAAATGTTTGACTCTTAATTACTGACCATGCTATGGACAAAAGTTATCATTAACTAATCGAAGGGCAATCACACCAATAACAAAAATATATCGTGATAAACATCACAATATAGACCACATAACAGTTGAATTTGACAAACTGTGACAAAGGTATGGTCCTGTTGGAAAGATAGGGGTCACACAGACACCATATACCTTCAGCAAGGGATAATTAAAAGTAATAAAACTAAACCTATTCATTTTAGAATGATTGTAAATAACATCTTTAGCATCAGACGATTAAACATTTTGCTAGAATCTTACTTTGACATCCCCAAATGTAGCACCAGTGCGTGACAGCTTGAGTGTAGCAAATCGTCCATGGTCTTCGTCTGCTTGAACTTGCAGGGAATCCTGGGAGAATCCTATCATACCATTGGATAAGTCGTTCTTGTCTATCGTGATAACGGCATATCCCTAAAAGCACAACCACACTGCTGTAACAGCTTGTAAGAAATCTACAACTATAACGAGCAGCGAGAACAAGTTTGCTGACAAGCAGCTAGAACAAGAACCCGTTTACTGACAAGCAGCTAGAACAAGTTTGCTGACAAGCAGCTAGAACAAGAACAAGTTTGCTGACAAGCAGCTAAAACATGTTTGCTGACAAGCAGCTAGAACAAGTTTGCTGACAAGCAGCTGAAACAAGTTTGATGACAAGCAGCTAGAACCAGTTTGATGACAAGCAGCTAAAACAAGTTTGCTGACAACAGCTAGATCGTGTTTGCTGACAAGCAGCTAGAACAAAAACAAGTTTGCTGACAAGCAGCTAGAACAAGTTTGCTGACAAGCAGCTAGAACAAGTTTGCTGACAAGCAGCTAGAACAAGTATGCTGACAAGCAGCTAAAACAAGTTTGCTGACAAGCAGCTAAACAAGTTTGCTGACAAGCAGCTAAAACAAGTTTGCTAACAAGCAGCTAGAACCAGTTTGCTGACAAGCAGCTAAAACAAGTTTGCTGACAAGCAGCTAAACAAGTTTGCTGACAAGCAGCTAAAACAAGTTTGCTGACAAGCAGCTAGTACCAGTTTGCTGACAAGCAGCTAGAACCAGTTTGCTGACAAGCAGCTAAACAAGTTTGCTGACAAGCAGCTAAAACAAGTTTGCTGACAAGCAGCTAGTACCAGTTTGCTGACAAGCAGTTTGAACCAGTTTGCTTACAAGCAGCTAGCAATAGTTTGCTGACAAGCAGCTAGAACCAGTTTGCTAACAAGCTGCTAGCACCAGTTTGCTGACAAGCAGCTAGTTCAAGATTGATGACAAGAAGCTAGAACAAGTTTGCTGACAAGCAGCTAGAACAAGTTTGCTGACAAGCAGCTAGAACAAGTTTGCTAACAAGCAGCTAGAACAAGTTTGCTGACAAGCAGCTAGAACCAGTTTGCTGACAAGCAGCTAGCATCAGTTTGCTGACAAGCAGCTAGAACAAGTTTGATGGCAAGCAGCTAGAACAAGTTTGCTTACAAGCAGCTAGATCAAGTTTGATGACAAACAACTAGGTCAAGTTTGTTGAACATAATTTTTTTCAGTATTTTATAAATATTTAGGAATCAAACTATAGAAAGGATAAACTATTGGTAACTGGATAAATATAAGAGAGAAGTGATAAGTCTGCAGAGTAATCAAACTGGTAAATTGCTCAATTTAGTGAGTAAAGATGTACCTTAAGTCCCCCATCTACTTCTCCTGCAGCTATTCTAGCGCCCCCTGTTGGCTGTGTGAGATACACTAAGATGGTTTCTGCTGGTTCAGCCATATCATCTGTGAGAATTGTCACACTGACCATCTTCTGTGTCTCATCTTGCTACAACACAAAATTACCGCTACTTGAACACAAGGACATATATAGGGAGGGAAGGGATAAACAAAGGACATACAGAAGTTCCCGATGTACAGTTACAAGTTTCAAGATATGAAACAGGCATAAATTAGCACAACAGATGCTCTACATTATTAATGTCCTTGAACTACAACAGAAACATCTTGGCCTTTAATTCAAAGCGCATTTTCATTAATAATAGTACAATAATACCACAGCCCAGCAAAGGTGACATTGGTAATTTTCAACCATCACAAAGTAATGTTGACCATGGGTAAAGCTTCAGTAATCATTACCTTTGAAGTGTTGAAATCATCTGCTGTAGTCCTTGTTGCTCTGATATATATTTATTTATATGAAACAAATACTAGATCAAAATTACCCAGTTATTTCAAGCGGCATTCCAGAAGTCTTTCTTTAGCTATTTGACAATCTCATGTAACAGCAAAATATACAAGCAAATTCGTTGAATTTATAACCCCCGCCGAGTACTGGTTATTACTAACACAACAGCTGAAGTCATAGGGCTTTATTTAGATATTTATCAAGGATGGCAAAAAATGTGAAAAAAAAAAACTTCAGATGGTGAAAAGGGTTGGGCAGCTCACCAGAATATAAAAATGAGATGAAAGTCTTCAAGTAGTTGAAATGAAGAACGCAGTAGTAAAAATATAGTGCTGTATTTAAAGAAATCCATGCAGAAGTTTCATAGAAGTAGCATATAAACGAATACTACTCTATATGCATAGTGCATAACTTATCAAAGGGCCATAACTCTGTGTTAAACGGTCAGACAAGAACAAGACAACAATATGGGCATCATGTCTTGGTATTGATGGTTTCCATAGATTCCTGCTGAGAAATAGCAAGGAAACAAATACTGCTCTACAAGCAAAATGCATAAATTATCAAAGGGCCATAACTCTGTGTTAAAGGATCTGACTGAAACAAGATGACAATATGTGTGTCCCCTCTTGGTATTGATGGTTTCCAGAAAGTTTCATTAAAATCCATCCAGTAGTTGCAGAGAAATACCATGGAAACAAATTCTGCTCTATATGCATAATGTATAAGTTATCAAAGGGCAATAACTCTGTGTTAAACAGTCTGACTGGAACAAGATGACAAAATTGGCATCTCGTCTCAGTATTGATGTTTCCCAGAAAGTTTCATTTCAATCCATTGAGAAGTTGCAAAGAAATAGAGCGGAAACAAATACTGCTCTATCATGCATAAGTTATCAAAGGGCAATAACTCTGTGTTAAACAGTCTGACTGGAACAAGACAACAATATACACATCTCTTCTTGGTATTGATGGTTCTCAGAAAGATTAATTGAAATCCATCCAGTCGTTGCAGAGAAATAAAGGAAAAGAATACTGTTCTATAATATGCATAATGCATAAGTTATCAAAGGGCCATAACTCTGTGTTCAATAGTCTGACAGGAACAGCAGGATGATATGCGCATTTCCTCTTGGTATAATAGATGGTTTCAAGGAAGTTTCATTGAAATTCATCCAAAAGTTGCAGAGAAATAGCGCGGAAATAAATACTGCTCTATATGCATAATGCATAAGTTATCAAAGGGCAATAACTTTGTGTTAAACAGTCTGACTGGAACAAGACCATGACATGCGCATCTCTTCTTGGTATTGATGGTTTCCAGAAAGTTTCATTGAAATTCATTCAGTAGTTGCAGAGCAATAGCGTGGAAATGAATACTGCTATATATGCATAATGCATAAGTTATCAAAGGGCCATAACTCTGTGTTCAACAGTCTGACTGGGACAAGACGACAATATGTGCATCTCCTCTTGGTATTAATGGTTCTCAGAAAGATTCATTGAAATCCATTCAGTAGTTGCAGAGAACTAGCGCGGAAAACGAATACTGCTCTATATGCATAATGCATAAGTTATCAAAGGGCAATAACTCTGTGTTAAATGGTCTGACTAAAACAAGACAACGACATGCGCATCTCCTCTTGGTATTGATGGTTCTCAGAAAGATTAATTGAAACCCATCAGCTAGTCACAGAGAAATAGCGCGGAAACGAATACTGCTCTATATGCATAATGCATAAGTTATCAAAGGGCAATAACTCTGTGTTAAATGGTCTGACCAAAACAAGACAACGATATGCGCATCTCTTCTTGGTATAGATGGTTTTCAGCAAGTTTCATTGAAACCCATCTGCTAGTTACAGTGAAATAGCGCGGAACAAATATTGCTCTATATGCATAATGCATAAGTTATCAAAGGGCAATAACTCCGTGTTAAATGGTCTGACCGAAACAAGACGAAGATATGCGCATCTCCTCTTTATATAGATGGTTTTCAGCAAGTTTCAATGAAATCCATTCAGTAGTTGCAGAGAACTAGCGCGGAAACGAATACTGCTCTTTATGCATAATGCATAAGTTATCAAAGGGCAATAACTCTGTGTTAAATGGTCTGACGCGAACAAGACAATGACATGCGCATCTCCTCTTGGTATTGATGGTTCTCAGAAAGATTCATTGAAACCCATCCGCTAGTTACAGAAAAATAGCATGGAAACAAATACTGCTCTATATGCATAATGCATAGGTTATCAAAGGGCAATAACTCTGTGTTAAATGGTCTGACCAAAACAAGACGACGATATGCGCATCTCCTCTTGGTATAGATGTTTTTCAGCAAGTTTCATTGAAATCCATTTAATAGTTGCAGAGAAATAGCGCGGAAACGAATACTGCTCTATATACATAATTCATAGGTTATCAAAGGGCCATAACTCTGTGTTAAATGGCCTGACCGGAACAAGACGACGATATGCGCATCTCCTCTTGGTACTGATACTTCCCACAAAGTTCCGTTGAAATCCATCCAGTGGTTGCAGAGAAATAGCCCGGAAACGAAATGCGGACAGACACCGTGACGCCGTGACGCCGTGACACCGTGACGGACGGACAACGCCAAAACAATATCCCCCTCCCGATTTCATCGGTGGGGGATAATTAAATGACTTACATAGGATTTTATTTTGAGAATGTGCATGTCGAGCATTATAACATTTCATATGACATTAACACTTCACTGCATATATATGTATACAGGTTTTGTTGCATGACTGTGTGACCAGTGTAGATCTAAATCAGTTGGTACATCTGTTCAGTCTGATCTGTATCTACACTGGTAACTTCCTGGTCAGAAATAAACTAATAAATCAAAAGTGAACAGTGCAGATCATGATCAGACGTCACTGATGTGCCAGCTGACCTTATTCTACAAAGTTTGCACATGCTATTAAACCTTAATAATTATATGGTGATTAAGAGTTAAGTAAACAACAGGAAGCAGAAGAGGAGTCATACGGACAAACCAAAAGACAAAACAGAAGAGGGATGTATACAGGGTAACTTACCTGGAACTCGACAGTTGTGTCCAGTATGACATAATCAGTGCCACCCGACGCTGTGGTGAACCGATCTCTGTTGCCCAGGATCTCACTTATCGTGTTGTTTGCCGATGAACCTGGTTTCACAACAATCAAACTTGTCCATCTTTCTCCCCCACCCACTGTTCTTACACCCACACTCACTCTCCCAAATACCCCACCTGAAACATGAACAAACAAGGTTTAGTGAACCTACAAATTATGACTATTCAGAAACTCAACTTCAAATGGCATAAAATTCAGAGGAAAAAAAAAGAAAACACAAGAAACTTACATTGGCAAGAAAAATATTTCCAAACTGATTCATCTATAAATATAGTCTGCTGCTCTATCATTCGATTTTCACACAAATCCACAAATGATAATAAATTATATTCATGTGGGCATAAATTATTGCAATTATATTTTTCTATTAATAGATATAAATTATGTAACTTGGCTTGGGTTTAAACTGTGCCTTGACCCTTGAGCCAAAGACACAAAATTAAAGCCAGTGTGAAAATATAATGATACCACAGTTACAGTTTACTGATTTTCAATGTTACCGTTATTACCGCTGTGGGTTGGGAGGTTGTAATTTCACTGGGTAGAATGAACACCATAAGAGTTACAGACTTTTATAATCCCAATAGAAGATCATAAGACTGTGCAACATGTCCCATTATATTAAACAACACACTTCTTTATGAAACACAGTTCCAGATAACATCTGAATGAAAAGTTTCAGGTTTAAACGTACTCGAGTGAAACTAAATAATACAGAGAACTGCTCCAAACCTGCTGTAACACAGTGACTCACCAGTACGTTTGACTGTCAAGGTAACATTCCGATATTCTTCATCCACTGTTGTAAAGTCTGGCTCAATATTTAGCACACCATAGGGGTCATTGCTTTCCTTTATGGTTACCATAGACGTTTTGTAGAGGGAGCTGATTCTCGGGGATATACCTACAATTATATAACGATGGTAAAAAGACTTAACCCTTAACTCCACAGATAAGGCTGTCATCCATGGGCAAACAGTGTAGATCTAGATCGGCTGGCACATTGATGCCATCTCATCATGAGCTAAACTTTTTGATTTTATATTTTTTGGTTATTTTGACCAGGAGGCAACCAGTGTACATTCAGATTCACCTCATGGATGTGTTGGCTGAACTGGATCCACTACATGGTTTCACACATAATGAAATCCGTATAAATGGAGTAAAAGGGATAAACAACTATGATATCATAATAGTCTGTAAGATACACCTGTAAAAGCTAGAACATCAAGGGGCAGGTGCCAAATGTAAAATATCCTTCTGATAATAAAAAAGTTAAATAGAGTATAACTGTTTGAAGAGGGGTTTATAAAAGAAATTTATAAACCTGTGGCTGCTAAAATGCAAGCACATCAAATCATCTCTAATGTTAATAGAAATGAGAGAATTTGTAGATGCAGGTTTATTTGAAAACAAAGAAGAGCAAGTGTGCTGAGAACATACTTGGTTTGGTGTCTGTTGGAAATTTCTCCACACTTGTCAAGTTTACTCTGAAAACTTCCTCTTTCTCTGGATTGTTATCTTGTATCACCTGAAATGTTTGAAGGTGTTGGTAACATCCATAACACATGAAATGTTCATAGCACTCAGTTAATTTTATAAGTACAAATAATTAAACAAGATTTCATGACACCTAAAATGCTCAAAGTAGAGAACATAAGAGGAAATTTTTGCAAATTACTGAAAATCCTGTTTTGCATAATTTCAGCCCATGCAATTCTTCTGTTAATAAAACCCAGTATGCTCAAGCAACACAAATGTTATTAATGTTGAACACATACCTCGACCATGATGAGAGCAGACGTCTGACCTGGCTCCATAGCAACAGCAAGATTCTCATTGATGTTAAAGTCTAGATTGGGTGTCGCACTTAATCCTTCTGCACGGTATCTTGCCTCCACTTTACCCTGTGAGCCAAACACTCTCACCACTTGTAAATATATCTGAAAACAGTCCACCAGCCAATATCACTGATCTTATATCCACATTCTCCTCAACAGTGATTTTATATCCACTTCCACAGAGAACTAATAACCTAATACAAACATTTCCCTCCACATTTATCTTATAACAACATACCCTCCACAGTGATTTAATATCCACATTCTCTTCCACAATTATCACATTCACTCCAGAGACACCTATTATCCAGATATTCTCTTCCACACATACCAATATCCCCTCTACATTGCTCTTATATCCATATTCCCATCTACACTTATAGAATATTCACATTGCCTCTACAGTGATGAATTATCCATGTTTATTTCCACACTGATCTATTACTCACATGGCCCATAACATCTAATCTAATATACCCTCATTCCCATCTACACTCATCTAATATTCATATTCCCACTATGGTGATCTTATCTAATACCCATATTAAATCATCAGTGATTTAATATCAACATTCCCTCCACAGTGATCTATTATCCATGTTTTCTCCTCCACCCTGACCACAGTGATCTAATATCCACATTCCCGCACAATCACCATACAATCATATATATATACACGCACACATATGTATTAAAAAAATGCATTTTAACAAATTCCCTCGTGTTACCTTTCCAAACATTTCTGATACACTAGGGTGTGTAGAGTTATCTGCAAATCTGAGTAGTCCATAAGGTTCAATCCTGACAAGCATCAGGCTTGGTATCAATCGGGCACCACCTGGTACAGTTGTAGAGGGAGCCACAGGGAGGTGGACAGCAAACAATTCCGATGTATTTAATTTGGCTGTTAACTGAAAAGATAAAAAGCTTGTGTTAACTTACCAGTTACCACTATTATGTGATAATTAGTAACATTTACCACTAAATCTGAGATTTTGTAAGTACAGGTAGATTACATGGTAAATGTTATTCAACTGGCTAAAGGGCTTGCTATTCCCTACCCAAATATGGCAAATCAATCAAAGCATACAATGTTGTTCTTTTGGAAATACTTTCAGGTAACTCTTTACTATTAAAATCTTAGTAAAAATGTTAAAAAATACAATAATATGGACATTCTAAAATCTAAATCCCTTTACACAATTAGATCAAGTTTATAATAGTGTATTATTGTTATCACAAGTTGATAGGTAGACCAACCCCTATTGTGAAGTTTTTCTCTTCTATTCCATGTGCTATAGAGAGTGTACTGGAATTGGGGGTTACTGTGCCTTTGCTAAAACCTGCTGGAATCTGGCCTTCTGGAAACCCACTCTGCCATGATACCTCCAGGGAACCGTACACTCCCTCACGAATCACAGTCAGTCTACATGTGTTCGTCTCTGCAAATACATTACTTTTTTATCAAATAATAATGCACAATTCATCAAAGATAAATATGACTCCATGTTAACCCTTGACTCAATATATATGCCTTTATGGCAAGGGCGAACAGTGTAGATCCAGATCATCAAGCACATTCAAGCTGTCTGATCAGGATCTGCACTGTTTGCTTTATGATATACATTATATATATACCTATACATATGTATTAGGTTATTTCTGACCAAAAGTGAACAGTGCAAATTCTGATCAAATGACACAGATATGCTGGCTAATCTTGATCAACACTGGTCGCACATTCCATAAAATATGTATATATAGTGTAGAGGATTAAGCTTGCTTATACTGAAAGTAAACTTTGTTTATGCTTGTATGCCTCCTAGCTCAAAACTTTTACTATATTCCCCAAATGCATTATTTACAAATTAAAGTGTACTGCAGTAAACAAGTCGTTTGAATCAGCAGTTGCAAAAAAAAAACAAACAACCATTTTATCACTTTGTACTTATATGACCAATTACTAAAATAATTAGGTGAAAAATAAAACTAACAGTATTAAGTTAATATGTCAAATCTGAGAGTCCATTGCACATCTGTGTGATTAAGAGTAAGCAATATTGCTTAACTGGAACTTCTTACCCTCATCTACTGCTGCCATGATTTCCTTGAAGCCCACCTTGCTGTTAGCTGCTATGGCTGGGACTTGAACCCTGGTCTCTGTTTCCCCAGGCTGGAACCTTGGTGGAGAGGTCACTGAAATACACAGAAAAGGTAAAACTTCCTTATTAAACAGTGTGCATTCAATGACAGTGCCCATCTAATATGGATGAACAACTTCTGGGCTGAAGGTTATAAAACTGAGATTAGAAACCAGTCTCAAATCTCAAGCATCTGATTGGCTGAAATGGCGACTGGTCACCATTTCAGCCAATCAGATACTTGAGATTTGAGACTGGTTTCTATGCTCAGTTTTATAACCTTGGGCACATGTTGATCCCATGATATGTGTCATTTACCCCCGAATATCAATCTAGACTACCGTATGATTGGCAAGAGTATCAACTAACAACAAGCACTTGGCATCAATTTCTCAGCCTAACCAGTGTGCCACAGAGGGTGTGTTTCCCCAACCCATAATCAATTGGAATATTGGTTTTCTACATAAAACTGCTAGGACCTCATACCAACAGGGCATGTTTTCCCAACCCATAATCAACCTGAACACTGACTTCCTACATGAAACTTCATGATCTTGTTCACTAGTACACAATAAACATAAAGATTCATGTTACTGAAGATTAAAAGACTACAATAGCTTGTGTATTAGCAGGAAGATTCTAACTTACCTCCAGATCCAAGAAACTGTACCTCCACAAGGGATACAGAGAACGTGGTTCCCACTTCCAGAAATCCAGTCCCAATAATACCAATATTAACCAGTTTACTGCCTTCATTCTCTTTGAAGGTTACTGTGCCATCTGACAGAGCGAGTAAAACCCCAGACTGAGGCTGTAATAATATAGAATGTAAATTCTTACCAATTATAGTTAAGTTCGGAAATAAAGTACAACCTGTCATAAAGAGACACCATAGTCTCAGTGGGCAATCTGTTAAGGTGACCTCAGTAGGTAAAAAGTTTAAGCCTGACTAGGATCTTATTCTGATACGGGTGGTTGGCCAGCAGCCTGCTAGTTAGAAAATGGTAACCAACTGCCTGGCTTCAAATTGCCTATCACAATTGCAGAGAGTTCATGGAGGGAACTATGGGAAGATCACTGAGTGTTTAATATCGACTAAAAAAATTTCGGGAAGTATTGATGTTCATGAAAATGGTGTCTCACATTTATAGGCCTTTCAAATAGGGGCAAAGATATAATTAACAAGAAATTGGTGGAACAGATGGATGCTACTCAAAAGTACAGTGAATCAAGACCAACATTCTATTAAGACCATGTTTTCCCAGTCCCAACAGTAGTTTTAATAGTAGGGATTCACTGTACTTTTCTTTTTCTATAGCTAATAAATATCTAGAACTTACAATATCTACATTAATATCTAGCACTGCAAGTCCCAGCTTGCTATGGCACTGGATGGCATTAAGTAAAAATAAATAAAAATCATTGCAAAAAACACTGAACTTACAATATCATATTTGATGGTGAATGTCAGGATCACGCTTCCAAACTGTCCCCTGTAGCGTGTGATGTTCAGGCGCACAAACCTCTCGAGATCAGTCGGATCAACCAGCACTGTCTGATACTCAGGTTGTATACCAAACATACCATGCGGCTCATCATTATACCTGTGAAACAAATAGTGGCCACATTACTATAACCCTTTCCTGTATAGACACACCTTTATTGCTAGGGCGAACAGTTTAGATCCATATCAGCCGGCACATTCGTGCTGTCTGATCAGGATCTAAACTGTTCGCTTTTTTATTCATTAGGTTATTTCTGACCAAAATGCGACCAGTGCAGATCCTGATCAGACGGCACAGATGTGCCGGCTGATCTGGATCTACACTGGTAGCACATGCGTAAATTTTTATCTCCTCAAACTACATTTTAACAGAAATTTAACTAAGACCACCTGTCAACAAAGATGATTCTGTAAAATAATTTCACTCCTGAATTAGTCCTACCACAGATGTTGTAAAGATTTTATTTACAGCATGAAAATCTATCAGACACAGGGTATTGGCCCCATAGGACCCCTGGTTTGAGTCACACAGTGGGACCACTCCTGAATATTAACTTAATACATTCAATTTTACTTAGTTCTGAAAATAATATCTATACTACAGCATGGTGAAAAAACCCTGTGAGCCGAACACTCGCACCACTTGTAAATATACATAAAAAAAATTCATTAGCCAGTATCACTGATCTAATATTGACATTCTCCCAAAATACCTAATAGCCACATTTTCCACAGTGATCTAATATCCTAATAGAACTTACTACAAGATTTCCCCATTGAAATTTCTTCTAAAATGTGCAGGTGTTTTGTTCATTAAAGATAAATCATTTTATATGTTCTGCTCATATTTGAATTAATTGAAATCATCTTGTTTGTTTTCTGTAACATTTCATTTAAATAAATTATAATGGTATCATTATATTTTGCATAATTTAAAATTTTGTGCACTTAGAGCTAAGGTTAATGCGCCAATAAAAAACCCTGCAAAACAACACTAAAACACTAAGTAAGAATATGTCTTGATAGAAAAATACAATCATGTGAATTTATGCCCATGCAGAAAGCATCATTGCTTTTCTACAAAATTTAATGCTAACACAGTCATATCCCATGTATGTTACTAATAAATACTATTTTCTGTAGAGTTATGAATGTTCTTTTCTAATGTTAAAAGAAACTAAAAAAAGCACTGTAAGTATAATGCTGCAGCTTGTATTAGCTATTCTAAATTCAACATGAGTGTTTAGCATCTACATAGTAAACTTTTCTTAAAACCAAAGTTTTCAGACTAATCATCACTGAATAGTTTTCTTATCATTTTTGTCTTTTTGTTCACTCACTGTCAAATCCCTTTTTCATTTTAACCCTTTCCTCCATATATGCACCTTTACTGCATGGGCAAACAGTTTAGATCCAGATCAGCCGGCACATCCGTGTCATCTGATCGGGATGTAAACTGTTCGCTTTTTGATTCATTAGGTTATTTCTGATAAACATGCGACCAGTGCAGATCCTGATCCTGATCAGATGTGCCGGCTGATCTGGATCTTCACTGGTCGCACATGTGTAAAAATGCCTATTTGAGGAAAGGGTCAAAGAACATGCAAAAAAATATAGATATCAATCATTTAAATCAAATCTGTGCCATCTGATCAGGATCTATACTGTTTGCTTTTAGATATTTCTAACCAAGAAGCAAATGGTGCATATCCAGATCAGATTGTATGGATGTGCTGGCTAATCTGAATCTACAGTGGTAGCATAATGGGATCAAACATATATATGGAGTAAAGGGTAAATACTAAAATAAGACACAAACCGTATTCTAAAGGTTGACACATTGTATTGTGTATCAATCTCTGCACCACCAATTATCTTTGTAATTACAAGCTGGAAGGTCTCTGTCAACTCTGGGACCGTGTCTGGCAAAATCTCCAATACAATATCTGCAGAACGTTCCTCGTCTGGTACCAGCACCGAGCCATTACGGGGCTGTAAATCTGGTACTTGATGCCATGGACCCCTTACTTCCCAGAACACCTGAAAAAGATCATACACCACCTTTTTACTTGATCTATTTTGTTTTGTAACAAGCAAACAATTTTTGAGACAGGTGGAGGGAATTGTTCATGTTCACATGTACAGTTTAGTTTCTGCTTTCAAATGTTCTTTGCTTACAGACGTCCCGAAAGATGCCAGACCGAAGGACCTGTCTGGTAAAATTTGGGCAGGTCTGACATGATTTCTAATGTTGTCAGACTGACTGTCAGACAAAAATTTGAAATCATAATACTTACTAATACCTTTTTAACATGTTTTGGTCTGACAGAATTTTTTTTCGGTCAGACAGATTTTCACATCTTGTCTGACCGATTGTCTGACACTTTTTTTCAACTTTCGGGAAGTCTGTTCTTAACCTTTACTCCATATATATGCATTTAATGTGTGTGCAACCCGTGTAGATCCGAATCAGCCAGAAAATCTGGGCTGGAAATAAAAACAAATGTCAGTGAAAATCCTGAATCGACGGCATGAATGTGCCAGCTGATCTAGATCTACACTGTTTGCCCATGCAATAGAAGAGTCTATAGAGTAATAAAACAATTAACTTTAATCCAGCATTTTTAGATGATGAAAGAAAACACACTCTCAAAATTACAGAAATATTGTAATTTTTTTATACTGCATTTTATATAAGTTGTAATCAAGGTGCTAAATCCAGTTAATTTTTCCCTATACATGAGACAGTTAACGAAACTTGCCTTTGTACAGTTGTAAAATTGCCTAGTGAAAAACATGTAGTAGCAAATAGGAACAAAAGGGTTGAATGCAATAGTCCAGAAAGGGGCTTGTTTGAGTCAGTCTTAGGGAAGATACCTGACAATTACCAACTTTCTGTCCAAATCCCCTAATTACCAACTTTCTGTCCAAATCCCCATTACAAAATATTTACACTTCAACTTTGTCCTCTAAGATGAAGTCTTATTCATCTAATGAATCATAATTACTGATGGTAAACAATGTGACATGTTACTTTCAAAGGCGTGGCTACAGTAGAACAGTTCACAATTTATTGGACTTTGCACAATGTTTTGACGTGTGACGTCGACGAGCACGCACAGTTTGCCACAGGTTGCTGAGAAAAAGCATGCCGTCATTCACTTTGTTGTCAACGTCGCTGTTCCAACAGCCACAAGAAAAACCTGTGATACCCGTGAAACAATGTGACATATTACTTTCAAAGGCGTGGCTACAGTAGAACAGTTCACAATTTATTGGACTTTGCACAATGTTTTGACGTGTGACGTAGACGAGCACGCACAGTTTGCCACAGGTTGCTGAGAAAAAGCATGCCGTCATTCACTTTGTCATCAACGTCGCTGTTCCAACAGCCACAAGAAAAACCCGTGATATCAGGAATTTGTCTCATAATGTCTGTTTTAATGAGTTTTTATGTGTGTAAATATAAGGATTGAATTGATATTTGATACTTTTCATTTGGGTATGAAAAACAGTTGGATTGTTTAAAGTATGCATGAAGCCCATATCACCCAACTGTTTTCCATACCCAAATGAAAACCATCAAATATTGATTAAATCCTTAACTAAATATTGCTGCCCAAAAAGGAGTTTGAGCTTTTGGGTCTGCCCCTGTGCAGCATACCAGTATTACATTACCTCTAGATTTCCCACAGTTCCTGTATCTTGGCGTCGTAGAATCGGGAACTGCAAGGTTAAAGTTGTTGAGCCTTCAGGTTCCTCCACCTCACGGTCTAGCTGGGCAGGACCATCAAACCGCACAATACCATTGGGGTGTCCAAACTTTGAGATCTGTCAAATCAAAGATAAAGGTGTTCAAATTCTAAACTGAGTTCAAAAATGGTACAATTGAATTAAGATACAATAGTTTGTGCTGAACCCTTTATGTCTACTATTAAAAAATGTAACCTGAAATCATGGTTTCAATAAAAAAATTATATACTTTATGATGTATCTTTGTCATTAATCAAGACACTGTACATATTCTGACATGACAACTTATTTTTACAGTGAGAATGTTTGACAAATAATTCACTTACTAACACAACTAGTGATACTTCACCAAATTTAAACTAGATACATTTCTATACCATTTTCAACATTACAGTCATGTATGTTTTTGTACCTCAAATGAAATTGGAAATTTGAAAAACTTTGAAACAAACAACAATTATTAGATTATTTACACACAATACTAGAGTATAGTATCAAGATAAAGTATGCACAGACACTCGTATTTTAATGTTCACTGAGTTAAGCATTAATAAAGTTTTATGAATTAAACATTCAAGACATCAAATACTTACAGTGAGTTTGGTACTGTTAGTAGTGGGACTCACTTCACCATTTCCAACAGTACTTGGAGATCCTTGGATATTTTCCAGCTTTATAATGAATGCCTTTTCTATCTCCCAACTGGAGAATGGTTTGATAACTAGTGTAAAAGTTCTCTCCCCTCCTTGACCATCTGGCCATGACAATGTTCCAGATGTTAGCTCCCTATTATTTGAGATAAATGCAATGTCACTCGTGGATTGCAATGGGGAACCAGGGTTGTTTGGTCCATATATTCTCCATGTTACCTAAAAATAGTTCAAAATTTGTAATGTTAGTTTTTCTTATGTCCAAATGGCTAAACAATCATTAATCCGCTGAATTCCTATTAACGGAACAATAATAACCAGTGCACTCCTTGCTCATAGAGATGATGTTTTAAGAAATGTTCTAACTGAATAGTGAACAGTGTAGACCCAGATTGGACTGCAGGTGCAAATATGACTTAAATTATTGTTCATGCTTAACCATTTACTCAATATAGGCTTTTAACATGTGTGCAACCAGAATCAGATCAGCCAGCACACCTGTGCCATCAGATTTGAATCTACACTGGTTGCATTTTGGTCAGAAATAACCTAATGAATCTAAAAGCAAACAGTGTAGATTCAGATCTGACATCACAAATGCCCTTGCTGATATGGATCTTGGCCGTTGGCCCATGAAATAAAGGTTTATCTATGGAGTAAAGTGTTAACACATCACACCATTCTGATACTGTGTGAACTTACAGTCTGATCCCCGAGAAGACCACCAGTTCTCTCCACAGTGAACAGCCGGCTCATTTGTTTTGGTGGGTTGTCAATGACGATATCAAGTTGACCTTTGAACCCAAACTTGCCATTGGGATAGTCTGACTTTGCTATGACAACAGTTACCATGGTGAGGTCTCCCAGTCTGGCCCCACCTGTTAATGGACAATTTTGTCATTTAATATTGCCAGAAAAGAGACAATCAGAAGTTAGAATTTCCTTACAAGATGGGCATGTTGGCCCTGAAGGGGAACCAATTTAATACACTCATACCTATATATCACTCAGTATTCAATTAATTTACTTTCAAGAAAGATTAGAATTGTGTGCGTCAATAGATGGCCACCCACTTTCCATAACTATCAAAAGAAACTTAGAGCATATTTCCAACATCTTTCATAAAAATATGAGTATATTTCTAATACTGATTATGACTATGGGCTGTTTCAAAAAAATGGCTGGTTTGGGTTTTCCTGTTATAAAAATGTACAACAAACAGTTACTTCCATTTTCCTACTTTTCAGAGGTGATTGTCTTGCCCTTTAAAGATTTGTGAAGTTTCATCAAAATAGCACCATCCGTTAAAAAAATATTCTTAAATAATGGGCAAAAAATGTCAGGAGTGTGACAAAAAAGTGTGACACTTTTCAAAATTACATTTGTTCAGACCATTATTTTACAAAAAGCTTGAGTAAAGACAAGTTTTAGTGTTGTTTAATTAAAAGGTGCATTTATTAGGCATCAAATATTGATAAAATTTAGCATATTATACTTAAAGTGATCAAAATTTATGCTATTAAGTCAAGTGTGGTAGATTAGAAAATACCTCAAGAAAATCAATACATCTTTGCTTTATAAATTTATAGGACTTTCAAGATTAATAGTACATAAGAAATGTTTTGTTTATCATTAAGTTTAATGTTTCTAGATGCAATATTTATAATATTATCACCTCTATTGAAATTATATTTGTCTGCAGCTCTCTTCAGAAGAAGTCAGCTAAATTTGTCAGGAGTGTGACATTATGCACATATTGCAATATTCTGTCAACATATCCTTTACATGAAAACAAGAGCATGTTTTTTCCTAGAAGTCAAAACAGGAATGGCCTTAGTGAAACATTTTTGAGTACACTGCAATTATGTGGTTGTCAGGAGTGTGACACACTTTCTTAACAATATGAATTTTTTATCTTTATGTGATACCACAAGTTCTAAAGCACTTATATTTGATGCTTCAACATGTTTTGTAACAGAAATACACATTTAAATAATAAGAAACAGTAATACTTGTATTTTAAGCACATAAATTAAAATTCTTTGATTTATTTAATATTGGTCAATAAAGCTCCATAAAATTTTTATTCTTCCACATATGAGTATAACTTGATTGATTTTGATCACAGTAAAGACTGTACAAACATATGGACTAACCAGTCTGGACTTTTTATGAACTTAAATTCTTTACATTTTTTTCACTTCACTTGCCATTTTTCAAATGACAATATCTCAGCAACCAGTTGACCGATTTCAAAAATCTTTTCAGTTCTTTACTCAGTTTCAATAAGCAAAAAATACAGAATAACAAGTTTGGAATTTTAATGAACTTTTATTTTTCACTATTTTTTCACTTTTCCAGCCATTTTTTTTGAAACAGCCCCTATGCTATGCAATATGCATAGTACGAAATAATAAAATCTTTCTGAGTTTACCAAGCCCAAATGAGAATAATGAATTTCTGTTTTAAGAAACTGTGGGCATGACAATGACTCCAGTGAACCCAAACATAATAACAAGCATTGCTTTACACAGGCTACCTACCAAGCCCAAATGAGAATAATGAATTTCTGTTTTAAGAAACTGTGGGCATGACAATGACTCCAGTGAACCCAAACATAATAACAAGCATTGCTTTACACAGGCTACCTACCAAGCCCAAATGAGAATAATGAATTTCTGTTTTAAGAAACTGTGGGCATGACAATGACTCCAGTGAACCCAAACATAATAACAAGCATTGCTTTACACAGGCTACCTACAAGCTAAATTTGGTGAGAATAGCACAAACTAGTCTCAAGTTATTGTCGACAAATAGAATTTCTATTGTAAGTAAAATTGACCTTGACATTAGTATTTTAAATACAATCCCATGTAAAGTCTAGTCATAGTTAACCTACCCACCAAGTTGGGTCAGGATAGTTCAAACAAGTCAATAAAATATGTTTCATGCAAAAACATCAAAATTAACAGATATGTACTATATATAATGTAGGAACAGCTTTCAGGTAATTGTAAATTAATGAAAATAAAACATGCAGAATGCATAAAAATCATAAAAATTGTGTTCACCTGTTGTACTGACAAGTTGTATTTTGAACGTCTCTGCATTTTCCATTTCTGAATCATCAATAATGGTGACATCAAGAGTTGCTTCCCTCTGTAGATCGCCAAACCTTAATTCACCAACTGGTCTCACAAAGTCCATACCCTCTATTGCTGTATCATTATATGTATTGTAAAGGACTGACACAGCACCAAAGTTACCTCCTTTCCGTATTAATGGTATCTTAGCAACACCTTGTTCTTCAGTTACTAAAAGAAACGTAGTAGGAACACATCAGGAAAAATCTGACTTGATCTAACAATTATATTTATCTGACCAAACATATTTGAATTCAAACCTACATGATTTTTGACTATGCATCATTTTTAATATATTGCATTGTATGAAATAAAGTCTATCTGGAATAGTATTTTGTGTTTTAAGCTCACTTCCAGTTTACGTCACATTTGCCACTTGTCTAGACCCCGATCAGCCTTTTTTTTCATTCAGTAAAACACGATCATAGACATATTTTGCTATTTATCACATAAATTTCTGCATACAACTTAATATAATAAAAAAAGAAATGTCTATTTGTATTCAAAAGACAAATTCAAAGGAAGAAAAGACCATATCATTAATTTCACAGGTTAAGTGTTAGTGGTATCATAGAAGCAGAATTGAGAACATACCATAAAACTGTACAGCTTCTGGAGCAAACTCTATAGTACCCTCAGCATTGTCATTACGTTCTATCATGATTATCTTCACACTCGGGGAACCAATCACAGGTTGCTGATCCAGCTGCAGCCCGGCTACTGTGCTGAAGTTATTGGTGCTGTAATATCAAATATTGTCTGTCACTTGATAATTTACATTATAATGATTGTTTTCTTTTCAGTAAAATTTTACTGGATCACATAATCTTTACAATACCAGTTATTCCTAAATGTAAACTAGAATCTGTTTTTGTGAAAAACGCATGCCTCCCCCCTGCCCCCTATTGAAGGAAGGACAAGGAAGAGATATCACCTTTTTGAAACAGAAGCCTGTGTGATTTATTATGGTATAATGAACATGCACATATATATATATATATTAACTCTACGGGCCCCTGTGATGTTGAATTCTGGCCTAAATACCCCAAAATCAACAGGGTTCTTCAAGTCTATAACAGCAACCATCGTATGAAGTTTGAAGGCTCTAGGTAAAATAAAACTCCAGTTAGTGAGAGGAAACCATTTTCACTCATCGGGCCCCTGTGACCTTGACCTTTGACCTACTGACCCCATAATCAATAGGAGTCCTCTACTCAATAAAGACATCCATCGTATAAAGTTTGAAGGCTCTGGGTTAAATAGAACTCCTGTTATTGAGTGGAAAGGGTTTTCACTCTTCGGGCCCCTGTGACCTTGACTTTGACCTACTGACCCCAAAATCAAAAGGGTTCTTCTACTCAATAAGGGCTATAACCCTATTTAGTTTGAATGCTCTTGGTCAAGCGGTACTCCAGTTATTGAGCGGAAACAGTTTTCACTTTTTGGGGCCCCTGTGACCTTGACCTTTGACCTACTGACCCCAAAATCAATAGGAGTCCTCTACTCAATAAAGACGTCCATCGTATAAAGTTTGAAGGCTCTGGGTTAAATAGAACTCCTGTTATTGAGTGGAAATGGTTTTCACTCTTCGGGCCCCTGTGACCTTGACCTTTGACCTACTGACCCCAAAATCAATAGGATTCTTCTACTCAATAAGGGCTATAACCCTATTTAGTTTGAATGCTCTTGGTCAAGCTGTACTCCAGTTATTGAGCGGAAACGGTTTTTACTCTTTGGGCCCCTGTGACCCTGACCTTTGACCTACTGACCCCAAAATCAATAGGGTTCTTCTACTCAATAAGGGCTATCACCCTATGAAATTTGAAGGCTCAGGGTCAAAGGGTACTTGTGTTATTGAGCGGAAATGGTTTTCACACTTCGGGCCCCTGTGACCTTGACCTTTGACCTACTGACCCCAAAATCAATAGGAGTTCTTCTACTCAATAAGGGCTATCACCATCGTATGAAAGTTTGAATGCTCTGGGTCAATAGGGTAATTGACTGTTATTGAGCAGAAACAGTTTTCCACACTTCGGGCCCCTGTGACCTTCACCTTCGACCTACTGACCCCAAAATCAATAGGGTTTTTCTACTCAATAAGGGCTATCACCCTATGAAGTTTGAATGCTCTTGGTCAAGCTGTACTCCAGTTATTGAGCGGAAACGGTTTTTACACTTTCGGGCCCCTGTGACCTTGACCTTTGACCTACTGACCCCAAAATCAATAGGGTTCTTCTACTCAATAAGGGCTATCACCCTATGAAATTTGAAGGCTCAGGGTCAAAGGGTACTTGTGTTATTGAGCGGAAATGGTTTTCACACTTCGGGCCCCTGTGACCTTAACCTTTGACCTACTGACCCCAAAATCAATAGGGTTCTTCTACTCAATAAGGGCTATCACCCTATGAAGTTTGAATGCTCTGGGTCAAACGGGTAATTGAGTTATTGAGCGGAAACGGTTTTCACACTTCGGGCCCTGTGACCTTCACCTTCGACCTACTGACCCCAAAATCAATAGGGTTCTTCTACTCAATAAGGGCTATCACCCTATGAAGTTTGAATGCTCTGGGTCAAAGGGTACTCCAGTTATTGAGAGGAAACGAAGATGACAGACGGACAGACGGACAAGGCAAAAAAGGCAAAAACAATATGTCTCCCCCAGAGGTGGGGAGACATAATAATAAACAGATACTGCATATAGATGCTTTAAAAAAAAAGTAACATATTTCCTTTTTAACCTTTTCCTCCATATATACCGTAAATAGGGATATTTTGGCTTGGTTAATAATTGGCCTTATTGGCCACCATAACGAAAAGGCCAAAATTAAACACACCAAAATATGTCACAGGTGAAAATTTAGACCAGGTAGTGAAAACACAACAATACAGATTTTCACACTGCGATGTTGATCACTATCGCTTATAAAAACAACTCGATACATCTCATTATTTTAAATTTCAATTAGTGTATTTAAGTTTGTTGAATTATTGTTTGTTGCAATAATATGTTGTGAAAATTTGAGATTGCTTTAGAGTTTTAAATATCATATCGTTGTTTGCATCACACTTATATATTTTTATGCATTTTAAATTCATATTTCTCCATGTGAAGTTTTATTTTTGTATTTAAAATAATAATATAAATAATTTTACTGTCTTTTGTTGCTTTATCATATATGTATGGTTAATAAATATGTCTTAGATAAATGCAGACCAATCTGATAAATTAGCGTACATGAGATGACAAAATAACGCATCTGTGTTTATTTTTCGCCACACAATGATAAATGGCCAAAATAAAACTGGCCAAAATAAAACACAGGCACTTTGGGGCAAAGTGGCCAAAATATGATGACGCCAAAATATCCCAATTTTACTGTAGGCATTTTTATGCATTTGCGACCAGTGTAGATCCAGATCAGCCGGCACATCCATGCCGTCTGATCAGGATCTGCACTGGTCGCATTTTGGTCAGAAATAACCTACTGAAACAAGAAGCGAACAGTTTAGATCCTGATCAGACAGCACAGATGTGCCAGCTGATCTGGATCTAAACTGTTCGCCCATGCAATAAAGGTGTATCTATGGAGGAAAGGGTTAAGACTAAAATATAAAACCACTATGACCTCAAGTAAGTCTTCAACATTACTGCTAATGATGAAAATTCTTTCAAACAGCACTACTCAATACCGTATCCCTTAACTCCATAAATATGGCTCAAATCCTATGTGCACCCAGTGTTAATCCAGATCAGCTTGCATATCCATGCAGTCTGGTCAGGATCTTCAGGATTATCGCTTTTAGTTTAATTAAGCTACATGTATTTACATGTATATTAAATAGAATGTGTCCTAGGACACTGATGCCCCCACTGCTGCAAAACATTTGTAATAACAAAGGGCCATAACTCTGGTATTGGTCACATAATATAATCATTTCTTTACGACCATCTACACATCCTGCTTGATCATCTGTGGAAGTCTGAAAGAAATCTGCCTGATAGTTTAGGAGGAGTTGATGCCACAAGATTTAGCAGATGTAGGGATGGAAGAACGTAGGTACATTACGTACGATCGAGTGCAACTATATGCCTCCTACTTTGTGGGGGCATAAAAAGTTACAAGGGTATATCCTAATCAGACTGCACAGCAGTTGTTATCACGTATGGGATAAAAGCCATATGCCTTAGAGTAAAGGGTAACTTGGTACAGTAGTTGATTACCTTGGTTCTACGAGCCTGGCTGAAGTCAGGTTGAGGTAGAATGTCTCCAGTCCCTCAGGTATGTCATCCTGTCTCAGCTGCACATCTATAAATAGCTGATTCTGTCCATGTTGGAAGGTCAAGGTCCCCTCCTCTGGGAAGTAATCTTCCTGTGGTAAGGCTGTACCTGGGAACGTCTTGTACGTTACAAACACCTGACCATCCAGACCCGCACGCCGGATTACAGGAAAACTCACCTGAATTATTTACCACAATAACTAAAACAGACAGCGTCTTGATTTTAAACACTTATGCTCAATGCTTGGATGCCATGCTTGAAATAAAAACTAAGTCTTGTATTTAACATATAATGTGGAATGAACAAGGAAGTCCCAAATCCTGTGCTGCAAGCCCCAGAAATGTCAGTCCTGCATTGGTGCTATAGTGTTTCAAATGAAATTTGAACATTCATTTAATGGTAAGACAGATAAATTCCTAAAGCAAGAAACAGGTATTTACATATATAATGAATGCAGCTGAATACCTCACATCTAACAACAGCTAGGTAATTTGGAACTTGAAAATTTGTTACCTACTCTGCTTTATTTCAAATGAAAACTTGTTTCTGGTGAAATGTTTAAGCCAAAAAAAGATCAGACAAACTCTAACACAATAAGGTTAAAGTGTTGCTAATTTACAAGAAATAATAACAGGAAATCTGAGGAAGACAATTAAGAGAAATCAAAATTGTAAACAACATCTAGGGGAAGTCATGTGTTCCATTTTTGTAAAGAAAGATATAACAAATTATTTGAAATGTTACCGTCCTAAAACTTAACCCTTTTCTCCATATCTATGCGTAAATTGATTGTTGAATTGTAAGTCCAAAGCATGTGACAAATCTAAAACAAGATGACTTTTTTGGCAATGGTGAAAATGCCAGAAATATGGATGGGGTATGCAAGAAAAAAATCTTATGTTTACTTCAAGTAAATGAAGTCATAAAAATCTGGTAATAACTGCAATATATACCGAGTACATATCTTCTGTAGTCAAATACTCCTGTGGAAGTTCAAACACAAACTCGCCATGAGGGTGGTCACTGGCCACAAAGACCACTGAGGCTGTCGTTGCTCCAGTAACAGGTGACAATGTGGCGCCCCCTGTAGCCGAAGTCAGCTGTAACATGTAGGTAAACCTCTTTTCAGGAATACTGTCATCTAAAGCCTGCAAGAAAGTTCCAGAAAATACCAAAGTTACCATGTGATATTATACAAAGGCTTTGAACATATGTTAACCCTTTACTCCATATACATTGAATACAATGGCACAGCTTGCAGTAAGTTCAGTACAGATGCACTGCATTAAGTTGAAAATTTCATTATCCCAATACAGAACAAAATAATATTACAACCATTATCCAGCAATGTTTTTTTGAATCTTAGAACAACTTATCATTTTCACTTAACCCTTTCCTCCATATGTAAGAGCAAAAAATATATGAGCAAACAGTGTATATCCAGTTCATCCTGCACATCTGTGCTATCGGATCAGAATCTGCACTGTTTACTTTTTGGTCAGAAATAACCTAATGATATTAATCAAAAAGCAAACAGTGTTGATAACAGATGTGCCAGCTGATCAAGATCTACACTGTTCACCCATGCCATATAGTCATATATATGGATGGAAAGGGTAAAATAAAGAAAAACATATAACTTATAAACCTGCAGTGTAATCACAGCTTTCTGCTGAAGGTCTGCTATGGCGACAGTTCCCTCATTCTGTAGAAAGCTACCGTCAATTCTTGGGGTTATAGACCATGACACAGTTATGTCACCAAATATACCATCTCCTCGTGTGAGCACAATCTGGGTCTTCCCATTGTAGTTAGGGCTAGATTCTCCTGGCTCCCCTAACACAGAATTAAAGAAAAGTACATCTTAATCAACTTACATTTGAGAAAAGTGGCTGACGGAAAAAGCATTAAACTCCTTATCTGGAGTACCCTTGTTAAAGTCTATAGATGAATTCTTTCCTGATTATTTGCAACCCAGATCTATTGCTACAGTAGCAGTACTTGTTTGAACTCAGGAAGCTGAGAAGCAGTAGCTAGGCTAGCATGACATTAAGAAGTGAAAAGTTAACCCTTTCCTCCATATATATGGGTTTAATCGCATTATTGACCAAGAAGGGAGTAGTGTAGATCATGATCAGACAGCATCAATGTGCCGGATGGTCTGCATCTAAAATGTTAGCACTTGCCATAAAACGTGTATATATGGAGTAAAGGGTAATTGAGTAAGACTGAAAGTTTGTTAAATATATGCATTGTATAAGACTGAATCCAACTGTATAATGTATATACTGTAAAATTCCTGTTTTGCTTAAAACTGCTAGGCAGTGCAGACACAATTATTTAGATCATAGCCTATTATTTACCTATATAGACTGTCCTATGTTCTGGCATGATAGAGATGGTCCCGCTGGCCCCGGGGTCAGGCAACACAATAATCTCAGCATCGCCTTCAAGGTGGGAAATATCAGCATTGTTATCAGCCGTTACCAAGGATACCCGGAACCTCTCCTCACCCTCCAGGATTGTGTCTGGCTTCGTTCGCAGAGTCAAGAATCTCGATTTGTCGCCCTAAAGTGGAAAACAATATCCCTGTTTTCTTTCATTGTTGCTTGCAAGTTCATCAATTCAAATTATTCTTCAAATCTTTAAAAAGTCTTTAAAGTCCTCAAGTATGAATACAAGGCCAAAGAAAAACTGAGTATAGAGACCAGTCTGAAATCTCAAGCTTCTGACTAACTGAAATGAAGACATGTCTCCATGGCCAATCAGATGCTTGAAATTAGAACTGGTCAGATTTTCCTTTTTTTACTACTAATTTTTCCATTATTTTTTCATGAAAAATAAAAATGCTCTTGGATATCATGATCCCACTCATGTTTATGACAGTTACTGAAGTTTAAACTATTAATAAACACCAACAAAATCCTCACCTGTGCAAATATGATCTCACCAGAGGTAGGTTGGTAAAAGTCATACTGAGCCTCAGCATTGAGCCTCCACCCTACGTGAACCATACCCTCAGAACCCTGGACCCGTTCAATCTGTAGAGTGACCTCACCATCTGGGTCTGTCAGGGTCTTTGATTCTCGTACAACAACCTGTAGAGATATGGCATATTTAAGAATGACAAAAAGTTAATTTTGTCATCAATTTATGTGCATATATATTTATATATGTATATAATGAAGTTTATTACATGAGTTTTCAAATTCCATCAATGCGAACATCTGGTTAAGTATCCCTCCACAGCTGGTTAGAAAAATACCATGACAAAAATAGAATGTTGTGCTAATTGTGTAAAAGATAAATCACAAGAGTATGTAAAACAAATTCAAATTGTAACAGTAAGGAATGTATCTGCTCTTATAATTTATAATGTTGCAAGCTAGTAGCACTTTTGCTTAAAATAAAAATGGTCAAATATAAGCCAAACCCTCTTGTAACTCTGACAAGTGTATGAAAATTCTGCTTTGTGTTTCATTGTAAACCTCAAACGAACAAAGGGTGAAGGCTGATGGGTAAATGACATCTGATAAATTAAACAAACAACATCCAAAATGATTCTTCTTAAAACATCATGTGACTAATTCTAGCATGATTTTCCCATGAAATCCAGCTTACCTGTCTTGTAACAAATCTGAAGAGACCATTTGGTGAGTCATTCTTCAATATAGCAATTCTCACTGCTCTATTAGGACCCAAGACAGCGCCACCAGTAGGGCTCAGAAGCTGAATTTCAAATAGCTGAAAGAAACCAGAATTTCTGTAAGGTACACTTATCAGTGATTTCTTCAGTAACAAGATTTTTAAACAAAAGAGTCAAACGTCATAAATCTCTACCATTCTCTTTTGAAGAAAATGTGGTTTTGTCTGCAGTTTAGTCAATAGAATTTGCCCAGGTAAAGGTTTTAATCTTGGATCCCCTCAATGTGCATGCTTAACTGTTTACTTACTGTTTGAAACCTAAAAGCGACCAGTGTAGATCCAGATCAGATGCCAAGGATGTGCAAGTTAATTTGAATCTTCAATGGTTGCACATGCAATAAAACTGGTATATATGGAGAAAAGGGCCGGTATATAGGAGTAAACAGCAATGAACATGAAGTCGAGATTGTCAAGTTCAGTATCCAAGGTTATAAAACTGAGAATAGAAACCAGTCTCAAATCTCAAGCATCTGATTGGCTGAAATGGCGACCAGTCCTTCAACCCAGATATACCTCCATGTCCTCTGGTTCTGTATCATCAATGATTGTGATCACAATATCAGCACTCTGTTGATTGTCTTCTATCCTCAACGTCCCATCGGATGGTGCGATGTCGTATTTGGTGGCTCCTCGGCTGTACCACAGAGTCTGCCAGGACACCGTGACAGGACCATAGAATCCCACTGAGCGGCTCACCTTCAGCGCCACTGTACTGTTCCTACCATATTCTTCATATACATCAATTCTTCCCTCAATATTCTGCAAGGACCAAAACATCCAAATTAATCCTTAAAAATGCTCAATTTGTCAAACTGGAATGAGGCTTGTCTATTTAACAATCTTATTTGGGTCTTCACTGCTTAATGACAGTTCATTGTCAATGAAATATACCCATGCATGAAAATGGAACTGAAACTCAATAACATAAGAATATGTTTAGTTTGAAATTGTTCAAAGCACTTACTGTTGTAACATTGAACTGTACTATTCCTCTAGCATTATCATTCTCTGCAATTGTCACAGTAACGATATTGCCTGGGATAAGGACACTTGGCTCTGCCCCTGGAGGTGGGGTTCTTCCTAACAGCACCACCCCTGTAATGTTCACCAAGAACACTTCTGCTGCCTCGGGTATGTTGTCCTATAAACAGAACAAACAAACTTTATTGTATTGATTCTTCAAAAATATTAATACTGAAATTAAGTTGATCAAAATTAGAATTTGTATAATGTTTAATAAAATTAGTATTTGATTGTATTACAGTAGTAAGTATGCAACTTCAACAGAAAAAGTCCTTGCATTAAGTTCATAATATATATATTTTTTTTTTAAGAAAAATGTTTAATTTCAATTTAAACAATATTTCCCTGAATAAATAAACCCATTACTCTGCAGATACACTTTTATTGCATGTGCGAACAGTGCTGATCCAGATGAGACACCACATCTGTGCCATCTGATCAAGATCTACACCATTCACTTTGAGATTCATCAAGTTTTTTCTGACCAAAATGTGACCGATGGCAAAGATGTGCCAGCTGATCTTGATCTACACTGGTAGCATATGTGTTAAAATGCTAACATGGAGTAAAGGGTTAACACTTTATTCTATGAATATGGCTTATATACCATGAGCAAGTACTGTAGATCCAGCTAAGCCAGTACATTCATGCATTCTGATCGTGATCTATGCTGTTCTAATTTGTTCAGTAATGCAGCTTACCTGTTTAATGACAATATCTACAGGTGCTTCAGTTACGTTCTCCTGAAGTATGACCATCCCTTGTCGAGATATATAGTCTTCTCCAGACACAGCCTGCTGGCTCAATGGTAACTTAGGGTCTACAGAGGTTCTACAATACAAACAATATGGTCCACATCAATCCCTGGAAGGAGATCTGACACAAATAGATTAACAGTCTACCAGAAATACATAGGGACTAATCTTTTGAATTAAATGTATTTACAAATTGTTACAACCATGAAACCTTTTTTTAGAATAGCACATAACTAACTGGCTTATAAGTCATGTGACTGCATCTTATTTCTCAGTGAAGCAGCTCTAAGTCATGTGACTGCATCTTATTTCTCAGTGAAGCAGCTCTGTATTCAGTTGGCAATATTTTGGTATAAAACCTAATCAAAACTACTAAATCTATGAAAGAGAGATACAGAAAAAGTTTGTCAAAAGTTGTAATGATGAGAATCTAATTTCATTTTTATTTTGTGTTTCATTAACTTATGTACTCTTTAAACCTGATTTTAAATGATCATAACCTTCAGTTTTAATGCTCATTAGGGGTAAACATTCTAACAGTTTATACATCAATACAACGAATAAAAAGTAAACAGTTTAGATCCAGATCAGATGGCATGAATGTTCCAGCTGATCTGGATCTACAATGTTTGCACATGGCAAACAGCCATATCCCAAGGAGTATTGTGATCACTTACATAAATGTAACCTGTAGGTCTCCTGCCATACCCTGTTCCCTCACAATGTACAGAGCAATGTTCGAGTCTGAGCCCTCGGGTTCATTGACAGTCACAGCTGAGCGCTTCCATTTCACTACACCATATGGAGAATCATTGGCCAACACAGTCAACTTGCTCGTCTTGTTTAAGCCTTAAATTGTTGAAGCATCCATATGTGAAAATGAAAAAAATAAATGAAAAAAAAAAGAGGACAGCAGGTCACTGGCCACAATTATTCCTTTTCAACATTTTAACACCGTTTGTATTCACTGTAAATATTTCAAGACTTATAGACACACAACACCTTTGTCTTTGACCACATTTTCTATCAGTGCCTTCAAAGACTACTACATTTTTCATAAAATTGATACTTATAGAATAATTTGTCACAATACCTCCCTCCTCCTCTGAAGTTTTCTAGTAACTATTAAATATTGACCTGGCTTTTTTAGTGGAATAGCAGATAATTTGTTTCTTTTCAGCCAACAATTCTCCGTCTATTTTCATTAAATCCCCTTCTTCATTGAACGATAATGGAACCAGTGTGAAGATTACCTATCTGTGCTCCCCGACCAGGAAGTGTGGTGCCGGAGTCAATGACCTGTGTGAGCTGTATATAGGTGACTTCCTGTAATTCTGCGATGTCATCGTCTCGCACAGTGAGGCTGATAGTAGCAACAGACTGGCCATCAGCAAACTCTATCTGTAATCACACACCATTTCATACAGTTATGTAAAATTGAATTAAAAGACCACCACAAAATTAAGAATTAACCATTTACAACATGTATATAAATGTCACATGTATTGCTTATTTCTATGTTCTGAAATTCAAGTTCAAAGGTCAACAAATAGTTTTGTGTGCATGATTATTGTAAAAGAAACAATTCTCACCAATCCTTCAAGTGGTGTAATATCATTGGTTCCATCCTGATCTCCCGTAGCAACCCATTTGACTGTCACATGACCAAAGTAACCTTGGTAACGTAGCACATTGATTTGAACCTTATTGTCTTGGTTGGGCAGTTCCTGTGCCTGAAGCTCCAGGGAATCCTAGAAACACCAACATGTCAAAAACAAAATATCAAACATGGCTTCCTGTTTAACTTTGTTACATTTGGTTATTCTACATGTGAAGTTTTCATGACTGACTGACAGAAAATGGCAAACACTGTAACAGAAAAGTCACTGAATATTGCTAGCACTACAATAATTCTCTACCAGTTTTCAAGTTTTGTGACTGAAGGCAGCTTTAGTTTTTTTTTTACTTATGATAAGTTACATTGTATTGTTAAAGTGAGGCTTATTTCATTATTTTCATTGCCAACATATTGAAGGATCCATTGTTTTGCCTAAAACTAAAAATTCTCTTGGATAAAACCAGTAAGGGACCAATAAACAAATAAACTTTTATCTTTGTACTAACATTTCAAGCAATAAAAGTTGTCTAAGATTGTTAATTACATTGTCTTCTACCTTTTACATGCTTAAAATGAAAAAAAATGTCAATATATGTGCCTGTATTTCAAGATGCAATACAAACCTGTATTGTTAAAAACTTGACAACAAGTAATGATAACTCACCGGTGCTATTTCTATGATACCATGAGCATTGTCATTGGAGAGGATATTCACTGCAATCCTATTGTTGAGGCCTATCTCAGCGCCCCCTGTAGGATTGCGCAATGTCACATAGAATGTCTCGGTATCCTCGGGTATTGTGTCTTGTAGGACATACATTGTTGTGTGTAGAAGATCCTGACCAGCATCCATCGTCATTGTGACAGTTCTACAAATAAATATCCATGTCAGTTAATAAAGAAAGTATAGATACAGATCAGCCAGCACATCTTGTTTACTTTTAGATTCATAAGGTTATTTCTGACCATGTAGCGAACTGTAGATCGAGATCAGACAGCATGGATGTGATGGATGATCTGGATCTACACTGTTTGCCCATGTGATAAAAGTGTAAAAGAGTAAAGGGTTAATAATTAATTTAAAAACATCTCCTTACCTTGGAGCATAATCACTGTCCTTGACCTTGACGAGCTGGTAGATGGTTGGACTGGTTGTGATATTCTTATCAGCAATGGCGATAAGATTCAAGGTACCAGTCTGTTGTCTGACAGTAATGGGAACCAGGCTAAGGGAAGGACTACCAGTCCACACAGACTGGAACTTGTTGCCTTGAACGTTCCATGCAAAGATGGCAGAAGTTCCAATCGTGTTGGCAAACATTGCATACACTAAAGAACAAATGTCTTTGATTAAAACATGCATTCTTCTTTCTCTTTTATCCTATGGTTGGGCAATTAACAGAAACTGTAAAGATGGTTTTAAGTTAACTAAGATTGCATCTAATAATTAACTGATGGATGTGACATAGAGGAACTGGCTATTCAGTTCTGTCAATGTAGAAGTATGATTAACATTAAAGGTGAAACCTATACAATTTTATTACAAGTAAAACTATATGACAAGTTTTAAACAATCATAAATTCCATTAAAGGATCACACTTAGAATTGAAATAAGTCAACAAAGAACGCGTATCACTAGCCTGCAGCATGGCTACTCATTGACAACAAAACTTCTAATAACATACAAAAATGGCATTAGGGCAGAAAGTATTACAAATTAGAAATTATTGAGAGAGTTGCTAAATGATGGCTTATCTCTTAACAGATTTTGTTTTATCACTGAAACAGTCAAAAAAGAAAAATAATGTTAAAACCTGTATCGTCAAAGGCTCGGAATGCTTTCACTTTTTCCACACGGTTTGTCTCTATTCTATCATGTAGAACAAACATCTGCGATATCACATCCCATCGGTAAACGTCAGATTTCTGCGGACTGCTCACAGTATTGTCACGATTGTTTGCAAATATCAACAAGTCCAGGGAGTTGATTTTAATGTATTCCACATCCATTGCCCCCAGCGTCGGTATACTCTGATGTTGGGAAAACTGGTCATTCGTGTCAAACTTGTAAATCTTTGAACTGGAAATGATTATTTGCAAATAATTCACTTGATCAACAGTCAATTGTACTGGTATGAAACATTTTTGTTATATTCCTGAACAACTAAGTATTCCATGGTAACAAATATAAATTTACAAAATGGAGATGATGAAACAAAATAATTTATATGAACTGAAATGTATGTTGGTGTAAGAATGTAAAAAACTAAATACTTTGAGTTATGTAATGACTGAAAGTGGTATCATTATATTTTGTGTTAGTTTAATTTCTGCATATTCCACTTATAAGGAAAAGTGCATGTAATAAACACACACTCAAATTTTACAAGCCTTTGCTTGTAAAAATGTCATTAGCAGCACATGTACAAAAATTTATCTGGTTAAATAAAAGGATAGTATACATAAACCACAAATTCAAAACTTACTCCAGTTGGTATGTTTTCTGAGCAGAATCATAGAAGTTTGCAACAGCAAGGAAAGTCTTGGTCTCAATCTCAAACACAGACAATGCCCTGGCTCCCAGTGTGCGCAAAGTTGAGACCTTGTTGAGCCTTAGCAGGGCCGGGTCCCAGCGCCAGACACTGCAGTCTACCAGGGAGTTGCCGGAGTTATCCTGGGAGTTTGCTATCACCAAATAGTGTACACCATTCTTCATAAAGTAAACAACATCCGACGCTCCAGTGCTCTCCAGGTTTTGTAACTGAAAGTAACAGAAGCTTATCCTTTAAATGATTGTGTCTCACTGACTCAGAATGAACCCTTTACTCCAAATAAATCGGTTTTATTGCAAATACAACCAGTGTAACTCCAGATCAACTGGCACATGCCATATGATCTGGATCTACAATAATCCATGCCATTTGATCAGGATATTCTCTGTTTGCTTTTTGATTTATTAGGTTATTTCTGACCAAAAAGCTTTTTAATTTATTACCTAGGTTATTTCTTACTTAAAAGCAAACTGCAGATCCTGATCAGATGGCATGGATGTGCTGGCTGATCTGGATCTACACTTTTTGCCCAAGCCCTGAAGGTGTGTATATTGATTTATTTGGTTATTTCTGACCAAAATGTGAACTGTGCAGATCCTGATCAGAGGCACAGATGTGCTGGCCGATCTGGATCTACACTGTTCGCACACAGGTTAAAAGGCTTATATGTAGAGGAAAGGATTAACATTCATGCCTTAATTGAAACACTTCACTAGAAAAACAATTTTCACATTGTTTAGATACTGTCCATAACATCTCAACGCTCTATTATTGGTACTTACCAATGTAAGATTTCCGCCAACAGCTACTTTATACAGCCTAGTGTAGGTTGTGAATCGGTTGAAGTTTCCCTTGTTAGCTATCACTAAGTACTGGACATTGTTGATAACAAAGCCCTTCGATCCTGATATACCATCCGTTTCTATTGTCTATAAAATAAAATGAACATGTATTAAAACTTGTAGCAAACTTAAACCCCAGTTTGCAATCTTTTTAATAAAACTTAATTATAGAACACAGACATCAACAAAATCTCATCAAAATTCTTATTAGGCTGCCACTTGATTCAGGCATTTTCCCTTGGTGGCTATTTCACCCATTACTCCATGGAAAAGCTTATATCGCATGTGTCTGATCTGGATCTTCACTGCTCACTTCTTGGTCTCAAATAAAACCTTACAAATGTAAAAGTGTCCTGTAAATAGAGAATAACAGGTTACTGTCTTGCGATATAAGTGTTATCAGGCGAGGCCGATATGGCGAGCGGAGGGGCGAGGCTCTGTCGAGCTCCTCCGCCCCCATATCGGCCGAGCCTGATAACACTTATATCGCAAGACAGTAACCTGTTATTCTATTTATCATGCACTTACCACTTAAATGTCGATGTTTTTCTACTGTATGCTAAATTCATCTGGAATAGGTTTACCGCTGTGATTTTGTGTATGCTAAATTCATTATGAAACGTTTTATCGCCGTGATTTTTCAAAAATAAACGTTAACAACGTGCGCGGTATTTCTTACGCGCCGATAAATAGTTCTCCTTTATAACGGCCCTTTTGTTATGATTTACATATAATTTTAAGAAATAAGTTCATTTTGAAGCGATAAACTACCCATGTCTTACCAAAATTTAAGTTAAACAGAGTAAAATAAGCTCAAACGAACGTTTATTACTCTGTAATATGATCAATCAAATTTATTTAGCGAGGTCATGGACACCATATTTTTCTGACAGAAAATGTGTTTATTTCGTTGTGATTTGATAAATTAACAATTGTTCTTCGATAACTATATCGAGAAACAACTGTTTTAATCAGAAATCGGATTTATGACAAAATAAAGTGGCAACAGAGAAGTGAAGTATCGCTATGTTTCTGGAATTCAGTGATTTGTGTCATCGTTATAATTTTTGACATTGATCAACATCCGTATTTAGCCTTCTAGGAAATGTCACTAGCACCGAATTCGAATCTCCATCAGACTTAAGAGTGGCCATGATAGCAAATATCACTTGTTTCCTCGGATAGATCTATGCTGATCTTCAGAAGAACAGGGTCTACAGCACAGTAGACCCACTAACTGAGATCAGTCAACACCTGACATGTTTAGTGTTGAAGGATGATACCTCAAATGTATTACTAAGGTAATTTTTATTATAAAATGTAAATTTAAAATTGTTCATTTTCAGGGTACTGAATTGTTCACCCAACAATCGACAGGACAATTTTATCAGTTAAATAAACACATTTTGATTGAAATCAGAAGTGAAAGTACAAAAGTTACAAAGAAAAATCTTCAATTTTAGTCCGGTTATATGAATGATTCCACTCCACATGTGTTTTTCTGTGCATACCATGCGTCCGACGCATTTCCAATGCAAATTTTTATTTTTCTCCCAATTAAAAAAATATTTCTATTGAAAGATAAAATTTTTGATGCTGAACAGGTTCGCGAAATCTGGATGCTTAGTGCGAGAGTCAAAAAACATGTTTTAGGAGAATACGAGACGATATTTATCAATCGCTTTCCAGTTGTTTTACATTTTTCCCTATTTTGAATGTTTCTTGACATGAATATTCTAATTTTGGAAAGAGTCTTTTTTCTCAAAAAGTCAGAAAAGGGCTTGTCCAATATTTGATTATGTAAATACCTTTATATTACATGGGTGAGCATTGTAGATCCTGATCAGCCGCCACATTTGTGCCATCTAAACTGTTCGCTTTTATATTCGTTAGGTTATTTCTGACCAAGATGCAACTAATGCGAATCGAGATCTTAAATCAAGGATATGAATATTTCAACATCTTGTTCTACACTGGTGGCACATGCATTAAAATGTGTAAATTTGGAGTAAAAGGTTAATTAAACATTTACCTTTAACCATAATTTTGTATAATTTTTATGAGTTTTACCCCCAAACCCTGTATCTGCGATGTGTTTTAATGCATATCACAAAACAGTAACCTGATTTATATTATTTTGTAGGTTGGTCCCACCATGATTGTCTAACCCTATGAATGGATGTCTCTGTCATGCCGAATTTACAAGAGGTACTGACCGTACTGGAGTTGTGAAAGACAAGAAAGGTAAAAATTTGAAATCAGACTCAGAGTTTTATTTTACAACATCATAATTATGCATGTTTATATACTATAAGAAATTTAAATTATTGAAGAACACTTCCAATTTTAGGTTTGAAAGTCAACACTGAAAATAGTAGGCTAAATTAATGTGTAAATGGTGTGCATAAAATTAATTTTTTCTCATAACTTGACAAGTTTTCTTAATATTTCATAAGACATTGCAGTACAATTACGTATAAAATATTGCGAAGAAACTTTTATTTTAATAAGCACTTGCTCCAAATTGTCATCTTTGTAACATTTATAAGATAAAACATTACTCAAGATTTTTGGAAAGATTTCATGCTAGTTTAAAAATCCAACATTTTGCATAAACAATTTCCGCCTGCATGAAGTACATTCACGGCCATCAGTCCCATTCCTAATTACAAAACATGGTTTTTCCCAAAACATGATTAAGAAAAAATATATGTTACTTGCTTATGTTGAAAAATCACATTAAAACCTGAAATTTAATTTGGGTGATTGGTGATCAATCTGTAGATTTAAAAATAATTGTTATCAACATTTGATTAATGAAGTTGAAATTCTCAATTTCAGTGAAAAATTTGTAGTATTTTCCTTCTCAAAATGGTGCCAAAAAACACTGTAAAATAAACTTTAAAAAAGTTTTAAGTATCGTATAACATAAATATTGTTAAAAATCACGGCAGAGCCTCGCCCTTCCGCTCCCCATTTCGGCCTCGACTGATAACACTTATATCGCAAGACAGTTACCTGGTTAGGGACACCTGCAGTTTACCGGTACGGCTGTTGTCGCCCCATAACCCCGCTGGCATTATTAATCATATAATCATTGAACAGTTAGTTCAAAATATAGTGGTGAATGGGGGCTGCCGCCCCCACGCCCCCGCCTGCATTAAATAACTAATATATAACTATTACGCAAGCTCTATGTAAACATCCGTACTGGTAAACTGCATTCTAGCCCCTGGTTATTCTATATTGACGGTTTTACAACAACAGATTTCATTCTTCTTCCGCTTTTATTCAGTCACAAAAAATGTGGAGCAGTAATTTTATTTCACAAAACCTTGTTTTTAAGCAATCTGTGTCACTCTTCTGTCACAATTATTGCTTTTGCAGACCTGTTTCAATATATGTCTTTTTGGAGTCAGCCAAAGTCTATTTTTTTAAATGAAGGGTTTTTTTCTCGTTTATTTTCCAGAGTTTCCCATGAAAAAAATGAATCCACATCTCGCCAACAACACCAATCGTACGGGCCACGAATTTACAGGAATAACGCATTTGAAAACAGACGAAAAACGACGAATTACTGGAGAAAGTCCAATTAGCAGTGTTTAATAAACGTTTTTCTAAGAAAAAATGACAATAACACCATTATTTGTTTTCAAATTTTATGAAATAAAGTGAAATACGGAAAATTGTTTCGTTATCGATGTTTGTTTACATTAGTTACAATGGCTTCCGGAAAGTAGTTCTGTCACTAAGTGGGCGGAGTTACGGAAGAGAGGTCTCGTCGGATTGGACGACGGGTGTCCTCGGACTTTATGGTAAACTTAACACGGTGCAAGCAATATCGGGTTGGTGACCGATATGCGAAACAAATATCACCCCGGCGGGTATAGGAGCTTTAGCATTAGGGTGCATGATAAAGATCCTTATCAGACTGTATAGATGTATGAGCTGATGTTGCAAATCAGAGGTATTTCCATGGAGTTAAGGGTTAATACTTCAATATTTTAAGGAAACTTTAACGACATTAAAATCAATGACATTTCAAATATGCTACCGAGAGAAATATAATAATAGATCTACTCCAACTCCTGAAATACATTATTTAAGGAACAAATATCATTTGCGGTGGTCAGGCATAGGCAGCAAAGTGTAAGTCAGCAGAAGAAGGATTAGAATTACTTATATTGCTGAAACTCTGAAACTAACCTGCACAGGAGTTAGCTCCCCTTGCCACCGAAATAAAGTTGTGAACATAAGAGTTTTCATGTCAACAGCCCCAATGGACCCCTGAGAACCAATGTCTGCAGTCAGCTCCCTCACAACAGAAGGCTTATGCATCAAAATGTAGACTGTATTGTTCATTGTAAAGCTTGACCAGTCTTCAACAAATGATGTTTTCAGGGCCTTAAAAATAAAAAGAATGAGATTAAAATTAAAGCTATTTTTCCAAAACCTTTACTACAAGTGATCTGCACAAGATATTGAATTCCAATTTCCTATTAAAAAGTGTTGGCTTGCATCCTGACAAAGAAATAATGCAAAATATTATGTTTATACTGATTTATCTAAAATGTTACTCTGTTTCTACTGAAGTTCTTTTGAAAGTTGTGTACATGTATGAGTATATAGAAATTACAGAAGAAGTATTAAAATATGTTCAAGTGCATGATTTTGTATTCTGGACAGTCATTTAAAAACATTGTTTAGTGCAATGATAAAAATCATTTACAAACCTTTGAACGAAGTAATTCATTAACAGTTTAGAACAAGCTTGTTCTTTGATCAAGTGACCTGGCCCCGTGATTATAAAACTTTTTTCATGCTCAACTTTATTCTGTACTTCAAATATCAAGAACATTAACAGCTTTCATAGTTTAAAAATAACTTTCTGCACTAACGCTATTATTGAGATAAATTATGTCATATTTTCAGTTTAAGATCTTTTTATTTAAAAATAGAAAGTAATAGAACCCATCAATTTTCCAGGCATATTTTAGCCTGAAAAAAGCTTTATAATCATGGGCCCTAGTTAATATAAATTCAAGACCACAGAAAATTATAAACAAGAACAGACCTGAACAGGAACCAGATCAACATTATTAATATCTGCTGTGGAATCTGCGGTTCCCGGCTCTGTTGCCACGTCAACTGTCACCTGACCTTCTAAACCCTGAGTACGGACTATGTCAAACTGCAACAAGCCTACCCCTTCCTCAACAAATATTTCACGTAACCTAGAAAACATTAATAAAGCAACCTTCGCAATTAAAGCATTTTTACCGGCAAGTGTAACTGGTACTGACAAAATTCTCTGATGATTTATGGTCAAGCTTCTTGTGGCTTACATTGTATATCGTTCACACAACAATAAATGATAACATTTCCATTTGGTTTCGACAAAAGTACAATATTAGTTTAATCTATTAGGCATAAATCCATGCATGGATCCTGTCTTCATCATTTGAAATAACTTTCATTATTTTCACACAAAAAATCAGCACTTTTTGAATTTAAAAGTTGAATGTAAATTCTGAAAATTATGTACCTGAAAATGACATCATTAAGTTTTGAATTAAAAAATTATTGGTACTTATCAAAAGCAGCAACAAACTAAAATGTAAAAGCAATTACAAGAAAACAGTGCTATTCAATGTAAATGTTCTATACCTTGTGGCATTTGCATACAGACTGAACAGTCCATTAGGAGAGTCGTTGGGGTTTATAATGATAGTTCTTGTTGTCCTGGTGCCGAGTTTGGCACCACCATCAGGCTCCAGTAACCTCAGTGTGAATCTCTCAGCATCCTCCGGCAGGCTGTCATCCAGCACTGAGATCTTCAATGTAGCCGATGTCTAAAACAACAATTGTTAGAAGAATGGTTTAGCTTTTGAGGTTTTAACCCTTGACAACATGGGATGGCTGGCATGCCATGGTTAAACAGTGTAGATCTAGTTCAGCCAGCACATCCATGCCATCTGATCAGGTTCTACACTGTTTGCTTCCAAGTCAAAAATAACCTTATGAATCTAACAGTGAACAGTGCAGATCCTGATCAGACGACACAGATGTGCCAGCTAATCTGGATCTTCACTGTGTGCCAATGCAATAAAAGGCTTATATAATATGAAGTAAACAATTCAAGATTTGAGGGGTAATGATTTTCTTGGAGATCCATAATTCAAATTCAAATGAGGAAATATTTTTGGCACCATTGTACCATAGTATATAATGAGCTAACAAGGATGCTCATCCAAATCGGGAAGCTCTAGTAAACCTGTGATTTAGCTAAATATCATGCATTTTTTGTGCATATTGATAAACTTGTACGACACATTAAACCCATGTAACAAATTATGGAAAATTTTAGAAATATTTAGGATGATGAAAAAGAACAATTTTCCTCCTTTTACAACTGGAAGTAGAAGTGATAACATGCATTAAATAAACTTCAAATACCGGTACTATGTTTTGCAGTACTTACTTAGTTACTTTTGTCAGGCTGTAATTCATAAATATTCAAGGGCTACTTATTTTGTGGATTTTGTGGGAAGATCAATAACAATTCTATGAATTTGAAACACCTACAAAATATATTTTTGTAAATGAATATGACTAATGGAAATTGAAAATGAGTTCAAGAACCAATAAAAATGCGAAATGACAGCAAACCAAGACATTTCATGCCTACAGAAATTAATGAATTTATTGAAGTATTTAATTTTAAATGGTAGTGCTATTCATTAACTTAATATATTTTGTAATATAATAGTTCTTACTACACCTTACCTGGTTATTTTGGAAAGATACCCTGCCCTGCATAGGAGAGAGGTCATTCCTGTTGGACTCGAGCTCTGGAATAATCTCAAATGGCACATTTACTACACCATACATGCCAGGGCCACGCTGTATCAGGATGTCTACCACAGTGATAAGGGACATGTCAGCTGTAGGCTCATCCAAGGCCACAATATCAATCTTCTCAAAGTACACAAAACCAGCAGCATCATCATTGGCCAGAATTGTTACCGTGGCTATAAAGAATAAAGTGGGTATTATTTAACTTATCTATATATACTGGTTTCATCACATCTGCAATCAGTTAAGATTTAGATCTGATGGCTCTGATCTACACTGTTTACTTCTTGGATTTGGCGCATGCGTCGAGAGCAGTTCACATCCTGTTTCTTCAAAAACATCACAAACTAACAAATTAAATTTATTTCAAACAGGATTCTTTCAGAATTTGCACTGGTGGTGGGTTCAAACTAACCTATAAAATCTGTGTAAGTATTCCCTTGTTTACTCCACCGTGCTTGGTAAAATATACCACCACATCATCTATCGATCATTTCGGACAAACCAGGTTCGGATATAAGAGACAGTTTTTGATGCAACAACATCCAGGAATCATGGATCTTCAACACACCATGGTTTGCCTGTTTACCCTAATAACACTCTATAACATCTTTCATCACCCCATAGGTCACATTAGCCACTATTGTACCCCTAAACCAAAACTGACAGGTGCTTCCATTATGATGAACACCTTCAAACATATAATAATTCTACAGAAACATAAGGAAAGGCCTAACGCCAGTAAATCAACCCTGATTTTCATGTTTTGTCTCCTGGCTACCCAGACTTCCGATATTGAATCAAATCCAGGGCCCACAGGTAAAACACAGTACCCTTGTGGTAAGTGCTCTGAAAATGTTACATGGTCTCAGAAAGGAATACTTTGTGATGACTGTGAAACATGGTACCACGCAGATTGCGAAAGTATTGGCAACTCCACATATGTTCGGCTATCTGACTCTAGGTTTAGTTGGCACTGTCGACAATGTGGCTCCCTTAATTACTCCAACTCACTGTCTGCTTCCCTTAACAGTCTTAGTGATACCTCCCTGTATGCTCCACTCTCCAACCTAAATAATAATGATAGCCTGAACACAGTCCAATCCTCTTTTCTTCAAGACGACACTCCAATCCCAAAAGCAACATCCACCCCGAACCCCCAGAAAAGGTCAAGGCCTATCAAAACCAAACTTCGTTACTCGGAGCGTCTTACAATACTAAACATCAATTGTAGGTCTGTCAAAAACAAAGTACCAGACTTACATCTTGTAATTGATCAATTAAAACCCGACATCATCTGCCTCACTGAAACCTGGCTAAAATCAGACGTCAGTTCCTCTGAGGTTTTTCCAGACAACCTCAACTATAGTGTCTGTAGGGACGACAGGTGTGATGGAAAGGGGGGAGGGGTAATGATTGCCATCTCCAAATCTCTATCAAGTCAAGAACAACCTGACCTTAAAACAAACTGCAACATAACATGGTCAAAGATCTCTTTACCTGGCTTTAGAAACATCTTTGTTGGAGCATTTTACAAACCTCACGAACTAGACGACGAATCACTATCCGAATTATGGTTATCCTTAGGAAAGATCCCAAAAGATAGTATCGTGTGGCTCCTCGGAGACTTCAACATGCCCGACATCAACTGGGTCAATGAAACTCTGAAATCTAACTGTAAAAATAGAAGTCTCTATGAAAACTTCATGGAAAAAATTTCACACTTTAACCTCGAACAGATGGTTAAAACCCCAACCAGATCATCCAACATCCTTGATCTCTTCCTCACTACCCATCCATCCCATGTCCATCTCGTCAAGACCCTTCCCAGCCTTGCTACCTCGGATCACGACATAGTATTTCATGAGGTCAATCTGAGAAGAGGCCGCCCTATCCAACCTAGGCGTACAATCAAATGTTTCAGCAAAGCTAACTGGGATGGGATCAAATCAGATATGCAATCATTTGCCAGCAAATACTTTAGTGAGGACCATACAAACCCAGATGATGCCTGGAACTTACTTAAGGACTGCCTAAACGAGTCCTGCTCCAAGCATATCCCAACTAAAGTAACCAAATCCCGTGCCGACTTACCTTGGTTAACCCCAAAAATTATCAGGCTTATTCGCAAGCGTGATAAGCTATACAACAAGCTAAGCAAAACTTCAAACCCAGGTCAATCTAAGAATTTTAAGTCTCTTAAATCATACATTCAAAAGCAGATAAGAGCATCCTACTGGTCTTACTTGGAAAATGTCATCTTCAATCATGATTCCCAACCTGGTAGGAATAAAAAATTCTATTCACTTATAAAACATAACAAAAAAGAAAATGTCGGCATAGCCCCACTCAAGTCAGATGGCATTACCCATACTGACCCCGTAAATAAAGCAAACATCCTAAATAAGCAATTTGAATCAGTCTTTTCACCACCTCAACCCCTAAGCTTAAAGCACCTATGCTCCAAACTGCTAACCTCCCCTCCCACCATAATGGGAAACATCCATGTCACCCCAGATGGCGTTGATAAACTCCTTCTTGGTCTGTCTCCCCATAAAGCCTCGGGGCCGGACGAAATATCACCCCGTATCCTAAAGGTTCTCCACCAGGAACTAGCCCCTGTTCTCTGCCATATTTTCAACCTGTCCCTTGAAACAGGCATTGTCCCCAAGGACTGGAAAAAGGCAACAGTAGCACCAGTCTTCAAAAAAGGTCTCAAATGTAATCCCAGCAACTATCGACCCATATCTCTAACATGCATTGCATCCAAACTTCTTGAACATATCGTGGTTTCAAATCTCATGTCCTTCTTTGATAAAAACAACATTCTTAGCCCGTTCCAACATGGCTTTAGATCGGGTCATAGTTGCGAAACCCAACTCATCAACTTCACACAGGAACTCTACACCAATTTAGAACAGGGTCACCAAACTGACGTCATTGTTATGGACTTTTCCAAAGCATTTGATAAAGTCGACCATCTGAGGTTAATCTATAAGTTACAATCTGTAGGAGTCAGTCCACAAGTTACTAACTGGGTCAAATCCTTCCTTGCAAACCGCACTCAGAGGGTCGCAGTCGAAGGGCACCTATCCAGCGAACTCCCAGTCTTGTCTGGGGTTCCACAGGGTTCCGTCCTTGGGCCCTGCCTATTCTTGATATACATAAACGATCTGCCAGACTCAGTCAAATGCAAAACTAGAATGTTTGCAGATGACACCATCGTGTACCTCACTGTTCAGTCAAACAATGATTGTTTATCCCTCCAGCATGATCTCCATAAGTTAGAAAAATGGGAAAGAGCCTGGCTAATGGAATTCAATCCCGATAAATGTGAAGTCCTTAGAGTAAGTAGGAAGAAAAACCCTACCATTTACCCTTATAGGTTACACAATATAGAGTTAAAGTCTACTTGCTCAGCAAAATACTTGGGTATTACCATCACAAAGGACTTAAACTGGTCACAACATATTGATAACATAACTTCTAAGGCTACCTCTTCCCTTCGTTTTATCCAGAGAAATGTCAAGACAGACAATGTCAAGGTCAAAGAAGCCGCATACACCACCTATGTGCGCCCCCAACTAGAATACTGCTCAAGTGTCTGGCACCCTTGGCAGAAATCCCTTGTCCATAAAGTCGAATGTGTCCAAAGGTCAGCTGCCAGGTATGTTATGAATGATTACAACTACCGTAGTAGTGTGACCGAAATGTTGAACACCCTAAACTGGAAAACCCTCTATTACCGTAGGTTAAACAGCTCCCTTATAATGTTCTACAAGATAAGAGCCCACTCAGTAGCAGTCGACCCTAGCTACTTGATACACACTAGAAATCTTAATTACTTAATCCCTCAGTCCCGCACTAACTACTTTGCAAACTCTTATTTCCCCAGAACCATCAGACTCTGGAACAGCCTCCCCTCAACTGTTAAAGAGAGCCCCAGCCTCAGTATCTTTACAGAGAGGCTGGCGGTGGTCAACTTGCAGTAATTCTGTCCTATCCTGTTTTAACTGTAGCATACTGTCCTTTTATCTTTTTAACTTTAACACTGTAACATTGTATCATACTCATTTTTCTATAACAACTGTCTCTCTGACAGCGCCGACCAGTCATAATCGGTGATCGATTGTTGGGTCGTCAAATGTAGATGTAGATGTGGTCAAAAATAACCTAATAATGAATGTCAAAGGAAACAGTGTAGATTGTGATCAGATGGCACAGATGTGCTGGCTGATCTGGATAAGCTCTGTTCACCCATGAGATAATTTATGTCATATCCCATAGGTTCTACAACTCGGCAATTTTGTATTCCTGCAATTATAATTTATTAAGTAATTTTTGTAACTATGGTGTAAAACAAAAACAATCTCATGGTGTCTATTTTACAGAAAGAATAAAATAAATATACCTGGTATATGATATCAGGTTTCCCCTACTATTCCAATCAAACATTTCTTCCAGAAGTATGGGTCAGAAAAAAAAATATCAAAAGAAGATGTATTGATTAATAAAAACACCTACCTCTGCTAGGAGTACCGAGTACAAGCCCATTCTTTGGGTTGGAGAGGATCACTTCAAACACCTCATCGGGCTCCGGGATATCATCATTGATGATCTCAATCTGGATCTGTTTGCTCTTATCTCCGTTCAGGAACACGATCTCCTGAGAGTACAGAGAATATCACGTCATTCTCATACATTCTTTCCTTCAATCAACACATTTAAAGCTTTTATTCACATATATGCCTTTTATCTCATGTTCCAACAGTGTAGATCCAGATCAGCCAGCACATCTGTGCTGTGATCAGGATCTGCACTGTTTGCTTTTTGGTCAGAAACGACCTAATAAATAAAAATATGATTAGTGCAGATCCTCATCAGATGGCACAGATGTGCCAGCTGATCTGGATCTACACTGATCACCCATGCCATTATGGCATATTTATGGAGGAAAGGGTCATTCTATTGGAATCCAAAAAGCTCACACATATCAGCAGTGTAGACCAAAAAGAGCCAGCATATCCCTACAAGCTCTTGCAGACAAGATATTCAATCAACACACCCATGTGTGCCATGAAAATTTGTCCCAATTGAGGCAAGTACTATTCGAACATGTAGCTTTAAAAGGGTAACTTTTAACCATCAAACAATGCTAAGTATCTGTAGAAGTATTAAGTTAGACTTGGTAAACTAAGGTAAACTACAATTTAAGAAAAACAAACTAAATGTTCATGCTTACCAAACCTAAGTAGGAAACCCACAACCAATGTACATGTATAGTGATGCTGTGATAAAGAAAATAAAATCACATGCAGTATAATAATATATGTGCTTAATTAGACGTCCTTTCCTGCTTCCATATGTCAGTAATGCTATACAGGCCCAACAGATCTCTTGTTTCACATCTGTGAATGTAAGGACTTTATTGATCATTGACACTGCATTTTATCATTACAAGACAAATACAATAAGTCAAATACTGTTCTAAGACAAATACTGTTCTAAGTCAAATACTGTTCTAACACAAATACTGTTCTAAGTCAAAAACTGTTCTAAGTCAAATACTGTTCCAAGACAAATACTGTTCTAAGTCAAATACTGTTCTAAGTCAAATACTGTTCTAAGTCAAATACTGTTTTAAGTCAAATACTGTTCTAAGACAAATACTGTTCTAAGTCAAATACTGTTCTAAGACAAATACTGTTCTAAGACAAATACTGTTCTAAGTCAAATACTGTTCTAAGACAAATACTGTTCTAAGACAAAAATGTACCAAGATAAATACTGTTCTAAGTTTGAACAATGATCTGTTTAGATGAGACAGCTGTACTGACATATAGGAGCAGGAAAGGGCCAGTTTGTGATGATTTGTGAAGTGAGAAATAAACAACATTATGTTTGGTATAAACATGTAATATAATAAAGAAATTGGATTCTTAGAGCCATTTCTTTGTTAAATATTTTTACTTTCAAGTTGTTTTGTCAGCCTATAAATTCAAAAAAATCAAAAGTAGCGATGTTGTTTGCAGAGGTCCTTTTCTGCACTACAGATTCAACAAGAGCAAGAAATTGTATATATGAACTACCACTTTTGGTTAAATAAGATAATATTTCGTAAACAAATAAACAAATGTTCGACTCAACACTGAAATGTTTGGAATGCAGATGAACTGTAAATAAAATGCTTGCATTAAGAATGAACTTTAAATAAAATGCTTGCAATAAATTAAATTCTAACTACATACACCCACATCCCTATATATTGGTACAACCTTGCCAGAAGAGTATAGATTTTACATATAACTGTTCAATATTAATTCAAAGTGTAACATCTACCATTTAGCACTGGTGCTTTCTGTATATAATATAGTTTCTCCCAGACCACAGTGTTGTGATTTGTTACCTGAGGTCTTGAATATGTAAACTAAACATTAAATAAATTCTTAACAAGATTTCCTTGGAATGCCTGTGTCACTTCCATGAAGTCACTCAAAGTTAAAAATTGGTTGTCTATTTTTTAAATGTGTTTTTTTAAAATAATTACGATAAAACATTATGAAATAATTAACACTTGGGTCCATATATACATTTGTGAATAGTGATCAAGATCAGCTTGCCCTTTCATCAGGATCTACACTGTTTCTTGCCGAGACATAACCTAATGTATCAGAAAGCAACCAGTGTAGATCCTGATCAGCTGGCACATCCTGATCTGACAGCACAGATGTGCCAGCTGATCTGGATCTCCACTGTTCATCACGCAATTAAACCCATATATGTAGAGTTCAGGGTTAAAACAGTGTGTTTTTTTGATATTTCTATCAGTTTTATACCAGCTGTACAGAAGAATATCCGAAATGTTATACAGCTTTATAAAGCTTTTATGAAGCTTTGTGTCAAATGATAGCAACAATTCATTTGTCCACCCTGAATGATTATTAACTATTTATTCCTTGGGTACATCTTTAATAATATGGTTGACTAGCACCGATCCAGATAAAATGGCATTGATGCACCAGCTGATCTGGATCTACACTGGTAGCACATGTAATAAAACCTGTATGTATGGAGTAAACAGTCAATAAACAATACAACAGAAAAAATATGTCAGAAAAAATCATCTAAAATAAGGTTTTACCATATCAATAACACCTTAAAATCCAAAACTATATAGAGCACTAACCTGAGGTGTGATTTTGTAGTCAAGGCCAAGGTTCTATATTTAGCACTAACCTGAGGTGTGATTTTGTAGTCAAGGCCAAGGTTCGTTCCTGCTACAATACTTTGAGCGTAGAAAAACAGCGAAACTTCCCCGAATGTTCCTTTGTCTCGTGTAACTGTCAGGGAAATATTCCTGCTTACTTCATCGACTGACACGCTGTGGAATATTAACAATGTTACAGAACTTTCTCATTAGTTTTAGGAGTGGTTTTGCCACTTTCAAAACTTCAATCAAAAGTCACTTAGAACAGCAAAGTTTTGTATTATAAAAAATACTGTGATTAGGCGAGAATCAACACTGGACTTACTATGATATCAAATTTTGTGCAAAAGGCGTAAATGATTTTTTTTAATGCGTGCATAAATGCGCACACTTTGTATTATTCTTATAAGATTAAATATTCAATGGTTTCATTTCTCTGGGGTTTGTTATTATGCGCCACTTTCATTAGCACCGAATACGATAAAATTTAATCCACGCAAAAATATAATGATACCACAGTATAATTGATTCTTTGGCTTGACAGTCTTGTGCCCTGACTTGCTATGATGTAACACCCAATAATACTTTTATCCCACATAACAAACTTAAGAATTATCTCAAACAGTTACTTACTTCACAGAGCCTGGAGCAAAGATGGCGACTCCTTTAGTTCCATCGTTAGCATTGATGATCACCTGGGCGACCGTACCACTGCTACCTGTTTGTAATACAAAAACAACAAGTTACAGATAATGTTATCATCATTAGAACACTATTCAAGACTTAAGTTACACTTGCTACCAGCTAAAGTCATACATTTTACAAATAAATTCTTTTAAAATTCCATATTGTATGCAAATATTTAATCAATTGCAAACTAAACTGCAGTGCTCAAGTTCCTCTCACAGTTTCAGTAAATCTGCCATACATTATAACTCTCCTCATGAACTCATTGTGTCTGCCTTTGGTGTCGAGTCCTACACCTAGGGTTTTTTTTTTCAGGCATAGTTTACAATTGGTACTCATGTTTTCACCTCTTCAGTCCATTATTTGAAAGAAATGCATCAAAGTATATGTACCTGGTGAAAATGAAAGGGATTTGACTTACTTACCATGTTACAGTGGGAGTTTATTTACCAGGAAAGAGTGTCATATGTGAAATAAGTAAAGCACTGGGGCTAGTACTTGAATTTTAGGTTTTTCCAACAATGCCTATTTATAAGTTAACAAAATATAGGGTGATAACGATGCCTTTACAAAAAGTATTCTACCTAGGACAGGCGGGTCAGCTGTAGTGACCTGGTTGACAAGGGCAACTGACAGCAGACGTACAATAAACACTTCATCCACCTCGGGTTCTTCATCATCTATAATTGTAACAGTGATTGCAGCCGACGACACTCCATCCTTCATATCTAGGAACTTTCTCTCAGCCACAAAGTCCAGCGAGGGTGTGGCATATACCAGCTCATCATTGGTCAGCGAGACTGAGCCACGTGCTATCTCGTATTCTACCCGAATCGTACCTAGCAAAACAATTACACAATGTATTTCAATGACTGAACCCAACAGTAACCATCTACGTGATAAAAACAATATCTAATGTAATTTCTAGATATAAACCAAATTTCTTCTGAAAAAAAAGTATTCACTATTCTGAAAAGTATGGATTTGTCATACAGATTCTGGTAAGTGTTATTTACTGTGCAAAGTTTCATAGACCTATCACTATGAGTCCTCATCAGATGCAAAACCAAACCAAACTGATTTATTTTAAATCCACATATGTCAAACATGTGATAAAAGTTGTATCCATGGAATTTAGTGTTTATCTATAGATACACTTGCATCAAAATGCATATCCAAACACAGTTCAGTTTTACATTTTTCAGTTATTTCTGACCAGTAAGTGAACCAGATCCAGATGTGACTTCACAAATGTTCAGGTTGATCTGGATCTACACTCCTCTCACATGGGATATAAGACGTATCTGTGGAGTAGAGGATTAATGGATAGATTACCAATAGCTCCGAACTTCCTGTCCACCTGTACATTGACACTGCCACTGCTCTCACCGACTCGGACATTGAGGGAGTCACTTCCAAACTGGACAACTCCATGTGGATTGTTGCTACCCTGTATTGTTATACTGGCTGTCCGTAACTGGGGGTCAAAGGCTGCTGCGCCACTGATACCAACTCCTAGGTAAGCAGATTGTTCATTAGAAATATACAGATAAATACCAACTGAATTATTGTTTTGAAGCTGTTAATTTATACCACAAGCAACCATCACGGATAATTTTAAATTATATATTAATGAGAAATGCATAATATTTAACACAATGTAATTAAAATAATACATATTTCAGACTTTATCTTTGAATAAAGTGTTACCAAAATTTTATTTATTTTTTGTATTTCTTTATGTTCATCTGTGTGTAGAACAATTGGTAGTAAGTAGATTTTACTTGTTCACCCCAAAAACAACAGAAATAAAACCCCTAAAAAATAAGGATCTATATGGTAATTAGTATGTTAGCTAAAGTTATCCTGTAGAGATGATGGTGGACAGAGTACGGTACCTATATGTATATGTTTGTTATGTGAAGCTAACCCATAGTGGTGTCATTGATGAGAGAATCTATATGGTATGTTAGCTGAAGCTAACCCATAGTGATGTCAGTGGTCAGCTCACCTATATGGTATCTATGATGGGTGAAACAAACCTATAGCTATAACAGTGAAAGTGGTTAGAGGAGATATATGGTTAGTATGCTAGGTGAAGTCTACCTGTTGTAATGACAGTGGAAATGTGATTTTGCTGTATTTTTGTTAGGTGAATCTTACCTGTGGTGGTAACACTGGTCAGAGGACAAATGTTAAAAGAAAAACTAGCCTGTAATAGTGATGGTGGTCAGATGACCTAAAAGGCATGTTTGGTGAATCATACCTGTAGTGGTGACATTGGTCAGGTATAGCTGATATTCTTCATTCACCTCTGGAATGTTGTCCGTCAGTACATCAAGCACTATTGACTTCTTACCCTCACCCTGAAACAGCAAACACAAACTCCATATTTGAACATTTGGGGGCATGTTGTATTTGGTGTATTCATGTTATAGGGCTTTGGAAAGAAACTTCATTTTATCTCCATTACTTGACAGTGAATTTATCAGTTATTGTCCATTACATTACTGTCAGATCAGGATCTACACTGTTAGCTTTTTTATTTACTAGGCTATTTGTGATCAGGAAGTGAACAGTGTAGATCCCGATCATATGCCACAAATTTGCTGGCTGATCTGGATCTACACTGTTCGTACTTGTGATAATACCCATATATAGGGAGTAAAGGATTAACACTATAAACAAACAAAAATATATCCTATTGGTAAAAATGACAGAATGAAAGTGTTAGTACATACTGGTAGAAACTGTATAGAGCCTTTAGTAACCAGAAAACCCAAGGTTGGGTCCAGTCCATTAAGACCTAGAATGCTCCACTGTACTGTCAGGGTACCATACTGTGCTGGGGACCGTAGTACATCAAGGCTTACAGTGTCACCTGAAATATTCACAGTAAGCAATCAGTTAGTCTACGACATCTGTTTAGCAACTCTTTCAAAATACATGTATAAAGTTCATTGCAACTTATTTTTATTGACCTTCCACATTTACAGTATTTTGATTACTTTCTGAAGTTTCACAGGAAGTGATTAAAATGGCAGAAGATTATATTTTGAGCCATTTACAAATCTGGTTAGGTATTTAGCATTTTCAGGTGATTTTTTTTGATGTTCGGGTTATAGTTGTTATACATAGGCGAACAGTGTAGATCCAGATCAGCCGGCACATCTGTCTGCACTGGTTGCTTTTTGATTTATTAGGTTATTTATGACCAAGTAACGAACAGTGTAGATCATGATCAGACAGCACAGATGTGCCAGCTGACCTGGATCTACACTGTTCCCACATGCAATAAATGTGTATATATGAAGAAAAGGATTACAGGCATACCTTTAAATCTGAACTAATTAAGCAATTAATAAAATTTTCTTAACCCTTTCCTCCATATATCTATATGGGTGAAAAGAGTAGATCCAGATTAGATGGCACATCTGTGCCATCTGATCAGGATCTACACTGTTTGCTTTTTATTTATTATGTTATTTTTTTACCAAAAAGCAAACAATTCAGATCCTGGTAAGACAGCACAGATGTGCCAGCTGATCTGAATCTACACTGTTTGCTCAAGCAATAAAAGGCATATATATGGAGGAAAGGGTTAACACACCAAGGAATATGTGTTGAATATTTACCTTCCTTGGCAAGCAGAGAGGTAGAGCTAAGGGCCACAACTCCTGCCACATTATCATTCTCAAGGATAACAATGGTTGCATTATCATACTTGATGACTGCACCACCCTGTACCCTGGTAAGTCGCACCACAACGTTCTTGGCAAGTTCTGGCATGGTGTCATCCAATATTGTCACACTGATCACTGGAGAGTAGAACAGGTCAATACAATGTTAATCATATACACTTATTGTACACTTATAGATCTAAAAGCAAAGATTTTAGAAAGGGATCATGTATCGATACTCAGGTACTGAGCTTTATCTATGTGCATTTATGTACACTTCAGTGTCAGATGCAAGATTTCAAGAAAGGTGGATGGTTTGGGGCAATCTTAGGGTAGTTACATGAAAATTATTAACTTTCTGGACCAAATTTTAATCCTCATGAAAATTAAATATTGCTTCCCAAAAGTTCAAGCAACCCCATTCAATCCCCTCTGGCTATGCCCTGCATTTAATTCATCTTTTAGCACTACCTTCAATTACAGATGGTTCTAAAAATTGGTACTCACACTTTCTGCTTTCTCCTGGTTTAAAACTCAGAGTAGCTCCATCTGCAGCATAGTCGACACCATACACTGCTGTACTTGCTTGCTGGTCCACTGTCCACTGCACTGATACATCACCTATTGTACCTCCTGAATGAATAAATACAGTACCATCATTAGGCTTATAACAAACTAAATGAGAAATTAAGAAGTTCAACTAATATCTAACAAGTGTTATAAAACATGAACAAAATATTACTATATTCTGAAGATGGTGTACCTATACTCAGTGAGTGTCTTTTTGATTGTCTGGGTTTATAAGAAGAATATTTGTGTCCAGTTATTAAATATATCTCCAGGGATTGTAAAGCCATTGTCCAGACAGTTAGGAGAAAAGCTGATTATAGCAACAGTCCCTTAGACTCTACCAGCAGTCTAGGTTTTCGTACCTTGTCTCTCTACCACCAGATCTACAGCAAGGTTCTGTTTCTCTTCTACCTGGATCCTATGGCCGTTATCTGAGGCCAGTGGACTGTCACTGTACACTGTGAATGCTCCGTATGTATCATCATTAGCGAGGATTGTTACTGTGGCGTTCCTCAGCTCTCCAAGGTATGGAGTGTTCTGGGCAGCAGGGGGCGCTCCAGTTACATCCACACGTGACAAGATAACAAGGAATTTCTCATTAAGCTCCGGAATACTGTCTGCCAGTATAGTAACAGGAATTTCCCCTGTTGTGTTGCCTTCTGGTATGAGAATGTAACCATTGGTAACAACACTGTAATCCTCTCCTGGGGTGGCATGCACACCCGCTAGCTCCCCAGCCTGCAGGGAAAAAAACAATACTTAAGGACCAAAAGCTGGACAAGGGAACATTTGAAGCAATATTTCATTAAAGATCACTGCAGCCAATAGGCATATTATTGAAATTTCACTAAGTTTCTTATCATGTGCTTACACTTCAAACTAGATATAATGTATAACAATTGAGCATGCATGCTTAGGTAGACAGTCAATCAGGCATGCAGAGGTAGACAATTAAGTAGGCATGCCTTTGGACAATCAAGCAGGCATTCCTAGATAATGAAGCAGGCATGCCTATTAAAACAATCAAGCAGGCATTCCTAGTTAATGAAGCAGGCATGCCTATTTGAACAATCAAGCAGGCATTCCTAGTTAATGAAGCCAACATGCCTAGGTAGGCTATCAAGCAGGCATTCCTAGTTAATGAATCAGACATGCCTATTTGGACAATCAAGCAGGCATTCATAGTTAATGAAGCAGGCATGCCTATTTGGACAATCAAGCAGGCATTCCCAGTTAATGAATCAGGCATGCCTATTTGGACAATCAAGCAGGCATTCCCAGTTAATGAAGCAGTCATGCCTATTAGAACAATCAAGCAGTCATTCCCAGTTCATTAAGCAGGCAATCCTATTTGGACAATCAAGCAGGCATTCCCAGTTAATGAAGCAGGCAATCCTAATTGGACAATCAAGCAGGCCTTCCCAGTTAATGAAGCAGGCATGCCTATTAGAACAATCAAGCAGGCCTTCCCAGTTAATGAAGCAGGCATGCCTATTTGGACAATCAAGCAGGCATTCCCAGTTAATGAATCAGGCATGCCTATTTGGACAATCAAGCAGGCATTCCCAGTTAATGAAGCAGGCATGCCTATTAGAACAATCAAGCAGGCATTCCTAGTTAATTAGTAGTTATTGGTAATATTGGTAGTACTATTAGCATGTGACTAATAATATTGACTCTGCCCTTGGCCCAAGATCATATAACTCTGATTGGAGACCATTCTCAAATCTCACCAGTCACCATTTCAGCCAATCAGATGCTTGAGTTTTGAGACTTGTCTCCTGATTTCATTTTTTGATCTTGGGCACTTAAGTATCATTCTTGAAAATCTGTGTACTAACTTTGACAAAGTCTTTAACATAATACTTGACTACAGTGGAGCTGATTTCCAGTGCTCCCTGTAATGGTGTGTCGTAGAGTGTACAGGATCCTGTGTTGTTGTACAGGTACACTTCAAAGGCCACACAAGCCAGCCTGGCTAGACAAGCTGTACCACACACCTGAAATAAAACAGTATCACACTCTGGTCAAGGGCAATGAGTTGAAATGCTGTGATTAGAATTCATCAAATACACATACAATGTACAGTATATAACTGATTTAAAATTTAAGGCTTTACAAATGCACTACACTGAATCTGACAAGAACTTGAACTCAGTTTAAATATACAACTCAAAATCTGATAAGGGCCACTTTTGTACTCTGTTATTATTATTGTTAAGGTTAACATTTTTAAATGATTATGATGCATTAAGTTTTCTGTGTTGTTTATTTGATAAAACTTATAAAATAGTCATCTGAGTTGAATTATTGAACTGAAACACGAGTGTAAAATTAACTAAGCATGAAAACTTACAGACTACAAAAGTGGTGCTAATCAAATTGTTAGCAGTATATATAAAGTAAAACCCCCTCATAAAGATCATCATTCAATCAAGATCACCCATGTATTAAGACCACCATTTCACTGTCTCATTTTATAGATTTGCACTATACTCTAACTTAAAATAAACACCACTATAGTTTTTATATACATATATGTATATACCTGCACTGGATCCTGTGAAGGTTGTACAGGGACTGCCTCCCCAGCCTTACCCCGCCCACCTAGCTGTGGGGACAGGAAGTAGTTGAGTACACCTGCACCCATACTGCTAACATCTCCTTCAACAAACACGACCTTGGATGTACTGTAGTACACTCGTAACTCTCCATAGCTTCCGCCACTGAAGTATATCCAAATGTGTATAGTTATATAATGTTTATGAATTCTTATCTTGTGTCAGCATATTGCAACATGAATGTAATTTATAATCTCATTAGAAACAAACTGATCATTATTGATGAAGATATTTAGTATTCATATAATTGTTGCACAAAAAGTTTGAGCAGAAAATTGGCAATAAACAGGCATCTATAAGATTTGAAGCAATATCAGGAATTATTGAAATGGTGAAATACACTAAATGGAAAAGCATTTTAATGGTACCAGCCAGTATTTCATACTTATAATGTCCATCCAATATGGCAGAAGTATCTAATATTCTGAGGTTTCACTTATGTCGAAAGCAGAGAAAAATGAATAGACTTTCTTGAAAAGCAGTCTTTCTTGAACCAACATTACTTACGTGCGTGTAAGTTGCAGTGTTTGCTGTGAGTTGGTTTCCCGTTCCTCTACTGTGTACTGTGATCGAGCAAACTGGACAACTCCATGAGGATTGTCATTAGATGGTATAGAAAGTGTGAACACGCTTCTTGTCCCAATACGTCCGCCATTACTCACTGAAGTCAACCTAATCTTGATGTCCTACCACGTGAAAACAGATATACATATTGTCACCATGAACAATTCACTGGGTATCAAAATAAGTGTAGAGATAATCAGCTGTTTCCAAGTAACTTAGTTATCAAATAAACATTTAATCTGAGTTTTACTGAAAACTACATGTTTGTTTAACAGATCAGCATGTTTTCAAATTATTTCATTTTTCTTACAGCAATTTATTATTGAATATTGAAAACTGCCATTATCACCAATAGATAAATCACTAGCCCAGAAGTTATGTAACTAAGAATGGAGACTAGCCAATGATCTTGTGCTTCCAACTGGTTAGATCCGAGACTGCTCAATTTCAACCAGATTTTTGAGATCTGACACTAATGCTCTTTTTCAGTTTCATAACCGTGGGACCTGTGTTCTATTATACCAGTATATCTTTTATTTGTAGACAAATACCAGTATATTATTATACATATATAATGTACTTATGGAATATAAGGTGCTACACACCTCTTGCCCTTCTGGTATATCATCAGGTAGCACAGTGATCACCAGCTGCCGGCTAGCCTCGTTACTGACAAAGTAGATGGACCCTGAAGTTGGTCGTATATCACCGAGGGCTATACCACCTGTTTATTTATAAGCAATAAATGTATAAATGACAACATATACAATATGTAATGAGCTTAATTCCAAAGCAAAACACATAAGAGTTAATACTCAACATTTGCTTAACTCTTTATAAAATTGGATATATCTGTAATCCCGGGCGAACAATATACTTGCAGATCAGCCAGAACATTGTGAACAATAATAGATACAAGACAAAACTTGCACAGCCTAAATGTTAATTATTGGGCACTGGGCAGGATTATCTTTGACTTTTAATAGCTCTTTTGGCTCTGTTATGTTAATTGTTAAAATTTATACATTTACTTGAAGACAATAAAGTCTAAAAACATATGTAACAAGTAATCTGCAAGGCTGATAAAAAATCATTGAAAAATGCAAACCAATGAAACCAATGAAATGATATTAATGCCCTGTCTGAATGGTGTAAAATCAATTTAAGTTTCCACTCGTCGAAATATGACTAGCACTAGAAATAAGACTCTTCACTTACAATCGTTGTTGTTGCCATCTGGACACTTACCATCCAACATGGCTACCCAGTCCAACGTGACTACCCCTACAGTGCCCCCTGTACGCATCACTGTGATGTTGACGTCACGTGGCACACCATCTGGCTCCTCAACCGATAAACCAGCAACAGAAAACTCTGTAAGGCAAAAACAAATACTGATAACAACAAGATATCTGGTTAGTTTAGATTATATATGTAGCCACCCTGTATATTTTTGTTAGAATAACAAAAATCCAAGTTAAAAAATGAAAGCTATACACAAAATCATTCTGAGATAAAACAAGTTTTAAACAAAACTTGTACATTCAAGAGGAATAACTCTGGTACACTTAATGTTTCTCATTCATTAACAATTAAAATTGTGGTTTTTACTCAGTTGTTCAAGGGTGTTTTTTTTGACAACAGTTCTGAGAAAATGCTATGTTATTTATACCTAGATGGTTTACTTTGCCATAACATGTTCTTTCTATCATAATAAGACAAGGCCATATATTTGTTTACCAAAAGCTCCATTGGGATCATCTGAGGTGTCAATAATAACAGTTGTGGTGGTAACAGAGCCCAGCACCCCACCTCCCGACACCTGGTCCAAAGATACAGTAAATGTCTCTGACAACTCTGGAATGGTGTCATCCAGGATCCTGAGGGGCACAGGAGCTGACTTTTGACCCCTTAACAAGGTCACTTGTGGAGACAGTAGGACATAGTCCAGACCCTGTGTTGCAGTGCCATCTGTTACTTTTATAGTAACAGTCACCTATTTAAAACAGAAATATATCCTCATTATAGAATACTGAGAGCAGGTAAAGTTAAAGTCAAATGATGGTTATCAACCCTTTACTCCATAGATACAACTTTTATGGCTTGGGCAAACAGTGTAGATCCAGATCAGCTAGCATAGTCCTGCAATCTTACGAGGATCTACCCTGTTCACTTTTAGATTCATTAGGGAATTTCAGACCAAGAAGCAAACAGTGCTGATTCAGATCTGAAGACACAGATATGCAGGCTGATCAGTGGATCTACACTGGTCGCATATGTGAAAAACCCTTATAAATCAAGTTAAGTGTTAAGAATTTTTCCGAATCTGATCATTTCACTTCAATCAATCACTGGGTGCAGGTTGTGAAACTTAAAACATCTACATATCCTTTCCACGACCATAACATATTTAAACGTGACAAAATTTTGACTTCTCAAAACCCGACCATATTTTACTGAAGGACGCCAGAAACGTATTTAAACGTATCAAAAAAATCAATTTTCAAAACCCGACCCTGTTTCTTCAAAGGAAACCCGTGGATTTTTATTTTTTTTATTAAAAAGTCCTTATTTTGGTGGCTATTTAGAAAAACACGGAATCATCAATTAGTATTTTTACACTATAAGTCCTTTGAAGGCATCGCATATTTTCTCTCAAATATCATATAGTAAGAAATTGTTTACATGTGACTTAGATAATCTGATAAGAAAATTAGTAATTTTAAAAAGTTCAATTTTAAGAAAAAAAATCTAAATTACATGTGTTGCTGTTTCTTCATCTTTCATTGTCAAAATAAAAAAGTGGCTCCAAAACAGTTATTCATTATTTTAAAAAATACCTATATCTACCTAGTAATTACCTACTTAAAAATGACATTTTTTGCAATGGCATAAAATTAATGACTGTTAATTAGATTAATTGATTTACGGAATTTTCAGTTACAGTCTTCCAGCGATGAACCGAATTTTTCACTCATTACGTAAAAGAGCATTTAGATTCCGGATTTTAACACACTATTCTTGATATGCATGTTCCATCTTTTTTTACAGAAGAAAGACTGTAACGTTAGATAATGTGTTTTACAGTTATTTAATCGGATTTCTTACCATGTTGAAAATTCCGAATTTCATTAAAAGGTAGAATACCTGTAACGGACAAAAGCGTATATGCTTTATTAAAACATACGCTTATCAACGGGCATTTAAAAAAATTTACGCAGAATTACGTTATGGGTTTTAAAATCATGAAAAAAGCATATGTTTAAAATACGTTTCGAGCGTCCTCCAGTAAAACAGGGTCAGGTTTTGAGAAGTCAAAATTTTGTCACGTTTTAATACGTTACGGAAGACCGTCCCGAAAACAGGGTTGGGTGCGGAAAGGATATATTGAGGAAAGGGTTAAACAGTACAATTAAATTTCCTGTTAGCACGACTGTCAATAACAATACTTCAGAATGGTTCCATACCTCTCCAAAAGCTCCTCCATACCGTGTCACAAACAGGAAAGGTTCAGTCTGGTTCTCTGGTACCCTTGGTGACAAGGGAGACAACACAAGTTCTCCATTGGCATTATCATTTGACCTGATTATTATCTGCCCATAAGTTTCCGATTCAAAACCTAACCTTGGGGAATTAGTAACTGAAAGACAAATGTACAGTTACTGAATGCTTAGCCTGCGTATCTCGAGTGAGCAAAGAGACACAGTGGTTTTGTTCAGAACAAATAATAATATTAGCATAAATGTATCTTCTAACAGGATCTGACAACAAGTCACTATAATATGCTTTTATCAACAACCTTTCAAACCAATCAGATTCTCTCCTACAAAATTGCAATAGTACATGATGATCGCCATAATTGTCGAAGCATATCAAACATTACATTTTATATTGTATCTGTTTTTATAAACCACGGAAAGAGTTGATGCCCAAAAGGCATATTTTACTGATAATAGGTGTGGTTTATTTGGTATAACATTGGTTTCGACTGTAATGACATCTTCAGATCATTTTGCATTATGACTCATGCTTCCTGTATTGACTGTTTGTAAAAGTAGTTATTTGGGAAAACCTCAATAGCTTATATAGAGAGTTAGCTGGCAGTCATGAGATCTAACATATATATATTTTGTTAGATCTGACTTCAGTGAGATTGTTTTTTACAGCAAATTTGACAAAATCTATTATCATACTAACCAGGCCGGATCTGAGCCATTTCTAACAGTTTAACACTGGTCAATCTGACATACACTGCCTCATCTTCCTCAGGTTCAACATCATCTAGTATTTCAATGTCAAAGCTTGCCTCCCCTTGGTCAGCAATGAACCTCACTGAGCCTGCTGACATGGTGAAGTCCTGCAGGTCAGCTCGTGCTAGTGTTGCAGGGATGAATGAGAAGTTTTCCGTCGGCGACAAGGTTGTGTAGTTGACCTCTACCACTCCATACATACCAGCTAGTCTTTGAATGTTGATATTCACCTCTGAAAATAACAACAAAGCAAGGTTCAAGTAAAGGTTACAAAATTTATGATCTGCATATGCCTACCATGCTATGGATGATGAAAAATAGTTCATTATCCATATCACTACAATTAATTCAATATGTGAAATCTTCAAAAATAAAATGTTACCGATAATACAGGTTACAGTTGTAGGAACAAAACCATAACTTCAACAACAGTTTTACAAATATTGCTGTGTTGCCTGGAGTAGGTACGAGTTCTCAGATATACAGCTTGAACAATACTTCAGCCATGCACAGTAACTACAGTTACCTGCGGAAATCATTGTAAACGTTTCCACCGGGTCCCTGTTGCAAGTCTGATGTAGCTGCAAGTCAATTCAGCCCATACCACAAAGGGTCATGTATAAGTTGTAGCCAAAACCCCAAGCCTTTAATCAAATCATAGACAGGATGGCACTCAACTAGCTAGCTCAAAGCTGTGATTGAATAAAACTGGCCCCTCATCATGTGCTGGGCTTGTACAAGTGCAAAATGCTACATGGATTTCTCACAATTCGGCCATTAATAGATTAAACATTGACAGTTGAATTCCTTCAAAATATTGGACTATAAGCTATTACTTTACATATGAAGAAAGGTCCCATGGTTGTAACACTGAGAAACAGAGACCAGTATTTTTTAACACTTTCTAAGCTTACTTTGAACAGATTTAAAGGAAACTTGAGATTTGAGACTGTTCTCCAGTCCCAGATTTATAACCTTGTAACCTGAAATCTGTGTTCCTATATTTTTAACTTATTTACTTCACAAATTCTGCAAATTTCTATAATTTCCACTTACTTGTATAAGATTCATTGACAAACTTGGGTCTGTTGCTGGCCGGTATGATAAATCTTCCATACGGGTCATCATTAGCTAGAATTGTCACCTCAGACCTCAGTAAGGCTACTGGTCCAAGTTCTCCCTACAATAAACACATACAGTCCAGTAGCGATTTTACGAATCACGATTTTACGAAATAACGGTATACTATGAATAAGGCGGCAGGTCCCGTTCGTATTCCTTCTTTATTCAATACAAAAAAGATACGATCGAACGAAAATGCAATTTAAAACAAAATGCGATATAGCGAATGATTATGACTATCCCTTAAGCTTATTTACAGTGTAATAAAGATTCAAATTAACGAATTTCGGTCAGGCAGGTGATTTTCACACCTTTTGGTACGATATCCATTTTTGTATTGTTGAGCAATTATCGACCCAAGCAGTTGTGACACGATATGCTCTTTAAACAACAAGCGGGCGTGTTTGCTTGTAACAAACAGTTTGAGTGATTAAATGTCAAATGTTTAAAATTGTATAAAATCTGAAACACTTGTATTGCTGGTCATTCTACTTCTGAAATCTTATTGCTAGGGCAAATCTGAGTATTAATTCAGTTAATTGATATCGGCATTTCTAGCAATTCAGTGAAGGGCCCGGTTTTTTCTGGGAGGATAGCTGAATCATAATTTTATCAATTTAGGGATTTCCTAGTAATCCAGTGAAGGGTCTGGGTCAATCGGGAGGATAGCTGGATAGGAAATGTCGGTGACAGGGAAAACGCAAGTGAACCGACGAAAGGTGCATAAAGAACCAGACTATTATAGAAGTTGATAAGGGGCGTCAACAGACAGCTATAGCTAAATTTCCCAATAAAAAAATATACTTCTTTTCTTTGTCTTTTTATTTATTTACCTTGGCATATCATAGTAATAACACATTACGTCATATAACGACATTGATGATTTGCGACGGTATCAACACACAAAAATATCAAAAATGCGATACTACGAAAAATGCAATTTTACGAATCAATGTTTTATAAAACTAAATAAGAATCTTATCATTTGCCTTCTCCTGTCTGATCATGTCTTAACCCTTTTCTCCATGCCTACACATTGGTGAACAGTGTAGATCCAGATCAGACATCACATCCATGCCTTTTATCTAATCAGAATATACACTGTTGGCTTTTGGGCCAGAAATAACATAATAAATCAAAATGCAAACAGTGTACATAATGACCAGATGACATAGATGTGTCAGCTGACTTGGATTGACACTGTTTACCTATGCCATGGAAGTTGTATTAATGGAGTAATTGATTAAGTTTGATAACATGCCATATTGCCTCAGTCACAGCCATATTCCATGGAGTAAAGTTTAAAGATAAACAAATACTGACCCTGGACACGTTGACAATCTGTACGACAAACAGTTCATCCAGCTCCGGAACCATGTCTCCCATCACTTTTAACCCGATGTCTGCAGTCAGCTGACCATGACTGAACGTTACATTACCGCTGTGGTCAACAATGTCATTGTTGCGGTCATTCTGGACTTCCCAGGTCACCACAGACTGACCAATACTGCCACTCACACGCTCAATCTGTAAAACCACTACAAATTATAACTCAGACCTTTTTAGAGAAAATCTGGTCTTTACAAGTAACATACTGGAAACAATTATTCCAACATTTGTGACTAGTGTAAACTATGCCCAAGATCATAAATCTAAACTGGAGACCAGACTCAAAACTTAAGCACCTGATTGGCTGAAATGGAGACTAGTCTTCATTTTTTTAACCAATAAGATGCTTGCAATTTGAGACTGGTCTTCAATTTCAGTTTTATTATCTTTGGCCGAGTCTAAAAAATTGTAAGTTTGTACATCTATGCCTTTTGATCTGAGTCAATACTGTTTGCTAGTTAGTAAATAATTCCTTGCAATATAATATCCCTGTAAACAAAACATCCTAAATTCAAAGAATTGTTTGTTATATATTCAACAGACTAAAAAGGCCAAGCAAACAAAGCAAAATTTCTGTCTCAAGAACCTTAAAATGGAAATGTCGAATAAAAACACCCTAAAAAATTCTCTCATTCACCATTCTTCAAAAACCTAACAAATTTCTCTGCTTTTGCAGGTTCAGATCCACACACAACAAAACTATGTTCAAGTTTTGAAAATCATAAATCACACAATCCAAATTCTTTAACCCAAGCATTAATATTTCAATGAATGAGCTGTTTGACACTTCCAGTGATCAGTTTGAGGGCTTGGAGCAATACAGGTGTAACTCATACACTGTGGTTTCCTTATATATTACGCGGGATCAGTTTCCGTGGTTTTTGTACTATGAAAAGTGAGCGAAATCAAGCTCAAGTGAAATAATGTCATGTAATAACGTATCATATGAGAATGTTACAACTGTGTGATTTGATGTCCGTGCTAAATTTTCCCTATCTGTGCAAAAATATTTCCATGTGAAATTAAATGACACCACAGTCGTATTATTTAAGGAATGATTCTTATTTTGGTGTGGTTCATGCAGATTGGACGTGCACGCGAGAGCTGGCAAATCCATAAAGCGCGCTAGCTCTTTATGGTAAATTTGCCAGCTCTCGCCTGCACGTCCAATCTGCATGAACCGCACCAAAATAAGAATCATTACTTATATTTACATTTTATTCATTTTTTTCTTTAAATAAACTTAAGTTGAATGCTTTCAAAAATTAGTATTAAGTGAAAAGGGGGAGTAATACGTGGGAGTTTTCAATAGTAACAGCCATGACGTTACTGACGTCATTAATAATAATAATAATAATAATAATATCTTTATTTTCAGAAGAATTCCAATTAAGTGTACACAAAACAAAATTTAATGTAAACTTATTTTCAATTGGGTCTTCTATAACAATTAACAATGAAAGAAATAACACATCCACGCATACAAACACACACGCATACACAAACACAGACACACTCAAAAATAAAATAAAAAAACAACAACAAAAAAAAAACATACAGCAGACAGACAATAGTAGGTGTTAAATATATCGAAAATTAGAATATAAACTGTGAATACATATGAAACAAAATATTGTGTTGCGGTGTTCTTACACAGGCAATGTACAATCAAGTGAACATATTAAAAAACCAAGGTATTAAAAACATTACGTATAGTGTAGAACAATTCAACCACAACGGATTATTAGTATCCCAGTTCATTTATATAGATTAAATACATGTAGTAATAAGAAGAATGCTAACAAAGGTTGAGGCATGCGAGTATTCCATGAACCTGAGAAAAAAGTAGCTTAAACAAGATCGTTTTGTAAAAGATAAGATTTAAGTTTCTTTTTGAATAGAACAATATTGTTTGAAGAACGAATATGCAAAGGAGTTGAGTTCCAAATGTTCATTCCCGTAAATCTAAAAGAATTTCGTAATACATTAGTTCGGGGACGGATATGTTGTATGTCTTTCCTAGAAGATGATCTCAAGTTGTATGATTCGTTATTAGCTACAGGCAATATGTTTGTGATATAATCAGGTGCAAGTTTATTTAAGGCTTTATATACAATTAACCCTGAATGATATTTACATCGGCTAAAGAATGATAACCATTTTAACGTTGTGAATAACTCCTTTGTTTGCGTTTGTATAGGTTTGTGCAGAATTATTCGCGCAGTACGCTTTTGTAATTTTATAATTCTATTCAATGCTGATGTATTAGCATGGCTCCAAATGACGCATCCATAATCAAGTATAGGCACAATATACGCATTATAAAATAATTGTTTCATTTCAGATGTAAGAAAATAGGATATTCTCTTTAATAATGAAATTTTTGACACTACTTTTGAGCACGTTTTATTTATATGTTCTTTCCAACTTAGTGTATTGTCTACATAAATTCCAAGTAACTTTTGGCATTTAACATTTTTAATTTGAACATGGTTGATAAATAGTTTCAAATCAGTTTCGCGATTAGCTTGTCTTTTAGATGTAATAACCATACATGTAGTCTTAGACGGATTTACTGCCATGTTGTTTTTGTGGCACCAAGTGTCAATTACGGGTCATGCGATTCATGCAAAATGAACCGAATTTTTTTAAACGAAGAAATCAATAGGAATGTAAATATTAAGGATATAGATGGAGTTTTGCACCAAGTCTTTGAGACTTACTTTGATTGGTACAATGTTGTATCCACTGTCACCAGTCTCCTCAGCTTGTATACCACGAGAATCATCCTAAATAATGTAGAGGCATTTCTTAATAAGACAATAATACTCATGCTAGTAAGTAGGTAATAATTTTGAGAGTTAATGAAAAACAACACAACAAATCAACCACCATGTCATCTTTAAACTTCTGTGACTTAAGATTAAGTTCTACAATTTCAAACATCATTATGTCAGGGGTTCCACTAGCCACTGAATCTCAAGGGTCATTTTCGTCTTTTTTTTAGGGGATTCTGCAAATTTATAGCAAAATACCTCTAATTTAAGGGGAAAATAACCCATCAGCTCAAATGATAAGAATCAAATGAGACTTCTGAAACATTTTAAGAGTCGAAGGGCCATCTCCTGGGTTTAATTGAACCCTGCATATTCAAAATCCACAAGTATTTTGTGTGTGTTAAATTCAATCAAGACAACCAAGCTATGAAACAAAAAGCAAACAAATATAACTTACTTTAAACTGGAAGACTCCAAAAGCGCCGTCTGAGGGCTGTATGACCACTGTTACTATAGATGCGACTCCAAGCGCTGCACCACCTGATGGGTTTAGAAGCGTCACGATAAAGGATTTCTCATCCTCTGGTATATTGTTGTCTATGATAGTGATGTCAATGTATCCGTACCTCTCCCTGTCCCGCAGTGTCAACCGTCCTACTGCAGCCTACAAACAGGTATGTCAAGCCAGATGTAATATAAACAAATTTTACAATGAAGATTTCACACTGTCCTACTCATAATAATGAGGGCTGAAAACAACATTGGTCTATATAGAAATATGAATGAGATAGTCCAGTTTTGCTCCAAGTCAATGAATACTTTTCTGAAGAAAAAAAATGCTATACTTACGCCTTTTGGAACATGTTTTGTTTTTTGCGGTGGGAAAATAAAGCGACAGGAATATGAGTAAAATTCTGAAATTAAATCACAACTGTCTTTCTTAGCTAAAATGAATTATAAAGCAGAAGTTTGGTTATAATTTTTAACACTTTCCTCCATGGGATATGGCTGTAATCCCATGGATGTAAATCCAGATCAGATCTGGTGGAATATCTGTGCTGTCTGATCATGATAATTATGTAATTTTTGCTTTTATATATATATATATATATATATATATTGTATAGGTTACTCTTGACCATAAAGTGACCAGTGTAGATCCAGATCAGACATCACAGATAAGCCAGCTGATCTGCATCATTGAGGTTACAGCCCTTGTCAATGATGGTAGTTTTAAATAGTTACCATAGTTACCAGCCTCTGTCTTCTTTAAACACTTTATAATATCTAAATGTAAAATGCATTATAACTTTAAAACTGAAGTAAATAATAATTTTCAAAGCATCATAACTGATAATTCAAAAGTTAAAGTAATGCATTGCTAAAGTGCATATATATTTAAATTAAGCTGTTAACCATAACTATGAACACAGTCCTGTCAATTCCAAAATAGATCGGTGTTCTGTTGAAAACCTGTGTCACCCTCAAGTACTTTGTCAGAAAAATACCTTAAGTTTGATGAAGAAATATAAAGAAATGGCAGTTATAAACAACTTAATGTTTCGTGACAAAATCCAAGTACAAAAAGAGGCATAATTCTATAAGGGGAAGTAATCACTGTACAGAGTTTGAGGACCTCATAAGCCTTTGACTAAAACATCTTACAAATGCTAATAATACGTTTATGCATTTCTCAAAGATTCACCATGCACCACAACCTTTCCTGTTGCTAAATAAGGGAGAATCCTTGACCAAAACAATTTTAATTAATGCATAACAATAAATACAAGGGAAATCTAGACTAGATAATACCCAGTAAATACAAGAGACGTTTGTAAAACATGTATGCCCCCCAAATCCCATATGGATACTAAACAGCTGTTACTGATCACAAAATTTAAATTCTAGTTAATGGTGAAAAAAATTGTAATAAAGGTCTCCTTGACCTTTGACCTACTGACCTGAATATCCATAGGGGTCTTCTACAAGTGATAAAAAACCACTATACCAAAGTTGAGGACCATATGTGAAAGCATTGTCTAGTTATTGATCGGACAAGGTTTTTGTGTGGAAGGCAACTGTGACCTTGACCTTTGACCTACTGACCTCAAATTCAATATAGGTCTTTTACAAGTGAAAAAAAAACCTCCATACCAAATTTGAGGACCATATGTGAAAGCATTGTCTAGTTATTGATCGGACAAGGTTTTTGTGTGGAAGGCCACTGTGACCTTGATTTTTGACCTATTGACCTCAAATTCAATATGGGTCATCTACTGGTGACAACAATCCTCCCTACCAAATTTGAGGATCATAGGTGAAAGCACTGTCTTGTTAATGATCGGACAAGGTTTTTGTGTTGAAGGACGCAGTGACCTTGACATTTGGCCTACTAACCTAAAAATCAAAAGGGGCCATCTCCTCATCATGACTAACCTCCATATCAAATATGAAGACTGTATGTCAAAGCATTGTTTAGTTATTGATCGGACAAGATGTGGTCTACAGACCGACCAACGGGCCGACCGACTGACCAACATGTGCAAAGCAATATTCCCCGGCTTCTTCGAAGGGGGGCATAATAATTATAAGTGCTGCTCCATGACCTGAATAAACTTACTTACCGGAGTCTATCCACAAGAGTTAAAAATAAAATGCAACAATATAATTATTGTTTCCAATTCTATAGTGTTTTTTTTTCATTGTAACCAAATTAAAATACAGTGTGGAAAAAGGACATAGGGATAGATATGGAATATAGTTTCAAATGAGTTTAGTTATTTCTAAGTAAGTCTAATGTTTACAGTAGTCATTTTTTATCGTATTGTTTAAAAATACTAAAATAATTGAGGATATCACTATAAAAACCTATCTTATTGCTTTTTTTGAATTGTAAAAAACTTCTGTGAAACTGTTATTCTAATATAGTTGAATACATGCCAGTAGCTTAATAAAACTAAATTTTCAAATATTTTTATTTACATTTGCAATTAAGGCGAGTCAAATATCAGTAGAAATTTGAGTATGAATACATGATCTGATGAACTGAGTTTATTTTGTACCAAAAATGTCATCGTATAATCAGTCAAATGTGTCTGTTGTATAACAATACTTAAAACCCTATTTGAATATTTTTCAAAAGCTAATTAACTAAATTCAACAACCCCCTCCTGATCAAAAATGGATTTAGATATTTGACTTAGCTATTCATATGTTGCCTTAATAGTTTGTAAAAAATGAAATCCTGTTCTTTCTGTATTTATGGATTTGCATAATCAAACAGATGTAAATGCAAAGTCTTCTTTCAAGTTGTTTTCATTCTTTGTGAAGTTAAACAAGTTTACAATATCATTTGAAATAATCTCCTAAGACGCAGTTTAATAAGAACGCAGTATAAATAATTTTGCCATAGTGGACATATTATGACATTTGTTCTCTCAGTGGATGTTTTTATTTAATAAATTAAGTTACTATTCTGATAGAACATAATGCATCTAAATATGCAATGCATCGCTAAATTGTTGTGGATTTTCAGCCTGCTTTCAGCAGTTTTAGTAAGATGTGCCACAGAACCAAAATGCCAGCTTAACATTGATGACTGTGAATATGAAGTAACTTTGTTACCTAGCAACAAGTGCCATAACAACTCATTGCAAAGGTCAAGGTTAAAGAGGTCAACAACTTTAAATGGTCAGGAAGCAGTCACTTTAGCCAGTAAAACAGACACGTTAAAGAAAGATTTTAAAAGACTGGAGAAAAAGCTGGTAAAGGAAATGAGACAACTTTCTACCCGAGTGTTACGTGGGACACGAAAACTGGAAACAATTGCTGAAGATAAACTTGATAACCTTGGTAAAAAGAAGCCGAAGTGTCCCGAGGGGTTTGTTAGCCAGGATGACTGGGAGAGTTGCTACCTGTTCTCCAAGTTCAACACTTCCTGGTACACTGCACGAGATTTCTGTACTGCTCTCGACAGTGACCTTGCTGCACTGGGTTCTATAAAGGAGCACTTCCTTCTCTCATTTCTCATAAAAAATAACCCTGGTAAGACAGGTATTTTATTCTCTTGTTAGTATTTCAATGCATAACGTAATAACTAGTCACCAGATTTTGAGTTCAATCATATTTATCAATTACATAGAATGAAATTTTATTTATTGGCATGAGATTTTGTAGTTTTCATTAACACAGCATTTTCATTGGTTGTAATTATCATGATTTCCCATTTTCTTGATTCATATTTATGTACAGTTCCTGATTTTATAAAGTGTGTGTACCAATCTGCCAACAAATCCACACAAGTAGTACTCTTTCTCTATTTTATAGATTCATATTATTTATGTACATTTCTAGATTTTATTTAGTTTAAAAATTGCAAATTAGCCAACAAATGTTAAATCCTCATCAATGTGGAAAATGCACTTAGTGTACAAACACTTCTTCATTTAAAAATGTAGACTATTTCAAGGGATCCAAAGATATGTTTCATCCTTTAAATTAACACCACAATGAAAATAGTTTGTGCTTGTCACTGTTCTTTTTTTGAAACAAGTGTACGAAGAAAATTCTGTCTTAATTATATAACAAATGTTTGCTGAAATGGTTTTGGCAGGATTGGTGAAACACTTTAACCCTTTCCTACACACATACAGGTTTTATCATGTGTGCAACCAGAGTATATCCAGATCAGCCAGATAATCCATGCCATCTGATTGAAATCTACACCAGTCACTTCCTGGTGAAAAAATAACTAAATGAATCTTAAAGCAATTGTTGTAGATCCTGATCAGATGGCAAAGATAAGTCAGCCGATCTGGATCTACACTGTTAGTCATGTGATAAAAGTCATATATAAGAGGTAAACTACCTAGCTTTTTTCAAACTACAATGTAATAAAAAGCTTCTATCAGTGTCATGTGTAATGACAGAATATTCAGTTAACCCTTTTCCTCCATCCCATCAGGATCTGCACTGGTCGCATTTTCTTCAGAAATAACCTAACAAATCAAAAAGCGAACAGTTTAGATCCTGATCAAAGAGCAAGGATGTGCCTGCTCATCTGGATCTAAACTGTTCGCCCATGCAATAAATGTGTATCTATGGAGGAATGGGTTAAGAATTTTTAAGTTTAGTTGAGGAAGTTTTGATCTCTCATAAAATGTTTGTCTTTTTTATTTTATTTCTTGTCTTACCTCTATATAAACACCTTTTATAGCATACTATTAGGTGAATAGTGTAGATCCAGATCAGCAGGCACATGCCATCTATCAGGATCTACACTATTTGCTTTTAGATTCATTTACATAAGGTAATTTCTGACCAAGAAGTTAACAGTATAGATCGTGATCAGACAGCTTGGATGTGCCAGCTGATCTGGATCAACATTAAAAATTTGCACATACAATAAGAACAAGAGCTGTCAGAGGAGACAGCATGCTCGACTATTCGAATCATTTGAAATAAATGCAATTTGAAGATTAAAACAATAACAATTATGGCCATGCATCCATGTGAAATCAGCAAAAATATTAACAAGTGAATGGTAAGGGAGAAATTCATTTCAAATAACAGAAATAATTCCTTAATGTACCATAAATATTAAACTGAATAGGGGAATAACTATGAAATATTTCTGGATTTGTTAGAAAACTTGTTAGTAATTTTTTATTAGAGACATTTACTTTTAGTTCAATATCAATCACTTCAGTAATGTTACAGAAAAAGAACTGAAATGAAAATATAATGGAAGTTTGAAGTTGATACCTTAAGTATTTGTAAAGTTATCGATGAAGTGAACAGTGGAAAAAGGGGCAAAACTTGAAGAGTAATTCTATTACAGTTATGGGTCTTGTTGGTAATGATGTAGATTTTGATGGTGAAAAAATATTCAAAGTTTCAATGAAATATCGAATAGTCGAGGTAAAAACTAAATGCAAAAGGGGCATAACTTACAGAAATATTTCCAATATAGTTATGGATCTTGTTGATAATGATTTTAAAAAGTGATGGCAAACATATATTCCAAGTTTCAAAGTAATATCTCCTGTTGTTTCAAAATATTGGACAATTGCATAAGTGAAAAAGGGGAATAACTTGAAAAATATTGGTAGCAGAGTTATGGGTGTTGTTGATAATGACCTTGATTTTGATGGTTGATAGCTCAAGTAGGTTTCAAGGTGATAGCTCAAGTAGTTTTAAAGTTAAGGGCCAAGTGTATATTTTGCTTAACGCAAAATTTAAGTGAAAAAGGGGCATAATTTGAAAAATATTGGAAGCAGAGTTATGGGTCTTGTTGGTAATGATGTAGAATTTGATGGTGAATATATATTCCAAGTTTCAAGTTGATATCTCAAGTAGTTTGTAAGTTATGGACCAAAGTGCATATTTTCGTTAACGCAAAATTTAAGTGAAAAAGGGGCATAACTTGAAAAATATTTGTAGCAGAGTTATGGGTGTTGTTGGTAATAATGTAGAATTTGATGGTGAATATATATTCCAAGTTTCAAGTTGATATCATAAGTAGTTTTCAAGTTATGGACCAAAGTGCATAATTTGTTTAACAGAGGCCGACAGCAACACCGACACCGACACCGGGGCGAGTAGGATAGCACCCCTATTCTTTGAATAGTCGAGCTAAAAAAGTATAAATTATAGAAAAAAAGGGTTAAAATGCAGACATTCTTTTAGAAATGTCATTGTTACAGAATACCGGCAAGCCAAGGGCTGGTGGACCAGCGGGACCTACGTGACCAAGGCCAAACAGTGGATGTGGACGTCAAGCACAGAGATGCTTCCATTCACATTTGTGAAGTGGGCTGTCAATGAACCAAATGAACTACATGATCAGGACCTACAGTGTGTAATGATGTATGAACTGGACGATCTACAGTGGCATGACCAAATCTGTACAGACAAATATAACTTTATCTGTGAACGCCATCTCAAATAGGAAGTTGACGATTTTCATTAAAATTTTCAAATCTGATGAATGGAATATGGGATGACAAAAGTATATAATGAGACAAAGGCAAATCCAGTCATGAGATGAACTGTTTAAAGAAATGCTCAATGACACAACAAAATTATCTCAAAAATGAAACTATATATAACATCTTAATACTGCAAACAGTGATTTATTTTTAGGGAGTTTTATCTAACAACTCCTTGTACAGTTTATTCATTAACACTTCTTGGGCAGCGTACAAAGAACAGATTAAGAATATACAATGTACCATGATGTTTTGCAAACATTTGAAAGTAAGCTATTTTTATCGCTGAGTTATGCCTGTCATGTTTTTTTATGATTAGTGCAAAATAAGATATAATATATAACCATGTACATATTTCATATTTGTCTTCACTTTCCAGCAGGGGCAGATCCAGAGGGGGTTCAGTGGGTTGATAACCCCACCCCCACCTTTGGACAGCAATAATAATTTTCACTGAGTCGGAAAGTTGGGAATTATCATGTAACAACCTTTGGGCTGTCTTAAAAGAACCCCCTTTTTGGAGATTTTGCACCTGACCCTGTCCAGGTCAGCTTTATCAGCAAAGGAGATATTAATTATATTATGAACATTGTGATCTATTACAGTTTACAGGGTCTGATGCAAGATTTCAAGAAAGTGGGATTTATTTGGGGCAGTCTTAGGATAATTACATGATAATTTTAAAACTTCTTTCCAAAACCCATGAAAAAAATATATCTGTCCAAAATGGGGTTTCAAGAAACCCTGCTGAACCTCCTCTGGATCCACCCCTGTATTAACAACACTTACGGAGTAATCAGGAGGAGATTTTCCTGAGCTTTTAGCTGTTCCATCAGTAGTTCTCCATTCTACAGCGACCTCCCCTTGATATCCCATAGCTCTCACCACCAGAAGGCGAGCTATCCCAGCCTCCTCTGTTACTCTCACCTGTGGAGGAAAGAAAGAGGTTCATGATAGACTCTTCTATTTCTATTTTGGCAAAAACAGTGTTTGAATTTAAAAAGACAATTAAGACATTTTTTTTCAAACTATGTGTTATTACATGTACAGATCTATTATGAAATAAATATAAAGATATCAATGGGCAACTATTTAACTGAACATATGCACATTCATACTTTTTGATACTTTTTTAAATTTAAACTTTGTTTCTCTTTACTTTTGCTTTAGAATATTCTTAGACGCCAAATGCAATGTAATTTAGTATAAGCATCTCCAATATATCTAGTTTTAACCCCTTTACCGATAGAATGGCTGTTATCCATGAGTGAACAGTGTAGATCCGGATCAGTGAGCACATCCCACTACATTTTCTCACTTTTTGATTCATAAAGTTATTTTTCTGACCAAAATGCAAACAGAGAAGATCCTGGTCAGATGGTGCAGAATATGTGCTAATCTGGATTTACGCTGTTGGCACTTGTTATAAACCATTACATATGGAGTGAAGGGTTAAGAACAGAATTCCAGTTTTGACCAAACAGATGTTACATTTAAGACCTTGGACACATCGCTAAGCTTCAAGTTGTTGAAAAGTTCTACAGCAAAATAAAAAAATGTAGAATCTCGAAAATAAGTGTATATGCTTATTTATGAAATTGTGATGCTTTTATGTGCTTATATTTAGAGATTTAAAGCTGCTGAATATCTGCTTTTTTTATATGTGCTTATATTTAAGCCCCTGAATATGCACTTATACTTCATATGTGCTTATAGCTTGGATTGACTGAAAATACACTTATTTTTGAAACAAAATAACACTAAAAGACATGCATGCATCAAACATTATCAAAACATTTTGACCGTCTTTGAAGAGGAAAGAATTGTTTGAAAATACATGTTTAATTAAAATTAACAACTGTTATAATAGATCATCACATTTTTTTCTACTGTAAGATTTCCCAGCTTTTTTTTGCGGGAGTTTTATTAGGAGTTTCATCCATTATTTATTTTATAACAGAAAACTGTGCATACACAAAATTATTACTTCAAGCAACATAAATATTACCAAACAAACATTGATAACTATAAAACTTTATTTCATTGTACTCGAACAAAAGAATAAATGGTTCTCTTTGAAAATAACAATGTAAGTTGTTCACACCTTACTGGCTAATACCGTTTATTGATCATTGTTAACGATACAGGTATACTTTAATTATCTTTAACTGAAAGACCAGTTTAGCTCCCCGCTTAATGAAAATTTAACCAATGGGTAATTTAGGTATGCATATACAGTATTCCACTATGTATAATGCGCACATTTTTATCTCCCCAAATGCACGCAGATTGTAGGTGAGCGTTATACATCCGATAAAATTTTTAAGTATTTTTTCTTCACTTAAATTTCGCCGAAAAACAAAGTACATTGATCAGCAAGAAGGTTAGAATTTGAGTCCACACACAAGGATTCTACACGGAATTACAGTAAAACTTATTGTAGTTATTTAAAGAAACAAACTATTAAAGTTTAGGAAAGATCTTACATAACAGACATCGATTTTTTTGCTAAACTTACTCCGAAATCGGCAGCGATTTGTTGTTCAAATTTATGCCGGGAGCGGAAGAACATTATAAAACAATCACATATGATGTTGTCATCTCCTTCAATTGAGTCTGACAATGTGAAAAATCGAGTTTTATAAATTAATTGGTTTTAACATTTGCAATTTATTCTATGCTTAATTACATGTTACAGAAACATCTTTCAATCTGGACTTGTTAAGAAATCTTGATAGTTACTAACAATTAACCTCTAGTTTATCAGGACCTTTTCATAATATTTTTCATGCCTCTCACCTTGTTTGAAGCACATGCAAACACGCCTTTTGTTCAAAAATTATAAATGGAGCTTATTCCTGGCGGGTGTGACAATAAATAAGCTGATTAGCACGCAATTGTTGGAGTAGGTGGTGACATGTTTGCATTTATTATACTGATTATTTTACTGCCTTAATTGTTAATTAATAAAGATTTTCTGTACATTGTAATATTTTACTTCAGCACCAAATTTAATACTTCAAATCGGCTCTGATTTTACTTATTTGCACCAATTTTTCTTATGTCAGCGCAGATTTTGTTTTACTATCTTATTTGTTTATTAATGATTTTCTTTACTTTGTTATATTTTATTTCAACACAAATGCTTCAGATCGGCACCGAATTTTCTTACGTTTGCGCCGATTTTTGATGCTTGTTATACATCCTAAATGGGCTTTTCCGCCAATTTTTTACCAAAATGATGGGGGCGCATTATACATCAATGCGCATTATGCATGACAGAATACAGTATGCGCTTAATTTTTGGATATATTTGAACTGTATGCATGACAGAATACAGTATGCCCCTATTTTTGGGATAGACTTTAACTTAAAGGACGGGTATGCGCTTATTTTTAAGTATTGGTTTTCTGTATGCGCTTATTTTCTGTATGCGCTTATTTTTGAGATTCTACAGTAAGTGACAAAGAACAATAAGAACAACATAGTGTAAACCCTTTCCCTGCATTCAACTGTGGATGCTCCTCAAATAACACTTTACTCCATAGATACAATATTGATGCATGGAAAAACAGCTTAGATCCAGATAAGCTGGCATATCCCTGTCAACTGATCGGGATCTACACTGCTCGCTTTTAGATTCAATAGATCAATTAACACCATATTGACCTCACTAAAATGCAATAATAGTTTATTGTTGTCTGCTCATTTTTATAAGGTCGTTTCAAGGATTGATGCCAGCTGTTCAATGACACCTTAATAAGTCAAATCACCTGAATGGTTGCGGTATAGGAGAACTTACAGTGGGTTTTTCAGTAGCAGGAGGGATAAATGGTGCATCTGGTAGTGGGGGGAGGAGACTTGTTGAGAACTGCAATAGTCCATTGGGGAAGTCGTTCTCTCTCATCGTCACGTTAGAGCCTCTGTTGTTCGGGTCTATACTGGCACCACTGGTGTTAGTGGAGCCAATCAAGTTGTCCTCTGTGGTTGTATTAATCAGGCGAATCTCGTACACTTCCTGAGGCTCTGGGATGTTGTCATCTTTAAGTTGAACACTGAATGTCTGAAAACATTTAACCTTACTTTTCAATCATTCTATGAATTGTTATTTTCATTTCAGAAATTGATATCAACAGAGTATATTCCTTATAGTATCATTAAAATTTAACTGAAAAGGGGAATAAATATAAAACAGTTTTGGAAGCATTAGAAAACTTGTTTGTTATTTATGAAAATAAACTGTTGTCACCAAAACATGTTTTGTCCCATTTAAAGTTAGCTTTAATAAAGCAAATTTTCTTTATACCTTTGACCTTTCTCCTGCTTGGAACACCACTTGCCCAGTATAGTCAACAAAGTCCTCCGTTGCAAGCATGGACTGCCCCGACAACAGCTGGTACACAGCCCACGTGACTATCACCTGTCCATCATCACCACGCTGTCTGGCTATGGTACATGTGATGTTATCACCCTCCGTGCTCGGCAAGGACGGCTGACATTGTTGAGGGAAGTAAAACAATCCATTTGAATTGTCACTCTTCAATACTGAAATGCAATATTATCAAACATCATTCTGTAAAACTGTTAACAGAAGGAGAAATACCCATCTAATAAAACAATGAGTTGTCTTACACTCCATCTTTTGTAGTTTTTTAATGATTGTCATTAATTTGCAGCATAATAAATAAACATGATTGTAAGTTTCTCCAGTGTGGCAGTTTGGAATGACAAACCAACCATACATGTATCTACTGCCTTAACCCTTTACTCCATATATACATGTTTTAATGCAAGTGTTGATCCAGATCAGCTGGTACATCGGTTTTGTTAGATCTGGATCTGCACTGGGCACATTAGAAATAACATGATGAAACTAAAAGCAAACAGCACAGAAATGCCAGCTAATCTGGATCTACACTCACTCATGCAATAAAGATGTATCTATGGAGTAAAGGGTTAAATAAAAAAAACAACAGGTAAATACTGCTTAATGATGCAAGTTTACCTGTAAGTGTTGCTATGTTATCATTGAGTGACAATGTTGCCCCGCCTTTGGCTGTCAGCAGACGCACAGTGAAGATTTCATCTCCCTCCTCCTCCAAGTCTTGTATAGACCGTATGTTGATACTTCCATCACGACTACCAACCTCGTAGGAGATGTAGCCATTTATTGGGGTTACATCCAGACCAGCTGGCATGGCATATAACTCCAATATCTCACTGGATAATACAATTCAACCATTTCAATTTATTAAATTTTAATTTCCAAACATGATGACACTGTTTCATTTCAATGACTACAAACACAAAAATAGCAGGATGATATTATATCATGGCTAATTAGCAGATCTCATAAAATGACAGAACACAAATAAATTTCAGTGAACTCAGTTAAGCAGTTTGTTCATGACACTATTCAGATTACTTTTATCAATAAAATCACTTAATAGCAATTAATAAACTAGAATTTGGTGTTCCACCGAACACATGTGTCGCCTGCTTGCGAAAAGTTGAAATGTGGACCTTTGTTTTATCATGCATGATAAAAAGATGTAATTTAAGTTGCATTGCAATACTACAAAATAACTAATTTTAAATGATCAGTTATTATCTTTATTGTATATTCCAGTGATAAGCAAAATTAAGTTTCAGATATCAATCATTCAAATAGCACAACTCAAAACAGATATAACTTCATTAAAACAGATGCCATATAAAGTATTGTGTCAAAAGAACAAGTACTTTCCAAGTTATAGGCAATTAAGTTTTAGGTTAAAGTTAATTGAAAGGGGCATAACTAAAAACATTAATGAGGAGTTATCATTCTTAGTGTCACAGAAGGCTTTGTTACTGCAGATGACATATTTCAAATATTAAGTAAACAAGACAAGTACTTTTATGTTATAGGCAACGTTAAGTACCACATTGAAGTAATTTAAATGGGGCAATAGTTGAAAAATATTAAAGTTAATAGGATTAGGACTCAATGGTTATATGCATCATAAAGTTCCATATTAAAGTCATTTGAAAGGGACAAAAGTACAAAAATAGTCAAACAGGGGTTATCATTCTTGTTGTCACAGATGGCTTTGTTCATGCAGATGATATGTCCCAAGTATTAAGTTAATAGGACAAGTACTTTTAAAGTTATAGGCAACATTAAGTTTCATATTAATGTCACTTGAAAGGCAAATAATTTAAAAAATACTGTATCAGGAGTTATCATTCTGTTGTCAGAGATGGCTTTGTTCATGCAGATGATATATTCCAAGTATTAAGTTAATAGGACAAGTACTTTAAAGTTATAGGCAACATTAAGTTCCATATTAAAGTCACCTGAAAGGGGCATAACTCAAAATATAGTGAAATAGGAGTTATCATTCTTGTTGTCACTGATGGGTTTGTTCATGCAGATGATGTATGACAAGTATTAAGTAAATAGAACTAGTACTTTAAAAGTTATAGGCAACATAGTTCCATATTAAAGTCGTTTAAAGGGGCATAACTTAAAATATAGTAAAACAGGAGTTATCAATCTTGTTGTCAGAGATGGCTTTGTTTATGCAGATATTATATTTTCAATTATTTACTTAATAGGAAAAGGACTTTCAATGTTATAGGCTACATTAAGTTCCGTAATAAAGTCATTTGAAAGGGGCATCACTCAAAAAATACTGAAACAGGAGTTATCATTCTTGTTGTCAGATGGCTTTGTTCATTCAGATGATATATTCCAAGTTTTAAGTTAATAAGACAAGTACTTCCAAAGTTATAGGCCACATTAAGTTTCGTAATAAAGTCATTTGAAAGGGGCATAACTGATAAAAAAAAATGAAACAGGAGTTATAATTCTTGATGTCACTGAAGGCTTTGATCATTCAGATGATATATTCCAAGTAATATGTTAATTTGACAATTACTTTTAAAGTTATAGGCAACATTAAGTTTCATATTAAAGTTCCAAAATAAAGTCATTTGAAAGGGGCATAACTAAAAAAATACTGAAACAGTAGTTATCATTATTGTCGCCACAGATGGCTTTGTTCATGCAGATGATATATTCCATATTGAATTCATTTGAAAGGGGCATAACTAAAAAAATACTGAAAAATACTGAAACAGGAGTTATCATTCTTGATGTCACAAATGGCTTTGTTCATGCAGATGATATATATCAAGTATTAAGTTAATAGGACAAGTACTTTCAAAGTTATAGGCAACATTATGTTTTATAATAAAGTTCATTAAAAAAGTCATTTGAAAGGGGCATAACTCAAAAAATACTGTAACAGGAGTTATCATTCTTGTCGTCACAGATGGCTTTGTTCATGCAGATGATATATTCCAAGTATTATGTTAATAGGACAAGTACTTTCAAAGTTATAGGCAACATTAAGTTTCATATTAAAGTTGGGAGACTACCGGATGACAGCACTGCCGACCAGGACAATGACGACAATGACGTCGCCGGACAATATGATCCCTATGTGTCTTCCTGCTATCACAGGCGACACAATAATATTTAAAGTGACTTGTTTACTTATTTTTACATAGTCATTAAGTACGAAAATTAATGGCACAATTCTGTGCAATCTGATCTGTATATACACTGGTCACTTTCAGTTAGAAATAACATAATGAAAGATACTAACAGTGTGACACTGTATCCTGATCAGATGACATAAATGTGCCAGCTGATCTGGATGTACACAGCTTACCAAGGGATAACAGCCATATCCCATGAAGAAAAGGGTTTAAATCCTGTATTTCAATGACATTTGAAAATTATTTCCTGATTATGTTTTAGAATATACATACTCATCAGTGAGTTGCCTGTTATACACCCGTACATCCTGCAGATAACCACTGAACTGCCGCGTACCTGGATACAGTCCACCCACTGTCAACTGTCCATAGTTATCTATGATTGCTTGAGAACTTGCCAACTGTCTGTAATGACAACATAATATGCAGGAAATATAAACATATGTCAATAATCAAAATAACACAGAAAATAATCTTTGTCATTATTTTGGCACTAAAACCAAACACAAATTTCTGTAAGCTTGATTACATGTTTGATATATAACAGGATTCAGAAAGACAAACAGTTGGATGGATAAGGCAAAGAAAATAATGATGGATAGATAGATGGAGGTACACCTACTGTCCCCTTTTTTTAACACTTGCAAAAGAAAGATGCTGTTGTACACATGAAGTATTATTTTGTAAAATGTCACTGACCTTGACCCTATCATGTTTGTATCAATATAGAACTTCACACCACCGTTGTTGACAGAAACAACAACGTGATGCCACCGTGTGTCCTGAATGTTACGCTGAGATGGCACAGAGATAAACGCATTCTCCTGAAACAAACAGTTTTATCAAAATTAACCATTTCCTCCATATGCCTTAAAGTTTGTAGATTCCTCCTCATTTATGCCTTTATGGCATTAGCAAACAGTGTAGATTCAGATCAGCTGGCACATAAATACTGTCTGATCAGGATCATTGCTGTTCGCTTTTTGATTGATTAGATTATTTCTGTCCAAAAAGAACAGTGCACATTCTGGTCAGACATTATAGATGTGTCGGCTGATCTAGATCTTCACTGTTCATACATGCAATAAAAGACATAGAAATGGAGGAAAAAGTTTAAACATTCACCAGTTTAATGTGTAATGGTATCTACTCTCTTTCATTTGGACCAGTTCATTAAGTGTATGTAGGTAGGATTCATAGTGAACATTGTAGACTCTGATCAGATTGTGTGTATGCACATGTTAATGTGGGTCTACATTGTTCACAAAAAGAGAATGGTCATAACTACTGTGGTATCATTATATTTCACATGGGTTTAATATTTGCATATTCATGCTGGGGAAAATGCAACAAATCAAATCCCAGCAACTAGGTAATAGGTTTTCTTGTGAGAATAATATAACTGTGTGAATTTATGCCTGCACAAAAATGTAATTTGTGGCATCTGCATGAAAATTGGTCCAATGAAATTAAATCATACCACAGCAGCAGTTCCATTGCTTCTTATTGTCCTTTTTTTCAATTGGAAACGAGAATTTGGAATTATTTTGTTGTTTTTCAATGAATTTAGTAGTTTTCTAGGTCACATACCACTTGTAATCTGATTGAGGAATAGTAATTGGTTACTAAGTTTCAAATTATAACATGATTATAATAATGCATTGAACTAGAACAACACCAAATTATAACTTAATATAAATATTACTTCTGAGGTAATTAACATCAAATTACATGCATATATGATGATTGACAGCATTCACATCATGCATTAAATATCTAACTCAATATAAAAATTGTGGATCTGTAAATAAAGCAGTGAACACAGCTCTTTTAGTTCTAACAAACAAGTGTTAGTACTTTTGTGGATGACATACAACATTGAATTAATGAGTGAACAAACACAGGAAAACATTGCTTGTGACGAAATTACTGTTATGATAAAACATAGCACAATAATTAACAAACCTGTTTGCCCTGTAAAAGTAATGTCAAGCAATTATATTATGGACAATTTTCTAAAACTTTTGCATATTACTTTTTTAAAATTAACATGCCACATACTTACAGTTAAGTTTAAAATAAGAATATATACTCTACTACAAGTTACATGAATAGTCAATTTTTATGTTTTATCATATAGATTTACAATACTAAAGCGTGATTGTGCAATAATGCTGAAGAAATAACTGAAATCAGGCATTCCTGAAACTTAGGGTGTCAACTTCTTTGCACATGTTAAAATGGGTCAGCTTTTTTAAATATTGTTTTAGCTTTACTGTGAAACCCTGCTATTATGACCACCAGTGGGACAGGGCAAAAGTGGTTGAATAGCGGTGTGGTCTTTATTTTAGGATGGAATATATTGTAAATCTGTAATATGTGACTGTGAAATGGTGGAATTAAAACCTTTAAGATGGGTTTTACTGTATAATATAACTGTTGTATTGTAATTCAGAATGACACATTCTCAGATTTGTATGAAAATTTTATATGAAATAATCACACTTAAAGGGAGATGTGCAGGGTCGAGCAGGTGTACTCGGTAAAATTGTAAACAGATCGATCTATGTAACACTTAGTGTACTTTTCACTAAACTCTACATTTCAAACCCTCCAGGAGGAAGTTTTCGGTTAATTTTACCATTTTACCGGACCTGAAACAATCCGCTGAAGAAATCCCTATACAAAAATACATTCTATATTTAGCGATCATGGGAATGTCACTCTTACTATTCGTGGTGGCCCAGGCATTTTGAAACAAATGGTGACTTCGATAGTCAGCAAGGTACACCGAATGCGTATTTTGGTTGAAGTGATCACGTGACAATCCTAAAAACCACCGCGGCTTTACGCGGGAAATACAAAAATAGCTAACCTATGTGCATCGCATAGGATAGGAAACACCATTTATATATCTTTTTTTATAAAATATTGGTTTGAAATATTTCGGGTGAAAATCAATATTTGAGCTTCAAATAATGATATTCAACTGATTAATAACCCTTTTCGCAAATCTGTTCCATTCATCAATCCTGCACATCTCCCTTTAATCTCAGTTTGAAAGTTGAACTAGATGGGTGTTCAGTTGAACACTTGTGTCGCCCTCTGGTACAATGTCGGAAGAAAAATTCAAGTACAGAAAGGGGCATAACTCCATATTGACCGAAACAACTTGTCATCATCAAGAGTATGTTGTCTTGAGCAATATATACTTAAAGAAATTAGAAAAGCAACTTTTTTAAACACAAAATATTTTTCGTGATTAAAGAAGTTGCGTTTTTAATTTCTTTTACTATATAATAAGTATTTAAAGAAATTAGAAACGCAACTTCTTTAAACGTGAATGTATTTCTTGTTTTAAGAAGTTGCATTTCTAATTTCTTTAAGTATAATTTGAAAAATTGATGAAGAAATATTGAGAAATGGCAAAGTTATAGCCAACATTAAGTTTTCGTGTCAAAATCCAAGTACAAAAAGGGGCATTACTCCATCAAATGTAACCATGACCTAAAGAATTTGGCATCATCATGAGAGTGTTGTCATAAGCAATATAATTTGAAAGTTTCATGAATAAATATTGAGAAATAACAGTTATTATGCCAACATTAAGTTTTCGTGTCAAAATCCATATACAAAAAGTGGAATAACTCCATCAAAAGTGACCTTGACCTAAAGAATTTGGCATCATCATGAGTGTGTTGTCATAAGCAATATAATTTGAAAGTTTCATAAGAAATATTGAGAAATAACAAAGTTATTATGCCAACATTAAGTTTTCGTGTCAAAATCCATGTACAAAAAGAGGAATAACTCCATCAATAGAAGAAATATTGAGAAATGGCAAAGTTATAGCCAACGCTAAGTTTTCATGACGGACAGACAGACGGACGGACAAAGCGATCCCTACGTATCGCCATTTCTTCGAGATTATGGTTAACTATGAAATTTATACTTGTTTTGTATTTGTTGTTTACTTATTGCATGCTTTTGTGGAAAAGTAGAGTTTGAAAGTTATACAAGCCACATTTTGTTTAAGGTTTAAGCCCACAAAAGTGGCATAACTCTATGTATCTGTCAAATGGGAGTTTAACTCATGTTGATGTAAGAGCCTTTATAGGTGACAACAACACGTCACATTAATGTCTGAAGAGACACAATAACAAAGTTTTATCAGTCACAGGTTGTCATTATTTTTTGCTAGAAATGTCCAAGTTTCATGACCAGAGTAACACTACTTTGGAGACCATTGAACTATTACTTTAGAGACCACTGAACTATTACTTTGGAGATAATAAAACAACTACTTTGGAGGTTATAAGCTAAATTATGTTTCAGATCAAAGTTCAAAAACAAGAAGGCTGTTGTTCCTAGAGTCTGCCATGCTTTTGCCCATGAAACTTTTTTTCTTAAATCTTCTGTACTCAAACAGAAAATAATGAGACAATATAAATATAAATACAATATATACCAAGGCAAACTGATGAGAAATGATGTCATGATATACATACATGCCATATCCCCCATGGACTTTCCACCCATTGCCACACCATGGTACATGTATTATAATTAGATTATTGACCCCTCTACACAACATACCAATCAACAGCACAGTTTATGACAGCCAATGTCTTAACACTATGTTTGACTGACAAATATTAAGGTCATATCTTATTCATTTAAATTTCACAAGGATGTTCCACCTACTTCATTCTGAATACAAACATTTCATTTTAATTCACCCTGTCTTCCATAGATACACCTTTATTGCGTGTGTGAATCTGTACCATCTGATCAGGATCTAAACTGTTCGCTTTTTGATTCGTTAGGTTATTTCTGACCAAAAAGTGAACAGTGCAGATCCTGATCAGATGGCACAGATGTGCCAGCTGATCTGGATCTACACAGGTCGCACACATGTTAAAGAGCGTATATATGGAGGTAAGGGTTAAAAGTTATGTTCTATTAATTGTGTAATTTGTCTTGCTTTTTTATGATGGAACCTGCTATGATTATGTGTGTGTAGAGCTCTAGGCTTTGAAGCCATAATTTATATCCAGTCTCTACTGCAGTAACCTTTGTTTTATATTAAGAGATTTAGAAGTTTTTAGACTGCAAAAGAATACAAAGGACACTCAAAGGAATTTGGACAAACATTCGAGTGTCGGCTATAGATCATGTTTTATAAGTAAATAAATATAAGTATGCTGTTTTTATAGCAATAAATTAACAAGAATACATAATTATAATCTATATTGCGTCTTAATTTATTTTGATTATTTTCACTTTCTTGGCCATGTTAAAAGGTCACCGCTGGAATGATGTCAAAATCCTCTCAGAGGCTCTAGATTTCTTAACAAAATCCCTAGAAAGCTTTCCAAAAATATGGCATGTATGGATATACCAGAAATGTTCATGAAACAATATTAACTGCCAAAAATGTTGGTCTCATTTTCTAATTACACGTACACACTAATAATCACTTTACATTATAGGCTACATGCAAAGTGTTTTAATTCCATACTAGCAGAATATAATTTTCCAAGCCAAATTGATTCAAGAAGACACCGCTGTAAGTAAGAGAATGTATGAGACTGTACACAACAGTAACTTATCCTCACTTACTGAGCTATCCCATACCTCACATTTTGGTCAGAAATAACCTCATGAATCAAAAAGTGAACAGTTTAGATCCTGATCAGACAGCACAGATGAGCCAACTGATCTGGATCTAAACTGTTCACCCACCCAATAAAGGTGTATCTGTGGAGGAAAGGGTGATGCGAAAATGTCATATTACTTTAAGCTCAATGAGAGTGGTGACAGGAAAAAGCAATTGATTCATCGTGAACAAATACAAATGCTTTTACCAGTAATATTCACATGTGTTTATCTTTTAAGCTGTTGGCTATTTTCAATTCATAATAACATATTATTCTGTTAAGTGTTTGTAATAATATGGTCTAAATTTTATATTGAAATAGACCAAACTTTCTATAAAAAAATCTTTCAACGTTTGTGCATCACTCCATCAAATAAGCATGATTGTGTCCCCTTAACAATTTCTGTGAGCTGTATGATTGTTCAATTCAACTGTGAGATATTCTTTATTTGAAAGAAGTTAGTGATCCTTACATTAGATCCTGTTATGGAGTAGCCAAACACCAGCTGGGCCTGCAAGCTGTCTGTGATGATCTGCAGTGTGTAGAAATGCCGAGAACCATCAGGATTTGTCTTGGCAAGGATGTAGCCATCTGTGTTGGCAAACGGCTGTACCCAGGCACACATGCTGAAGCCGTCCACTATCTCCTCATTACTCGGGTGATACATGCTGCCCACTGTGATCAATGAATCTGAAAAACCAACGCTGTTTTATTCCACTAGAAAAAATACAATAGTGACACCCTTATTCATCAGCAACCCCCTTGTTATGTAAGCTCTGCCATAAGTATACATGTATCCTATTTTAGATGGCATTTGAAATGATATATGATAATGAATAGAAGAAAACAATACTTTAAATGAAATAAAATCATTGATCAAAATTTGTTACAAAACAAACCACATATTATTATAGAAAAAGGTAAGGCCACGATTTTTATTTTTCACTGCTTGCTAGGGGAAGAGGCAATGCCATTTCATTTAGGGGAAAATAGCAAGCTAAATTCTCTAAAAGGGCAGAGTCCCAAAGGCAAATACTGCCTATTTCCAAAAATAGCAAAAGTCAAAATTATTCCAGAAAACAGCTTTTCTTGTTACATTTAAGCTTCTCTAATAAAGGATTGTTAACTTGCATCCAAAAAGAGTTATCTACGTCATTTTAATGACCATCATACCACTTTATATAAATCTCTATCCTAAGAAGGCAAACATGAAACCAGCAATATACATGATATATATTTTTTCTTTACCTGACTTTCCAGTGAAGGAAACAACAGAAGTACCAGTCTGAGGTCTCTGTTGACTGGGTACCAGCATCAAGGTAGAAGGGATGGTTCCCAGAAATATGAGATCATATACTTTAGGCAGGCCACCAGCAACTTTGTCTGAATACACTTCCCACATTACCTGTTAAATGGAAAGAAAGCTAGGAACAGTGTCATACTGTGCAGAAATCTTACATGATGCATATATTTCTGAAGTAAAATATACTGTAACATCTAAAAGAGCATTTAAATACAACAGGTAAGCTCCAGAAAACAGTTCAGCTGAACATTTGTGTTAACAAGAGCCCATCATGAAAGACAACATTTGTGACTAAGTACAAACATAATTATTCTAAAACTGATCTTCAGATTTTGGCTAAATAACAATCATGTTGCCATAAGCCATGTAATTTAAAAGTTTAGTGACAGAATACTAAGAAATGACAAAATCTAATTACAACAAGGCAGTCGGAACGACAGCAATATCCCGCAGATGTGAATGTGGGAAAGGTTATGGATGATTAAGAGCAAATTAAACAATAGCTCTGGGCAACGGGCAGGCAGGTGGAAGCCAATTCAAGTGCAAGGTTATGTCGTGTTCAGATAAGTTTCAGAGTATTGGCCTGCTCAAACACCAGAGGCATCCTTGACCTTGAGCCAGCCAGGTTGGAACATGGGTTCTGCACATCAGGTTCATGAACTGAACATTCCACTTAAGTTTCATGATATTCATTCCAGGGGTTCAGAAGATATGAACTGGACACGAAATGCATGGTTCAAATCTTCAAACACCACTGGTGACCTTGAAATTGAGCCATTGAGACGTTGGAACATGGGTTCTGCACGTCGTCTTGATGGGGAGAACATATGACTAAAGTTTCATAAAATTCGTTCTAGGGGTTAAAAAGTTATAGACAGGACACAAAGCATGCAACTTTCATGAAATTCCTTCAAGGCTTTTCCAAAAACCATCACTGGTGACCTTGACATTGAGGCGGCCATGTTGGAACATGGGTTCTGCACGTCGTCTTCATAAGGAGAATGTTTGACTTAAGTTTCGTGAAATTACTTCTAAGGGATGAAAAGTTATGGACCGGACACGAAATATGCTCAAACACCACAGACGGCCTTGACCTTGAGCCAGCCAGGTTGGAACATGGGTTCAGCACGTCATGTTCATGAACTGAACATTTTACTTAAGTTTCATGATAATCATTCCAGGGGTTCAGACCTCCAATTAACTTGCCAGTTTGTGTACATACACTGTATACAGCTGAGACCTCTCTTAAATTTAGTCTTAACATTTTGAGAATGTGCTACAAATTTGTTGTTGTTGTTGTTTTACATACAAACAGTGAATAAAATATTCAGAAAAGCTTGATTTTCAAAGTGCTAAACAGTAAGAAAGTTTATTTGGTCAGTATCCATAGAAAATGACAAAATTTACCCTATAAAATCTTCCAGAGCGAAATTCTTAATATTGCATAACACAGATCTAAGCAGTAAAGTTCATTAGGTCATTGACCAGCAACTGGAGGAATGAACTCTAATGCATCCTAATAACATCTTAATATTGAATCTAAATATAGCTGAAGACAGGACTTGTAGAAATATTGGAATTTTGATACTTGAAATTTTCACTCTGCTACTAACATTTTTGTTTCAAATTTTATAACTGAACAACCAGTGAATGAATTATTCAGGAAAGATTGAATTTTAAGATGTATAAAGTTTGTGTCAAAATCTGGTTGATAACTGTAGAAAATCAAAGGTTAAAAACAAAATGTAAAAGAAAAAAAAATTAAAATCCCCAGGGCGGGGCCCCTGGGCAAATCAAGAACATGATTTTAATAATTTGAGTAGAGATCATCAATATTCATGCCAATCGGACAAAAAATGTGACCTCTATTGCGTAAACAAAATTTCTGCTTAATCTGACCTAGTGACCTTGACATTGAGCCGACCATGTTGGAACATGGGTTCTGCACGTCGTCTTGATGGAGAGAACATTTGCCTAAAGTTTCATGAAATTCCTTCTAGGGGTTGAAAAGTTATGGACCGGACACGAAATGTGCGCGCACGGAAGGACGGACGGACAAAGACCATTCTTAGCGGCTGGGGGATAAAAAGGGGCATAACTCTGTCAAATGTGACCTTGACCTACAGATTTTGGGTGCATCAAAAGCCTATTGTCATAAGCAAGATAATGAAAAAGTTTGATGAAGAAATAAAAATTTAAAGAAATGGCAAAGTTAGAGCCTTCATAAAGTTTTTATGACAAAATCTAAGTACAAAACTCAAACTGACAAAGACTTAAGACTTTACCTGTACCACACCATAGATGCCCATCCTACGATCAACACGTAGACTTGTTTGTGTAGTGTTGACCATACCAGGGTTGTAATCTTCAGCTATACTGCGCTGCTTGGATTCTGCTGGAAAACCAAACCGTCCATTGGGGTCATCACTAGCCAGAATGGTTACCATGGTAGTGTTGTCAAAGTCGGCTATCCTCGCCAGAGGGACATCTGTCCTACCATCATACACTGAAGGCAAACATATTCAGTGGTTGTTGTTGTTAATTTTATATATTGCTTTACAATCAGTATTTTTAATATTTGCCATTGGTTAGTTTACTTAACATTTTTCTGGATTACTGAAGTACTATTAACAGTTTCCATCATTTATATGCCTTTATGCCATGGGCAAACAGTGTAGATCCATATAAGCTGGCACATCCGTTATTAGGTTATTTCTGACAAAAATCAAAGAGTGCAGATCCTGATCAGATGGCACCGAGGTACACTGTCTTCTGGCCAATTGCTAAAGTGGACATTTGTTCACCTGGTGTGATATATGTACATATATGATGAACGAGCTGTGCAGTTAAACCTTTACTCACTATATGCAGGTTTATTGTGTGTGCCACCAGTGTAAATATTTAATTTCTATTTTATTTAATCAGCCAGCACATACATGCCATATGATCAGAATTCACACAAGTCACTTCTTGGTCAGAAATAACCTTATAATTCTAAAAGTGATCATTGTAGAGTGTTGGCTGATATGGTTCTACGCTGTTCATACATGCTATAAAGGTCTTTCTACGGAATAAAGGGTTAAATGTTTTTTTTTAAACTTAGCTATGAATCAGTATAACAACTGCAGTATTCCTTCACAGACCATATTGTTGTCACAAGCCTATATTGTTTTTACTCATTCCTTACCTTTCAACTTTGTAAGCTTGATGGTGTAAGTCTTTTCATTTTCTGGCACATTGTCCATCAGAGGTGTGATAGAGATGTACAAGGTCCTCTGACCCTTGTCGAACCTCACACTCAGTCCCTCGGCTACCTCAAAGTCCCCACCATTCAGTGCCTTTTGGTTGTTTGCTGTGTAGTATAGCTCATAAAACACTTCTACCCCTCCAAATGTCCCACCTTCTCTTGATATCCTGTAACACACCAACACAAATAAATGATTGACAGGAAAACATAATAATATTTTTAAAAAAACTGTTAAGATATAGCTATAAATAAAGTTTTTTTGTTGGCTATATTACATGAGCTTTTATGTGCATAAGGTCATGTAAGATACTAAATTGATTTAATTCCGAACTGAAGCGGACAAGCTTTACAGGAGTAGAAAAAACTAAAAAAGGAAACAAAACGTAAGTCTTTTACAAATATGAAATTAACTGACTTGTTTTCTATTCTTTGTTGGCTCTTTTTGAACATCAAATGTAACTTACGAATATTTAACAGTGCTTCCCTCCTCTACATTCTGTGTGAATGGAGCATCAAAGTGGAAGATGCCATAGGCATCATCATTGGCCAGAATTGTAATATTAGCCTGGTTAGGGCCCTTAAATACTGCATCCCCTGAAAACATAACACTTTCTGTTTGTTTATTTGAAATATTAGTCCAACAATACCCTCTTCAGCATAGCTTACTTTATTTTCTTGTAAAACATACATGTCTATTTCTCTTGTTAAGCTAAATTATGATATAAAATGTCATAATTCTAATTTTTACTCTGAAAAGGTAAAAATCAACAAACTACATAGACAAGTTTAAATGATGCTTTTTTCAAAGTTTGTGTTTAATTAAAAAAAAATTCTGCTCTGAAAAAAGACTGTCATGTTCTCTCATTGCTTCCTATTCGTACACATTTTACCATCACCAATAATAATAATATTGAGATTGATCAGGCTCTCTCGGGATCTAATACCGGTAATCAGAGATCAGGCTTTCAACTCTTGCGCTTGTGATTTGTCAGTTTGCAGACTTGACTCTATACCTACCAATCAGATACTCCAGATATGAGAATGAACCTATTTTCTGAGACTGTAAGAAAATCCAAATCCCATCCCAATGTTTTGAAGGGTTTTGTTTGGTCACGTTTTACTGTACAACATAAAACTTATGCTCAAATTACCAATGATCTCATAGACTTGCAAGAAAAATGTCTCTGGTCCCTCTGCCTCCGAGTCATCGAGCACTCGAACAATTACGATCTTCTGTGACTCTCCCATGTTGAAGGTCACCTGACCTGACGTGATGGGCATGTAGTCCTTGGACAGAGCGCTGGCTGTTCCATCCACTGTCTGGTATTTAAGGGTTAATGTACGATTTGTGGGGCCTTCTCGGGAGATTACAATAGAGGTCTCTGACGGCTCTTCTACCTCATAGACTGGTGCTAAAATACACAACAAGTGTCAAATTTTTATCTTTCTGAAACATTGGATTTCTAAAATATATTTGTGGATTTTGAAAAAAAGTGAATCATATTAAGATGTTTGTTTCCATTTAAATTTATAGTTATACTTAGCTTTCAGATCCATAGACTTGATCTGAGTCAGTCCTTGTGTTGCCATGAGGCTTGTATACATTATACAGAGTACATCACAGCACCAGGCTGTCTCAATTATGGTGTCTTTTAAGGATAAATTTATCAGAACCAAAGTTTACTTACTAGCAAATGAGATAGGATAGTCATTGGCCACTATCACTACTATACACGTTAAGTTCTGACCAATCACAGCTCCCCCTGTAGCATTACTCAAGGTCAATGTGAAACTCTCAGCTGACTCTGTTATCTGGAAAACAAGCCAATCATAGTATTCACTCCAATAGAAATAAAGACTGTATTTTTTAATTATGAAATAATATGAAATAACCCTTTACTCTATGGGATATGGCTGTTTTCCATGCCATCTGATCAGGATCTACACTTTTTGATTTTTCGTTCTTTACCAGAGTATGGCACAAAAAAATCTGATAACAATATTCTTTCTTACATCATCTGGCACAGATTCCAGACTGATGAACGCTGTATTCTGCTCAGAGGTGAAGGTCACAAATCCTGATGAAGGTCGAAGGTCAACTTCTGTGGATGGGTCAAGTGTCCAAGACACTTGAATCGCCCCGTGCAATCCCATAGTCCTCTTCACAGGAACTGTGGCGACTACCATGACATTTTTACTACTCTCATCTGTAACAACAACAACAGCACAATTATTACTTTTGCAGTTTTGCTTTTGATGTATTTTGAAATTTAATATATCAGCTTCAACATGACATCATTTTTTGTATCTGCAGACAGATATCTTGTACTTCTTTAAAGTCTATTACTGCGCTATCCATCGTGATGTTTGTTATGTTATATAATCATGTCACAAACTGAGTATTAGTCAACATTTATTTGTTTGAAAGTGCTGTCAATTTCAATAGTTTGGACTAACTTTATAATAACATCTTATCACTTGGAGCTTTTGTATTTAATGGTATGATGGTCATAACTTACATTTGAAATAAATCAAATACATGTATTATGGACAGTTGCTTAAATGTTTTCAATACTATTTTGCTTTTATAAACTTTTATCCTTCCAATTAATATTGATGTCTTAAGTTGTTTTTGTATCTTATACAAAAACACTATATAGTGTTTTCAAAAGGGGAAAGATACATGAAACACCCTTTATAACTTGTTATCTCCCATACATGGAAACAAATGATTTTTGTGTACAGCTTTAAACTCTATCTCAAGATCCATGAAAATACAGAAATAAACCAGATATAATTATTTTACCCTTTACTCCATAAACTCAATAAAAGTTCTAATTGGTCATCAATTGTATTTGTTTACAATTTATGCAAGTTTCGTTTCTTCCCTACGTCAAGAGATGTTGTGGAAAGAACAGTTTTGTCTTGAAGTCAATTCTCTAATGTCTTTTTAATCTTTATTCATTGTTTTCTTAAATGAATCCACTACCATTTACTTACACCGCATTGTCAAAGTTAGAACAGTCTTTAATTGAAAGGGAGGTAATTTTAAAATTGGATACTTTGAAGGGGATTTATTTAAACAAGTGTGCTGTTGATTAATAAGTGTTTATGTTTTCCTACTAATGAGGGGTCCTATTAAAACAAAACAAGAAATTTAGAGCGAATTTCTGTTTGCTAAGCCTTTTTATACACGAAATGCATTTTTATCAAAATTAAGGATAACTCTCACCAAACTGTTCCAAGGTCAATTATTACAAACTTAAAGTTTAAGTTGAAGACAGTTGTTTGCATATAATACTAAATAAAAAGTGAATTCAATGTCTTTTTAATCATAAAATACGAACAAAACATGACCAATTAGAACTTTTCTTGAGTGTATTATACCTTCCATTCATGTTATCTGATCAGGTTCTACACTGTTCACTTTTTGATTCATTAGGTTATTTCTGACCAAGATGCAACCAGTGCAGATTCAGATCGGATGGCACTGGTGTGCTGGCTGACCTGGATCTACACGTGTCACAAACATCTCAACATGTGCATGTAATATTGTAAAGGGTTAACTCTACAAGAGCAGAACTTACTCATATAGATGACACGGTCTTGGAACTGTACAACACCGTAGGGATTATCGTTTTTAGCAATCCGAAGTTCCACACTTGACCGTAGACCAATGGTTGCGTTACTTTTACCATAACTCTGTATGCGAAGTGTGAAGACCTCCTCTAACTAATGAAAGAAAAAATAATGGAATATTTTGTAAATAAAACAGTGGTAAGAAAAAGTAACTGTATTTTGTCAGTGATTCACTTCTTTGACTCTTAACAAAAAAAGAAGGATTTGAATGCCATTAGGATCTGCTGGACATCTTTGGACCTAAACATAAAACTTAAAATTCCTTTAAAATTTCATGTTTCAGTGACACAGCTTTTAACCCTTTCCTCCATATATACACTTTTATGGTAATGGTAAACAGTGTACAGTGAAACCTGCCTTAGCAGCCACCTGCGAATAGCAACCACCTGTCTTAAACAGCCAGTTTGAATATGACAGAAACTGACATTTTGTTCTAATTTTTTACTGTCTTAAACAGCCACCTGTCTTCAGCAGCCACTTTTTGTCACTCCCTTGGGTGGCTACTAAAGACAGGTTGGACTGTAGATCCAGAGCACATCCATGCCTTCTGATCAGGTTCTACACTGTTTGCTTTTAGATTTATTAGGTTATTTCTGATCAATATGCAACCTGTGCAGATCAAGATTAGATGGCAAGGATCAGACTGTGGGTATATATGGAGTTAAGGGTTCAAATAATATTATAAAAGAAAACAAACAAATAATTCATCTGGATCTCCCAGCCAGGTAGAATGGTAGTGGTAACATACCATACATGAGACCGCACGACAGGCAATCCTCAACAGCAAAAAAATCTTGTTTATCAGTTTTAACCATTGTGCCTATAATTAGTATACATCAAAGTCTAATATTCCTGTCTCAAAACCAAATAAAACAATATTCCTGTTATTTTATGTTTTATTCTAATGACAGAATTCTAGAGTACATTATGTTTAGTCACTATATTACCTCAGGAATGCCATCTGGTTTAGCGGCAACAGAGAACTTCTGTGATCTAACACCAGGTGGGAAGGTGAGGACGTTGGTAGCCCCGTAGAAATCCTGCTCTCCATTAATGATCACATACTGTATAGACTGTTGTAACAAATCCCCATCATCTCTCACCACAGTAAACTCCACAGAGGCATCGCCTTCCTGTTAAATGAGCAGGAACAAAAGTTAACAAAGTTAAATTTCCAAAAGAAATAAGGAAAGTTGTATAAACTATTTAGAATGATTTTTATGGCGTTAAAAACTAGTTTTTCCAGTGAATAAATTTATATAATAAAAGTGAAGAAAATTTTTTTAATTTGTAAGAATTACTGGTACTTATTCTAAATTTAACCCTAGTTTAGTTAACTCCCAGATATATTTTCAACTGGCCCCAGCTGGCTTAATATGTAGTTCATATATATAATTATTACAAAAATGATCTTTCGGCCTTTGACTGATTTTAAAGTTTTGTGAATTTTAACCAACACCCTGCGAAATTTGTGAATGAATTTATATAAATAAGAATGGTATATTTTAATGAAATTAACAGTAAACATTGTAGTCTTAACTGGCCAGTCTCACTTGCTGTAACGTCCAAAGACCATATTCTGTTAGAAAACAGTTAACCCTTTACTCTGTGCATACATGTTTTATCACTGTGCAAAGAATGTAGATCAAGATCAGTAAATACATTCATGCCATCTGACCAGGATCTACATGGCATGAAATGTGCCACTTCCATTTGTGACACTGCATATGCAACAAAACATGTATATATGCAGTAAACGGTTAAAAAACAAATTTTTTGACGTTAAACAGGGATAACCACATGGCACAAGGGATAATTACATTTATCTTGAATGTGTAACCTTTATAATATTTAACTGTAGTTACTTTTTTTGACATAAAGCTGACTTTTCTTCTTAAATTCCAAGACCAACTATTTCTTCTGATCCAATCATATTTTATCGATTTTTGAATTTACTTAGCAGACAGTAGATCAGGGCTATAAAATGAAGATTCTAATCTCATGCAGCTGATTGGCTGATATTTAATCCAGTCTCTCAACTGACCAGTTATGTACTGGAGTTTAGTGACTGGACTCAAAACAAGGCTAAATGCTTACTGTAAGAGTGTAGGATAGCTGATCACTGGCTGCAAACTGGAACACCCCTCCAGGATTGTCATTTTGCTTGATTATAACCAGTCTCTGTGTGGCTCCTGGCCTCAGCCGCTGGGTTCCAACAGGTTCTACACCAGTCAAGTTCAAGGTCATTTCCTCATCTAGTTCTGGTATATTGTCTGGTAGTATTGTGATGTTGATGGTAGTTTCAGACATTCCTAGAAAAGAGAATTTACCGTATCATCATTTGATCTCCTAGGCTCAAGGTCAGTCACCTGTAAAGTCAAGGTTAATCACCCATAAGGTCAAGGTCAGTCACCTGAAAGGTTAAGGTCAGTTGCCTGTAAGGACAAGGTAAGTCACATGTAAGGTCAAGGTTATTCATGCATAAGGTCAAGGTTAGTCACCTGTAAGGTCAAGGTTAGTCACCTGTAAGGTGAAGGTTAGACACCTGTAAGGTCAAGGTTAGACACCTGTAAGGTCAAGGTTAGTCACTAGTCTAAATATAAACTATTGGTTTACAGAATAAAGGCAATCAGCAATATCCATCAGTTTGAATAATGTGTCTGAGTAACAGCTGGTGATCTCTGTAAAGATCGTGACTATTTCTTGATGTCCATGTACAGATTACGATGAGAGAGATCTTCCCATCAGACAGATAGAATTGTACAGCAATGTAGCACAAAGCTAGTAAACACCTAACATTAATCACAACTTATCAGTATATCTGTGAAAAACTCTCTTCATTGCTTTGTCAGTATCATTTTATCTGTTATAGAAGTGTTCAATGAATTACAAAGAATAAGCAGAACTTCTGGTTTTATCAGACACTGTTTGCTTGAGATTCATTTGGTTATTTCTGATCAAGAAGTGACCAGCTTAGATCCAGATCTGATAAATGGATGTGCCCATTGATCTAGATCTACACTGGTCACTTTAAAATTCACTAGATTATTTCTGGCCAAGAAGTAAGCAGTGTAGATCCAGATCATACTGCAAGGATCTAGATCTAGATCAACACTGGAATCCAGGGAGTTAAAGTTAAACAATTGATTTTAGCGGTAAGTTGTCAGATCCCTGATGAAAACAGTGCATTAGTAACATAAGTAAACCAAGCAAATGTATTACTTTAACCCTTTACTCCATGGAATATGGCTGTTATTATATGGGCAAAACATTTACATCCAAATCTGCCAGCACATCCTAGGATATACACTGTTCACTTCTATATATTTTATATATATACAGAGTAAAGGGCAAATAAGCCAAAATAAACCCAACAAACCAATCAAAAACGCAACAAACAGAACCAAGATTATAACCTGATGGCATAACAACAGTTCCTTGCATTTTGTCGACATCTCCAGCTGTGACATAACTGGCATATTGCCCTGACCCTTTCAATGTCCAGCTTACTGTTGCATCACCACTGGTCCCTTCACGGGTAAGTTGGATCTGCACCAGGGAGGGGCCCGAGTCAAGTTCATCAGCCTAAAATTTACATGATTTTCGTTCTTTTCAAATAAATGACAGTTTAATCCTCTACTCCACATATGCAACTTTTATGGCATGAGCAAACAGTGTAGATCCAGATCAGCCAGCACATCTGTGCCATATGATCAATTTCTACACTGTTTGCTTTTAGATTCATTAGGATTTCTTACTAAGATTCTATAAAACGTGTTAACATGTATATGGAGTAAAGGGTAAAAAAAGAGGCACATTTATTATTTTGTTAAATAAAATGAAACTGACGAATATACCTTATCACTATGAGAGGTCTTATTAAGAGTATTTTGAGGTCATTAAATCTAGTAAAACCTGATTTAAGCAGCCACCAAAATTATGGCAGGTGTTAGTAGGGGATGCTAAATATGGTATGATTTCTTATGAGTTTTAATGGTAATTTTGAGTATTGGCACCTTAAGAAAAGTCACTTTGGCTTCTTAACAAAAAGTGACTGATAACTAAATTGTAAAAAAAGCCTTGATAATTCTGAGCCACCACCTAATGTTTACAAATCTTTTTCGTCATGTAACAAATTAATGACAAGGGAAATGTTCACATTACTTTGTTTTATGAATACATTACTCATCCCATTTGCTTACCAGTACAGGATCAAGGGCAGGGAATCCAATTTCTCCATTAGCTTCAGCAGGAGTTACGGTTATTGTTGTCACATTTCTGTTTCCTAGGCGAGGGCTGTTAAATGCACCTATTGCTGGTTCTAAAAACAATAAAATCAAGAAATGCAATATTATTATCTACTAAAAATTTGCTGGGATCACTTTTACAATGTCCTTAGTTCTATATCTCAATTTAAAAAGCAATTTTGATCTTAATTGCTTACCCTGAATTGTCTTCAAATAGAAGTTTACACAGTATTTAACTAGATGGGTGTTCAGTTGAACACTTGTGTCGCCCTCTGGTGCTATGTTGGAATAAAAATGCAAGTACAAAAAGGGGCATAACTCCATCAAAGAATTTGGCATCATCATGAGCGTGTTGTCATAAGCAATATAATTTGAAAGTTTGATGTAAAAAAATTAAGAAATGACAAAGTTATAGCCAACGTTAAGTTTTCATGTAAAAATCTAAGTACAAAAGGGGCATAACTCCATCAATTGTGACCTTGACCTTGAGAATTTGGCATCATCTTGAGTGTGTTGTCATAAGCAATATAATTTGCAAGTTTGATGAAAAAATATTAAGAAATGACAAAATTATAGCCAACGTTAAGTTTTCGTGTAAAAATCCAAGTACAAAAAGGGGCATAACTCCATCAAATGTGACCTTGACCTTAAGAATTTGGCATCATCTCGAGCGTGTTGTCATAAGCAATATAATTTGCAAGTTTGATAAAGAAATATTAAGAAATGGCAAAGTTATAGCCAACATTAAGTTTTCGTGACGAACGGACAGACGGACGGATGGATAGAATAAGGCATCATCATGAGCGTGCTGTCATAAGCAATATAATTTGCAAGTTTGATAAAGAAATATTAAGAAATGACAAAGTTATAGCCAACATTAAGTTTTCGTGTAAAAATCCAAGTACAAAAAGGGGCATAACTCCATCAAATGTGACCTTGACCTTGAGAATTTGGCATCATCTCGAGTGTGTTGTCATAAGCAATATAATTTGCAAGTTTGATGAAAAAATATAAAGAAATGACAAAATTATAGCCAACGTTAAGTTTTCGTGTAAAAATCCAAGTACAAAAAGGGGCATAACTCCATCAAATGTGACCTTGACCTTGAGAATTTGGCATCATCTCGAGCGTGTTGTCATAAGCAATATAATTTGCAAGTTTGATAAAGTAATATTAAGAAATGGCAAAGTTATAGCCAAGGTTAAGTTTTCGTAACGGATGGACGGACGGACAAAGCGGTCCCTATGTATCGCCATTTCTTCGAGAGGGCGACACAAAAATTTGTCTTTTTGCAATATGGATAAAATATGGTGATCTCTTAGAAACTTTAACCCTTTTAAAGCATATTATCATTGCATTGTTATTCCATTCAGGTCATTTTTAAATAAAATTTCTCCATGTATACCCTAGGAAAGAAGTACAAACCTGCAACCAGTGCTATTCCATTTAGCATGGCAGTGAATACCCCACCCACTTGTATAAATGCAGCTGCTAGTAGGTGTATATGTTGCATCATTTCTGTCTGACCAGCGTGTATCACAGCAGAAACCTGTGTGTCCTCCAAAACATCTGAAACGGAGAGTTCATGCTCAGTAACAATAAGATGTTAACCCTTTACTTCAAAAATACAACTTTCATGGCATAAGCAAACAGTGTAGATCCAGATCAGCCAAGTGATCTGTGTCATTCCAAGAGTTGCTTCTTTTTATCCATCTGAACAAGGGTATTAAAGTTGGTAAAAAAGGTGGTCAGAGACTTTTATTGTTTTTACAGGTTTACAAATTTACTATTAACCCTTTACTTCATAATTATACATGTTTTATCACGTCAGACACTGATAGCCTCGTGGTAAAAAAAAAATTTAATCTAAGAGCGAACAGTGTAGATCCTGATCTGACTGCATGGATTTGATAGCTGTTTTGAATCTACAATTTTTGCCATGGGATAACAGCCATAAACCATGCAGTAAAGGGTTAAGATATTTCATATGTAACAAACGTAACTATTAACTTATGTAATTGAAATGTTCCTACCGGCAGTTCCCCCATGTGCTGGCTTGTAAGACACAGTCATGTTGACATAGAGATCTCCAATGTTTGCCCCTGTTCTTTTGATCACCAATCTCAACATCCTGGGGTCTGCATTCTGTAGACAATATAGCACATTTTAAAATATTATGAAATATTATTTATAATCCTTTCCTCCATATATATGCATTTTTAAGCAGGTGTAGATGTGCCGACTGAACTGTTTGCCCACGCAATGAAAAGGCATCTATGGAGGAAAGGGTTAAATGTTTGATTTATTGTACACACATGCAGAAATACAATAGATTTTTTAAAATGTTACCGTAAGTAATTTTCTTGAAAAGATTGGATATTAAACTGCTCATGAAGGCCATGGTATAAATCAGCCATAAATACCAATGCAAGTTTCTAAATTTCCCCCCTCTGGCCACCCAATTTTAGTTATGGTATGTCATCTTGCATAGACTTTCAGGGAAAACTCATAAATATGAGCCCATCTCCTAATTTGTTTGAAGCAGTAGGCCCAGAGATTACTTAAATATAATGAATGCAGAGTAAAGTTTTTTTCAGTTATAAATAAAAGATCATTATTAATTTGTTAAAATAAACAAATCCAAAGACCACTGAAGCTAATGTTAAAGTGTAATAAAGAAATATTGAAAAATGACAAAGTTATAACAAACATTAAGAATTTGTGAAGGAGTGATGGATGGAGAGACAGCAAAGTGATCCCTATGTATGACCTTTTCCTTGAAAGGCTGACACAAAAACTGTGCCATTAAAGATGAAGAGTTTCTCCAAATGACATGAATTTTGCACAAAAGAAAATCCGCAAGTGTTACACTCACAATTATAAGTTGTTGCTGACTGTTGTTTGCAAACTCCACCATTCCATACACATTATCGCTGTCCTCTATGATGATGATCCCTTCAATGATACCTTCCACCTTCGCCATTCCGGTCACAGTCTGTGGCAGAAGACGGATCTTGAACCTCTCAGCTGGTTCTGGTAACAAATCCTGCACAATATTCAGAACTATCGCATTCTCTCTCACTTGGGAGTCAAAGGTCACAGTTCCTCTAATAGGCGAAAGGTCAAGGTCAACAGCTCCGGATCCACTGTCATTTCTGACAACTTCCCACTGAACACTTACTGTACCGAATGACCCAGCTGTACGAATTACAGTAAAAATAGCACTTAAGTCTTTATCCTCGTTGATCTGAGCACGAGGCACGGAGATGAGATCTGGAGATCGAAGACTGAGGATTCCTGTAGGGTTGTCATTGGCGTTTATAAACACATCAGCTCTCATTGGATCTGCAAGGACCACATCACCAGTGGGAGAGGAGAGTAGAACCTAAATGTACAAACATAGGTTCTGATAGAATCATTCTTGCAGTGATTGAACAGTATCAAAATCTATATTGGCTGAATTATTGCAACTTTACATCTTAAAACCAGTGACAATACTTTTAAAACACTTTGAAATTTAGAAAGTTTGGGTTTCACATAAGAAGTTATAAAAACTGGCAGTTATCATGGAGTAAAGGGTTAACATGGTTTGTGAATATCCGCTAAGGTTATGGTTACCTGGAAAGATTCCTCCATTTCTGGATCGCTGTCATCTATGATCTCCACATTGATCGTAGCAAATCTGCTGCCTGCTGGGAACACCACCTGACCAGTATTCTGTCCGCCGCTTCCACGGAAATCTAGCCCCAGCTGAGCTGTATTCTGAAGCAGGGTGTAGGTCACTGTGGCAACTGAGTTTGCAGAACCAATCGTAGTTTCACTTCCACTTTCAAGTCCTCGGGTAACATTCAGGGACACCAACCTTGTTCCTGGTCCTTCGTCAAAACGATATTCTCTCTGTGTAGTAAAATAAGATATACAAAACATCAGCTCAGATATACAAAGCTACAGCATTAGCATTTTTTACAGCTTTGTGTCTTCAGTGTATTTCCAATGACTTCACATGTGGTGCTGTCCCAGTAACATAATAAATCCTTAACCACCTACACTAATGTAATGGATGAACCATTCTTTCAATTTGAGACAGTCCATTTATTGTTCATAAGGGTGTTTTAAAATTTTCTAACTGAATTTACATACTCTATGGATATAACTTATATCCCATGTCCAAACAGTGAACATCCAGATCAACTGGCATATACATTCTGTCTGATCTTGATCTACACTATTCTTTTACTTTTGGTCTGAAATAACCTAATCAATCTGAAAGCAAACCATGCAGATACAGATAAGATCACACATGTGTAGGGTGATCTGGATCTACACAGTTTGCCCATGGGATAAAAGTGGCATCTACAGAGTTAAAGGTAAAATGAATAGTGAACAGTGTAAACCCAGACTGACAGTCTGATCTGGGTCCACAAGTGTTGCAAATGTGACATAAACTGTTTAACTAACAGTTGGGTCTGAACCTCTGTTTCATTATAATTGGCTTATCCCCACTTACAGTTCAGATAATTTGCTGCACTGCCTGCAGCAATATACTGACTGAATGGCATAAAGTGTGCAGGGCTGATGTGGGTCAAGCTGGCTTGCTTATCTGACTTACAGGGGCAGATACAGAGGCTGTCCTAAACAAACCCTCTTCCTGGCAATTTTGTATCTGACCCTGACTTACAAACATTGACAGGCGTGTCAGTACATGAACCTGTTTGAAGCTGACAGGTGTGTCAGTGCATGTACCTGTTTGAAGCTGACAGGTGTGTCAGTACATGTACCTGTTTGAAGCTGACAGGTGTGTCAGTACATATACCTGTATGAAGCTGACAGATGTGTCAGTAGATATACCTGTTTTGAAGCTGACAGGTGTGTCAGTACATGTACCTGTTTTGAAGCTGACAGGTGTGTCAGTACATGTACCTGTTTGAAGCTGACAGGTGTGTCAGTACATGTACCTGTTTTGAAGCTGACAGGTGTGTCAGTACATGTACCTGTTTGAAGCTGACAGGTGTGTCAGTACATGTACCTGTTTTGAAGCTGACAGGTGTGTCAGTACATGTACCTGTTTTGAAGCTGACAGGTGTGTCAGTACATGTACCTGTTTTGAAGCTGACAGGTGTGTCAGTACATGTACCTGTTTTGAAGCTGACAGGTGTGTCAGTACATGTACCTGTTTTGAAGCTGACAGGTGTGTCAGTACATGTACCTGTTTAAAGCTGACAGGTGTGTCAGTGCATATACCTGTATGAAGCTGACAGATGTGTCAGTGCATATACCTGTATGAAGCTGACAGATGTGTCAGTACATGTACCTGTTTGAAGCTGACAGGTGTGTCAGTACATGTACCTGTTTAAAGCTGACAGGTGTGTCAGAACATGTACCTGTTTTGAAGCTGACAGGTGTGTCAGTACATGTACCTGTTTGAAGCTGAAAGGTGTGTCATTAGATATACCTGTTCGAAGCTTACAAATGTGTCAGTACATGTACCTGTATGAAGCTGAAAGGTGTGTCAGTACATAAACCTGTTCGAAGCTTACCAGTGTGTCAGTACATGTACCTGTTTGAAGCTGACAGGAGCATCATTGGCCTGGATGATGATGGTAAAGTTGTTGTTGATCACCCTGGCACCTTGTGTAGCACTGGTCAGCACTAACTGAAACTCCTCATCATTCTCTGGCACCTGAAACAAAACGTCTTCCAATCTGGGAATCAGGGCTCACATTTCATCTTACTATAGATAAGATTAATTTCATTCAGTATAATTGTTTGAGGCTTTATATATTCATTAATAAAACAAATATTTTACTTTGTATAAACCTATTTGATTTATATTATCATAGTCCTTATTTAAAAATTCTTGAATAAAATAAAATGTCAGTAAAAGTTTCCAAAGTAATTCATGTTACCTTGGCATCAGATAGCATGTTACAGTCTCAAATCTCAAGCACCTGCTTGACTGAAATTGAGGACAGACTCCATCCTGACCAATCAAGTTTGAGTTTTGATTCCGGTCTCTGATCTCAGTTTTAGGATCTAAAGCCGCTATTGTTCATCTCTTTTATGAATGAGAACATATTTACCTGGACAATCCTGGGTCTCTAGTTCTAAAGAGCAATTAAATAGTCAGTCTGACAATATTCCACCAAAGAGCAAACAATTGACCTCTAGGATAGCTGTCTGATGCACCTCCCACTCTAGTCAGGGACATATCCAGAGGGGGTTCAGTGGGGTTTCTTGAAAACCCTTTTTGGGGAAGATACAAAGGATGGAAAATATCATTTAACCAAGACTGCCCCAAACAAACTCCTTTTCTGGAAATCTTGCATCCCCTAATACATGTACAAGTTTGGCCTCAAATCTTGAGACAAAGATAGGAGATACTCACCGTGTCTGTGCGTATCTGGAGTTGTATGGTGTTTCTGATCTCCCCATCACTGAACTTGACGGAGCCTGAGCTAGGACTGATGTCCTGCCCCACCACAGCATTCACGTTATTGCTCTCAACCTATACAATGTCATAACAAAAATTTATAAGCATTTCAGATTTCAGTTAAACTAACATAAACTGAACTGCATGTATTATGCTGATTAATTAACAATATCTTTAGTTTAATTTAGTATAGTTCACGCGGGAAATACTAGAACTTTTTCCAGCATTTTGACAGAACTACTGACTCTTTTGTGACCACCTGCACCCTTGCAAGCTAACCACCTGAACAACAAAATCAAATTGAGAAGCACCAAAGGAGGGCCAACAGCCAGGTAGACAAATGTCATAAGGTGTTTGTAGTTGTGTGGCTGATTTGTGGAAGGCAAACCAAACATGATGTGTTTTTGAAGAGGGGCTTACTCTTTGAAGTACTGCTGTCGGTAAATAAGGTTAATGATTTACTGGTAAATTATTTCAACTATTACAAATGAACATATTAACCCTTTCCTCCAAAAATATGCATTTTTACGTATGTGCGACCAGTGTAGATCCAAATCAGCCAGCACATCTGTGCCATCTGATTAGGATCTGCACTGGTTGCATTTTGGTCAGAAATAACTTAATGAATCAAAAAGCGAACAGTTTAGAACCAGATCAGATGGCATGGATGTGTCGGCCGATCTGGATATAAAATGTTCACCCATGCAATAAAAATGTGTCTATGGAGGAAAGAGTTAACCCTTTACTCAAAAGGATGGTTGTTATCCCATGGGTGAACACTGTAGATCCTGATCATCTGGCACATCTGTTTTCTGACCAAGAATCAACCAAAAAATAAATGGATGTGCTGGCTGATCTTGATCTACAATGGTCACAGATGCGATAAAACCCATCCATGTATATGGAGTAATGGCCAACAGGTAAAAGAACTTTGAGGAGGGTCTGTCTACCTTGTATGTCACAGTAACTGTGCCATATGTCCCAAGTGTACGTTCCACTCCTACATTAACAATGTTTGTAGAGACAGGGTCTTCACGGGTCAGAATTGGAGACACCTGGAAAATAAAACATCACAACACATATTTAACCCTGTCTTCACGGGTCAGAACTGGAGACACCTGGAAAATAAAACATCACAACACATATTTAACCCTGTCTTCACGGGTCAGAACTGGAGACACCTGGAAAATAAAACATCACAACACATATTTAACCCTGTCTTCATGGGTCAGAACTGGAGACACCTGGAAAATAAAACATCACAACACATATTTAACCCTTTACAAAATGAATATAGCTTATACATGTATCCTTTGTGTGATAAGTGTAGATCCAAATAAACCTATCAGTGAAGCCAGATCCGGATCTACACTAGTTGCTTTTAGATTCCCGTAACCCAGTGTAGATCCTTATCAGGCTGCAAGGATGTGGAGACTGATCTGGATCTAATCTGGTCATCAGTGGGATAAAGGATTTATTGTTAAAGGTTGAAATTATTAAACATTAAGTTTAGGACCTGCTATATAACATGGGAATCAAGACTCATATACATGTATTTTCAGAAAGGAAGAATATGTACAAGAATCCAATGTCAATGGCCTGTTGTGATCAATGCTGTTACTACTGATGACAATCTGGTAATAAAAAACATCTCCAAAGTGTCGCCAATGAACAGCCTGCATGTATCCACATTATAATGCCAGAAACTAAGTAGAGGTATTTGATATGAAATATGTTTCACAACTGTGTTTAACAATGACACACGTTAATAGCAATGGCATTTGACATTTCATAACCAAGAACAACACTTTTCAGGATTTTGAGATAACTGTCATGGAACTGATGCAATAGAAAATGGAAACCTAATACATGTATTTTCCTGAGGCATTCCCTAAACTTCTGATGTAATGACACAGGTATCAAAGGAGTAGGTTCACGAAGGCCTAATATTGGCCTAAAAATATGTAAAATTTTAAATTTTGTTACAGATCTTAAATTTTAATGCCATTGAATACATAAATAGTTACACTTGTCATATCTTTAAATTTTATATTGATTACTGCTAAAGGTGTTTGACAAGGGGCCATCAAAATTGCTAAAAATGAGGAAAATGTGCAAAACTTCATATTTTTGTCCATTTTCACAACAGATTTGAGAGGATTTCCATAAGGGCACACTTCTCGACCAAAATCAAATTTTGACCATGAATTCAGCACACATTTATACAAAGAAAATTCTTTAAATTAGTTTGGTCGAAGCCTGTGCCCAATATGAAAATCACCAAAATATGATGAAAATTTAACAAAAAATTTTGTGCACTTTTTCATCTCTCTGTAGATCAATTTGCATTTTCTGACCCATATACATATACCGAAAACTGCCTTTGGCTGGGGTAACAATGTGAGACAAACAACAAAGTGTAAACAGTAGCAAAGCTTTCCTTACATCAGCTATACTGAAAACTCCGTAGGCATCGTCGTTAGCCTGAATGATCACGGTGGCCATGTTTGGTACTGTAACTGTGGTACCAGTGCCAATCACCGACAGCGTGAACTGGTAAGTCTCTTCAATCTCTGGCTCGTTGTCATCGGTAACGGTAAATGTCACGTTGGAGAATAAAGGGCCACCCGGAGCAAAGGATGCTATCTGACTGCTACCCACAAAATCTTGATTTATATTATCCACCTGAAACAGTACAACAGTGTCTAAGGTTATAAAACTGAGCATGGAAACCAGTCTCAAATCTCAAGCATCTAATTGGTCGCCATTTCAGCCTGTCAGATGCTTGAGATTTGAGACTGGTTTCAAATCTTAGTTTTATATAACCTTAGGACCAGACTTTACAATTTATTATGTAGCCTTTATATATCACATGATTTTTAGTGTTTTGTATTATTTGTAAGAGAAGCGTATCATTTAACTTTATGGATACAGAGCTATACACTAGCCTAGAACTTCAATCAACGCATTACAATTTCTTTTTTTGTTATGTTAATAGTAATAACATTCCCATATATGACCCCTGAGTTATGCTGATGAAGTTTTTGAACTTCACCCACTTCCAACAACCCAAATGTTTTCTATACCCAAATAAACATCAAATTTAGATTTAATCCTAAACAAAACACAAAACAAAACTAATTTATATGATTGACAGATGATGTGTTTTTCCTCATTATGAAATTGTACCAATTAAAAATTCGGGCCCTCTTTACTCAGGTCTTATTTCTCAAAATCCCTAGAAAAAGTTTTACCTCTAGTAGAGCCATGGGAGGCAAAGCCAAGGACAGGGATGTACAAGAATCATACTGTGAAACCCAAGCACTTACTGAGACAATGGCATTTACAATCTGTGTGATGGTTCCCAAGTACCCAACTCTCAGAGAGAACTGGTTCCCTTCACTCGCTACAATTTGGGTGTCAACAAAGTACACTGATCCTCCACTGCTGGGTACCGTACAGAAGCAAAGTATCAATGTCAAGGTCACATATGGAACCAATGGCTCCATTCTGAAATAAAAATGATCCTTAATAATATTTTCATGCATTGTACTGTAAATGTCATTTGGCATTTATAGATATTTGGACTTCTCATTAACTTATTTCAATCATAGCTCAAAATGGTTAAGTTAACACAATTATTATTGGGGGTACATCAAGGGATACTGTATCGCCAACAAGTTTCCAGTCAATTCTTGTAATGCCATCATAAAGTTGAGCAAATATCATTGTTAGTTATTAACTTCATAAATAATACCTCATAAAATAACATTTAGTAATAAAAATATGCAATATAACCACTTTTCAGTTATGTTAATATGTACTATTACTGAAGCAGTGCTATTTAAAATGTCTATTTGTATACATTGTTTGAATTAATTGACATAAAGAATACGTCTAGATATACTTGGAAATCACTCACTGTGTTGAGGTTATAGGCCAATTTGTTTCTATTGTTTGTGTTTTTTTTTGCTTGCTTAATTTTTGACTCTAAGGGCAATAATGAGGTGTAGACAATAATGCTTGATTTCAACAAAGGGCATGCAGAGATTTTGATATGATGCAATTAATGTCAAAGATAGGTAAGCAAAATCTTAAATGTCTACAAATTTGCATAAAATCAAGGTTTGAAACTTTCTTATATTCTGACAAGGATATGATTCAAAAATCATCAATGTTTCTTACATATTCAGTTATGCTGGTCAAACCCAATCATGGAATTTATATACAATCCAACATTTAAAATTTGTGCGCAAATCTTAAAAAAAATATGTGAAAACATCCTTTTATTTTCATAAAACTTATTAAGTGTTGATGTACTAGTAATTTAATATCAAGTTTCAGTACTTTCTCTTTGATTGATCTTGACTTTCATAAATTATTCAGTAATTACCTAATTACCATAGCTACAGATAGCAGCATGAAGTGTAACAGATTTTTATACAAACTAAATTGTACAGGCCTTAGCATACTCTGTATTTTAATGTTTTACTTGCATAAAAATGAGTAACAGTTAGTGTGCCATAAATCAATGTATCAAATTCAAAAATGTTCATAAAATGCAGTTGATTGAGCTGAAACTTGCTCTTGTGTTGGTTATTTCTATGTCAAACAATGGTAAGTTTCAAATCTGTAGCTTGTGATTGTTGCTGAGAAAAGTGAACTTGAATATAAACCAGCATTCTTGATTACAAGCCTGAATACTTGCTAGGAAAAGGATAAAATTGGAGAAATGGGAAATGTGACTTAAAGTGTGCCTTGAACAAGTCTAATAAAGGGCGACCTTTATTTGCATTTAGTCTGAAACAGGCAAGCTCAAAATAACTGTTACTTGTAATATGTCATGGACATATTTTAATGACGCCCGTGTTGTAGTACTTGATGTGTCCACTAACTCAGAGACTGGGTATTGTAAGTTTGCCCCTTAGCAAGAAGTCCCGATACTTCTTCAAGGTTGATTTTCAAACAAAGGAAGGTTGATAAATAGTTTTACCAATTATTATGCAGAACACCTGTTGAATCAATAAAATGTTACAAAGTAGGTAATATCAATTGTCCTGAAATTACCCGCAGCTGTACCACTAGCAGTTGACTAGAAATAATGTAGTGGAATACCTCACAATTCAATATCATCAAATGGGTTTGAAATGTGCAATTTGAAATTTCTGACAAATGCTGGTGTTTTAATGTAAGTGGAACAGCTGTCAACCAAAATTATTTAAACAATTATAATAGTTAAACAACTGGTTATCAACTGGTAATTGTATGGTCAACTTTTGTGTCTGAAATATGTGTCCGACAGTTTTTGCATACATCAAAATTATAGCCATTTTTTATCTCAACAGAAATCATGGTAATATGTAACATAACTTAAAACTTTATGCATTTGACTAGATTTTGATGATAGCATATCATTGGTCTGAGACAAGAAGTACATGAAATCATGTTTATAATCTAAAATGCATCCTACTGACACTTTGTTTCACAATTGTGATGAATTCTGAATAATTTCTATCACCCCTAACTTTACTTTAAGAATGTCTAGAGGAGTTAGGCCAATAAACTGAAGCATTTTAAGAGCTGATTCAGAGAGGGTTCATGAGGGGGGGAGCTTAAACACCCATTTTGGGCAGCGATACAGTAAAACCCCTCATTAAGGACACTCGATATTACGGGCACCCGGTATTATGGACGATTTTTTAAAGAACAGACATGTTCTCATCTTCTTGATTTAAACTCACAATTAAGGGCAACCCGCTATTAAGGACACTTTCCCTCAGTCCCTTAGGTGTCCGTTATAGAGGGGTATTTTCATGGAGATTATGACCTTAAAGTTGGAAATTATAAAGTAACTACCAAACCTGCCCCAAAGTAACCCCTTTCTTGGAATTGTGAATCAAACCCTGCATTCATTCCACAACCAGGCTTGGAATTAAAAAATATTTATTATATAGCCTCCAAAACTATAGTACAGCTTGGAAGGGTGTAGCATAAATAATGATCATCAACACAAAATGTCAAAATTCTATCTCTAATACTTTATGCTGTGGATTGTGGCTGTTAAGTGTAACATGTCAACTTTGCCTTTCAAAAAAATAACACTCCCATCTGTTATATAATCTGTTTGTGTTATGTTGTTATTGGGAAACACTCAGTTATGTGAATTTGAGAAGTATATTAGTCACAATACTTGTCTCTTTTATGTTTAATGATTTTCTTGAATATGTTACCGTGACAGCTGGTGGAAGGTTTATCACACCTTTCCATCCTAAATCTAGTATCACCAGTCACAACTGATGTCACATTTGCAACCATTGTTGACCAAGAATGGACTACATGTACATGAATGCTGTTCAGTAAAAAACATCTTTCTAACTGGCTTGATTAAAAAATATATAACATTTTCAGCAAACTTATTGCTCAGGGGAAAAAATATTTGTAACTCGTAATTAAAATTATGTTAGGTATTTTAGTAAATTGTATAAAAGCCGCCACTTCCCTATCTAGGGAGTACCTAGATAATACATATGGTTGTGTCAGACTCTGATCCAGGGCTAGGTGTTGACAAAAAATCTTCTGTTTGCTAAAATTACTGTCCACCTCATGTGAATAGATGTGTTTCGTAATGAAGGACTGACCAATAGTTCTTTATAAACTGGGGCCGTTTGTTGGGTTTTATGACTATCTTTCAACAATAGGCAGCTAACCCATTTCCCATCAATACCAATGCCATAAAATTTAAACAAAATGACAAAAATGTAAAAGCAAAATTTAAGTAGAATACAATCACATTTATTATAAAACTAAGAGTCCTCTCCCAGATTTTAATAATCTGATTGCCCGTATATTTCAACTGTCTCAGACATGTCCATTGGCAAGCTTAAAATCCAAGATTATATACAGCAGAAATTAAATGTAACCTAAAGAGAGCATAAACATTAATGTTACATCTAAAGGACAAAAGAATAAATGTTACCTAAATTAGACACAAAATAAATGTTACTGAAATGAGGCAAAAATAAATGTTACCTAAAACTTTTTTCTTTGCAAATTATTCCTGTTCCCTAAAGTGTTGGAAATATCAAAGTCCATCCATGTTTTGTTTTAATACAGTACAAAATAACACAGAACACTATAAACATCAACTTGGAATGATCTCTACATTAACTTATAAGGCAAGCAATTAAAAGCATTAAGATGTGATTTGAGCAGTCAATGGGCACATGGAAGCTCCATCTGTTGCAAGGTATTGACTCATTGATTTGTTACGCCCAAACTTACCTGACTTATTCACCAGTATTGATGTTTTCTGGTCTTTCTTCTTCCAAACATCTTGAAGCTACTAAATTATGAATGTTTTCATTGTTTTCATTAATTTACCACCCTGATTTTAGCACCTTGCTGATCATGTGACCAGATTAATTTGTGGTCATGTGACTGGCCTATTATATTCCAATTAATGATGAATCTTGTCCTGAAAAGTACAACACAATTTTAATATTCTGAACACCTTGTCAACTGATATGTCCATAAAGTACTATATATCAACATTCACATTGTATATTGTACCACATTTCTGTGTGTGAAACAAAATGATACAGTAACAAACATCTGGGCATATGACACTATAAAACATAAGCTAGATCAATATTATTAAATTAAGTCAAAGCTGTTGTTTTTCTGATAATAGATTAATAAAATGCTACATCTTTTAACAAATATTTTTTGCAGGTGTCTGAAGTAAGGGTATAGACATTTACAACTTAAACTACTATGAATTGATTCATCGGGCATACTTCTTTTAAATTTAAATAAAAGAATGAAATTTAGTCCTTTGACCTCTCGGCTAAATTAAAAATATTGTAAATTAATATAATTGTGTAAGATTGTTGTGCTCTTCAAAAATTAAAAAAGCAGAACATTTGCATTGAGCTATATGTATTTTGTATGTGTTTTTTTTAATTGTTACTGTTCGCTCATCTGAATAACACACTATCTATGCAGTTTGTATGTTACATGTACAGACCCTGGCCAGGTCTGTCATTTTCAGGTAATCTTCCATGATTAAAGAACCCCAAAATCATTAAAAAAAATAAAAAATTGGCCAATCTCTGACAAAATAATCCTTAGGCAACATTAAAATGCATTGTTTTGCATGTTCTTAACAGTAAATATTTAATTATTTATATATATTGAGAATGGAATTAAATTAAAATAAGCATGGAATTTATGAATATTTGTGTAGTGGTGACTGAGCACCTAACAATTTTAAGAATGCAATAGGGTAATTTTGACAGAGACTGGCTCAAATGTCTCTGTGTTTCTGCTGAAAATCAAGGTCTCACTCAATGGAAGGTAAAATCTCTAATTTGTTCATGAAAATTACTTTACAGGTCTGCAAGTAAAAAGGTAAAGACTATCATGTAGATGTTGTCTGGATCTTCAATCATGGTGTCAACGAATAAAGCAACGTTGAGTAGTAATAACCAAAACAAGGCCTCGACTGGGACAAACTGACCTTAGACAAGGCTTGCTATTAAACCTTTACTCCATAGATACGACTTTTATTGCATGGATCATCAGTGTAGATTTAGATCAGCCAGCACATCCATGCAGTCTCATTATGATCTACACTCTTTGCTTTTTGATTCATTAGTTTATTACTGACCAAAAAGCAAACAAAGAAAATAAGATGGCCAGCTGATTCGGATCTACACTGTTTGTATATGTGTTTAACCCATATGTATAGAGTAGATGGTTAAACCAAATGACTCTTCAAATCATAAAATCTGCATTTTTGCTAAAAACATTGTAAGGAAAATACAAAATCCTAAAATCAGGAACAGTCTTGAAAAATGACTGGATTGTTAACCATATTAGTGCAAATGTAAAATTATGTTTGCTTCCTGTGTTGATCTACATAGAACTGCACATCTGTGCAGTCCATTCTGCTGAATCGTTTGTCAGTGAACATCTGCAAACACACCTACAACAACAATGAAATGACTTGTTCAAAAAAATGAAATAAGTTTATTATGAAGCAGGTTGCTGATTTAAGATTCATTAACCACACCTTATAATGCTATTAATACATATAAAACTATAATTACTTTTGGAAGTTTGAAGGCTTTGACTCAATTTATCATATGAAATGGCAAAAACATCAACCCTCAACACCCCCACCCCTAGTCTCAATAATTCGACTGCAAGCACAGACCCATTATCATACTGACTTTTTACAGATGTCTGTCCTTTTATGTCTCAAGCAGTTACAATCAAAACTGTGGTGGAAATCGACCCGATTTAAATTCTGTTATTTATCGATAAACGTGAGTCAGGTAAACTTTAAGTGCCGAAATCGAAATTTGTTGACATGGGTGGAGGTTTAAATGAGTTCTGCATAAAAAAAAGAAACCGTTATTTATAAAGGATTACATATATTGATTCTACTTGAATGTGGCTTTTCAGGTATGTAAATTTTTTAAAGATACATATGGTTTAAGATGCTTTATGGAGCCGCCAAAGTTGCGAATCAAATTCCGATCGGCGGCATATAGAAATAGAAGAAAAATTTTCCGCATTGGTTTGAATAGTAACTGGGTTGTGCATGAAGGACGATCATCACATATATAGAAAAGTCCTTGTCACGCACAAATAGTTGTGCTACCCCACCCCAAGTCACAATGGAGATAATTCAGCATTTACTCCATGGATATGGCTTATATCCCATATCTGACCAGTGTAGAGCCAGATCACATCAGTGCAGGCTCATTGGGATCTACACTGTTTGCTTTTAGATTCAGTTGATTATTTCTGCGAAGTAAATAGTGAAGATCCAGATCTGATTGTACAGATGTGTAGGTTGATCTGGATCTACGCTAATTGCACATGCACATGGGATATAAGCTATTTCCTTGATATAAAACGGTAAAACATTACCAGAGCTGGAAGTTTAATGACAGAAAAATCTCTACTCATCAAAAAAGGCAAATGTTTAAGAATTAAGAACACTTGTACCAAGAGATTTGATTTTTTATGTTAACCCTTAACTCTATAGATAAACTTTTTGAAGTGTGTGTGACCAGTTTAGTTCCAGATCACTTGCATACCTGCGCTGTCTGACCTGGATCTACACTGGTCACTTCTTGGTCAGAAATAACCTAATAAATCTAAAAGCGAACAGTGTAGATCAAGATCAGCAGGAACATCTGTGTCATCTGATCAGGATCTATACTTTTTGCTTATGAAAGAACAACCAACCCATGGGGTAAATTGTTAAGTTTGTTTAAATTGAAAAAAGTTTGGTAAAATTACCTAGTAACACACTAAAAAAGTAACATCAATACATGTTGAAAGGGATGTCACTTTGATAATTTTGTCATGTAACATATCACTTTTCATTCAAGAGAAATGTCTCAAAATACCTACCGTGTCACATGAACAGATCTAGATACTTTTACCACTCACATATACAAGAATGAAACAAAATTAACAAAATATCAAGGGGTTAGGTACAAACCATTTTATTCTATATAGTAACATTAAATGTACCATGAATATGTAAAATATTAACAAACAAAAAATATAAACATAACAAGAACTATCAAGAAATATCATTTTGATCTTCTAAAACCATTTTTGTTCAAAATGACCTTTTGAAGAACATCCCCTTTTGTAATGTCATGGTTGAGTGAAAAAATATACACTTCAAAAGAAACAAGGCAAATGTCCCTGAATACTTGTCCAAAACAGACTTCATTTCAATTGTACCTAATATTGAACAAATGGAACAGGAACTCTGACAATAATTAGATTTTTTTATTCAATTGGACCTTTGTTTAGATACAATGAAGAACAAATGGGGTAGGAAGTCTGACAATAATAAGATTTTTTTCAATCATTTAGTGGTTGTCTTCTTTTTCAGCAGGGCAAGAGGTGGGGTAATTAACCAGATCCCCACGCCCTAGCTCTTGTTTTGGATGAGGTAGTCCAGTACATCTCCTTCATGAATGGGATGGTTGGGTTGGATTGTGATGGGATGGAGGATCAGATGCGAGTTTTGATGGGATGGGAGATGGGGAGGGGGGGGGTCTGTGGACAAGACAATCACTTGATATTCTTAACCCTCTTTAACTGGGACATAAGAAAGACATTGTATATTTGATAGAAACATAAGCTATACTAAATGCTAGTTTCTGGCACTGAAAAAGTGACAAATATTTGTACATAATAAAATAATAACAAGAGGGCCATAATAACCCTAAATCGCTCACCTGAGTACAAAAGTATTCTAAGTTTTTAATTGAGAATGGAAAGGTTCACAATAGTGGATGTAAAGTCATTGAAATTGTATTATTGTTAGGTGAAATTAAGAAAACACAATACAAGTTAACAGGAACTTTCGCATTAGTTTCAGAGAAAAATGATTATTTATGTTTTCCTATATAAATCAATGTAAACTAAGAGAACCCTGGGGCGTGGCCAATTTTGGCCCAGGGGACATAATTTGAACAAACTTGGTAGACATCCACTAAACAATGCTACATACCAAATATCTAAGCTTAAGGCATTGAGGTTTCCAGTAAGAAGATTTTTAAAAATTGCCTTTTTTACATATTAATGGCCCCCGGGGTGGGGCCAATATTTACCCCAGGGCCAACATTTAAACAATGTTGGTAAAGGGTCTCTTCACAATACTCAACACCAAATATCTAATGTCTGGTTCTATTAGTTTCGGAGAAAAATGATTTTTCATGTTTTCCTATATCAATCAATGTTAACTTAGGGAACCCTGGGGCGAGGCCAATTTTGGCCCAGGGGACATAATTTGAACAAACTTGGTAGACATCCACTAGACAATGCTACATACCAAATATCTAAGCTTTAGGCATTGAGGTTTCCAGTAGGAAGATTTTTAAAGTTTGCCTTTTTCATATATTAAGGGCCCCCGGGGCGGGGACAATTTTGACCCCAGGGCCATCTTTTAAACAAAGTTGATAAAGGGTCTCTACAAAATACTCAGCACCAAATATCTAAGATCTAGTCCTATTAGTTTCGGAGAAAAATGATTTTTCATGTTTTTCCTATATAACTACATTGTATATGTTAACCAAGAGAACCCTAGGGCGTGGCAGATTTTGGCCCAGGGGACATAATTTGAACAAATTTAGTAGACATCCATTAGACAATCCTACTTACCAAATATCTAAGCTGTACGCATTGTGGTTTGTGAGAAGAAGATTTTTAAAGATTTCCTATATAAGTCTATGTAAAATGAAGTGACCCCTGGGGCAGGGCCAATTTTGACCCCAGGGAAATAATTTGAACAATCTTTGTAGAGTTCCACCAGAGGGTGCTAAATGCCAAATATCTAAGCTCTAGGCCTTGTGGTTTCAGACAAGAAGATTTTTAAAGTTTTTCCTTTAGGTTCCCATGTCAACCAGAGTTCTGCATGGAATTGATTTCTTTGAACAACTTTGGAAGAGCTTCATGCAAGGAACATCCGTGGCAAGTTTCATCAACTTTGGCCCAGGGGTTTAAAAGGAGATTGTTGTTTAAAGCAAAAGTTGACGCCGCACTACGCACACAGGGCGATCCTAAAAGCTCACCATGAGCACAGGTGCTCAGGTGAGCTAAAAAGTATATGTGTACTTTCTGATTTAATAATGTGATCTTATTTAAGTATACAAGCAATTCATGTTATAGCAAAAAACATTTTTGCAATTTTTTAACACATTGTTTAAGTTGGTGACTTTTTCTTACAATCAATCAACACTTGTATAGAACTGGTACTCACCGTAGATGGTTCAATGCATGAACACTAGTCTTATTCTCTACAAGACAGGTAATTCCAAGTCATTTAGTTCAATCAAGTCACTGGAAATGTCATATGACATCACATTAGAGTTTTCCTTATGTAGCAGAAATGTGCAAAAACTAAGGTGAAGAAGTTTTTAAACACTGAACAATGTCTACAAAAAAAGTGTACCACTTAGCTGTTCTTATAGATAAACTCAAGTTTCATTTGTGCTAAGATTGATTGATACTTTGTTCTTGCATAATTATAACACAATGAACCTATCTATTTTAGTGTATACCTGTAGAAAATGTATGTTGCATTGTGTTGATTGAATCAGTACAAGCTGACAATCAGCAACATGCTACTGATGATATCTGACACCCGGTAACATCGTCCTGGATTCTTACTGCTAGCTTTCAATGGCAAATATAGGCTGTCACACTGACAGACAGACAACAGTGTACAGTTGTTACTGTAATTTGTCTTGTAGATTTCTGCAGTCTCTGCATCAGGTAGGTAAACATATCTGTTGCACATTGTTTGATGAAAAAACATCAATTTTACAATGTACATGTATTAGGTTTCCTTGAAACACAAATTCCACAAAGGTTATATTAACTTTTTTCTCCATGGCTTATCCCATCTGTGATGAGTGTAGATCAAGATCAGCCTGAACAGTGTGAAAACCCATGCAGTAATCTAAGGATCTACATTGTTTGCTTCTTGATTCATTACTTTATATCTGTCCAAGAACTGAATAGTGTAAATCCCTATCAGACTGAAAATGTCCATGCTGATCTGGATCTATACTTGTTGCACATGGGATATAAGCTGCATACATGATGGACTATAAGGTTATCTGTGATTTACATCTTTTAGAAGTATAATTCTAAGTGTTCTATTTTTGTTCATTAAAGCAGCTAGACAATCATAAACTTTCTTATGATTAGCAGAACTGACAGCACTGTTTGATTGGTAGATTCCTGCACTATGTCTTGGTGCTCACCATTTACTCTCTTGTTACTTGTCTTTGAAGAAAGAAGCAATACTTCTGCAGGTCTTGGACACAGCTGGCATGGCTGTTTTACGCTTTTTGGCAGCATTGCTACTGCCTGGTGTCACAATATCTCTGGTTCTAATAGAAAAAAAGATGTCTGATTGTTTTCTACTATTCATTTACCATTTGAATTAACAGCATTAACAGAAAAATATAATGAAGAGATAAATACTTTTAGGGCACCATAAATAACTAAAAATTTGATGAAAATGGTTTATTTAACCAATATGCTTTTATCACATGGGGGAACAATATAGATCCAGATCAGCCAGCATCCATGCCATTTGATCAGGATCTACACTATTTGCTTTTCGGTCCATTAGGTTATTTCTGAGCAATCAGTGAACAGTGTAGATTCTGAGCAGGTGGCACAGATGTCCTAGCTGATCTGCATCTACACTGAGCATTCATGACATACAACCAATTTATTCATTTTAAATTAAGTAAATTAATTATTTTGTTACTTAATTATGCATTAAAAACACAAACAAAAATTGAACCTTTTATTTAACAGTAATTTATAACCTAAAACCACTTGATACAACCTCAAACCATTTCATAAAATGCAAAACCACCAGAAACCACCTAAATCACTGGATACAACCCAAAAATACTGGATACAACCTAAAACCACTAGATAAAACCTCAAACTAAAGAATAAAACCCAAAACCACTAGATGCAAGCTAAAACCACTTGATACTACCTAAATCTTTGGATATAGCCCAAAACCACCAGATACAACATAAAACTTCTGAATACAACCAAAAACCACTGTATACAAACTAAAACCACTGGATACAGTCCTAAACCACTGGATAAACCTTTAGCCTAAAACCACCCAGGGATTTTTCAGGGAATTTTGGTAAAAAGGTCCCTGCATAAACTGGGAATTGTTTTATGTGTGACACACAGTTTTTACACTGGTTACATACATGTACCTAAATTGGAATGAAGTTTTTAACAGATAACTAATCACAAGTAAACAAACTATTTTCAGAATTTCAGAGTCTCTTTATTATATTGTTTCCTGTTTATTGGTTTCTATTTTATACAGGCAAAAGGTATTTCTGCCGAAATGGGAATTTTTTTCTTGAAATGGGGAAAAATGGTCCCTATTTGACATTGGGAATGGGGCCCAATATCAGCCCTGAGAGACTAGCTGAAAAAGCGCTGCCACTGGATACAACCTAAAACCTAAAACCACTGGATACAACCTAAACTTACTGGATAAAACTAAAAACCACTGTAGGTCACCTAAAACCACTGGATACAAACTAAATCCAATGGATACAACCACAAACCTAAAACTTCTAGAAACAACTTAAAACCACTGGATACCACCTAAATAACAATATACAGCCCAAACCACTGGCATACAATCCAAAACCTCTGTAAACAAGCCAAAGCCACATTTCATTCAATTTCAAAAAAATTTAAAAGAGTTAAGATTTGAAATTTCCAACAATTACCTTTTGATCCCTTTGTCTTTCTTGTTTTGCTCCCTCAGTATCTGTGTGATGGTGTTTCTACTCAGACAGGAGTCTACATGGTCGTTAAACTCATTCAGACTACTAGCTCTCTGTTCTATGTTGCATATAGGGCACACCAACAAGGAGCCTTCAGCGTCACTCTCATCTTCATCTGTTAACAAAATATACTAAACTGAATATCAAACTAGAAGATTTCACAAACTTAACAAAACAGTACAGGACTCCATAATTAATGTAATAATTATTAATGTAATAATGATGTAAAATCATTATAATTCTCGGAGGTTTAGTTTTTGCATATTTGGCTTGAAAATGTCATTTATGTCTTCTTCACAAAATTTGATCCCCAGGAAAATAAATGATACCACAGGAGACACTGCATGTTTAGTCTAGTAATTCATTTTTCAGAATTCTCCTTTATAGAATCAAAAACTTAAAAGATTCATTAAAAAAATATGAGATGATGGCTATATTTCTGTTTGTATACATTACCACAAACTCAAAGAGAAAAAGGCAGGCTATTAGAATCACCCTGTTTTAATAATGACATAACTAAAGTAATTTTTATAATAAAAATGTACCTAAAGTCTTACTTTCTGATTCTCTATGTCAGACAATTTATGTATTTTCAAAGGTCCACCAATGTACATGGAAGATTAACAAAAATATTTTGTAACATGCACAAATAATAAGTGTCCACTCTACACCACCATCTCACCTGCATATTTTAACTTAAAACAATTTCTTGTGCTAAGATCCATCATTGATGCAATTCATGCAACTGTCTCACAAACCGAATGCATTAAATGTAATTTATATATTAATTTGCTAATGCTATGAAATGGTGATAAAATATGATTTAAGTTTAACCAATAAAATTTTATAGTATAATTTCAAAGCAACAGATAATTTACCTTGAACATGTTCTGAGGAGTTGGTATCAGGACATTCAGATATATCATCAGTGATATCACAGTGCTGCATCTCAATCCTCCGAGGTACGCTATCACAACTCACAGACTTCTCTCTTTGAGAACCCTCAACATCTGTTCTGTCCTTACTTAACATGCTGTCTAGATCAAAAGCATTACTTTCATGTTTGTTCTTCACTATTATATTAGGACTGAGAGGTAAGGGTGGCAAACTGGATTCCTGTTCATTTTCATCAATCATGCCTTTCACTGATTTTTGAGAATGTTCTGTATTAACATCATATAAGGCAGTTTGATTCACAGAATGTGTTGCTTTTATGTCAACAATTTCTGCAGAATTTTCTAAATTTGGTTCTGAATTGCTTGCTTCACTTATGTCACAAACTGTCTTCATACACTCATCATTTGGTTTCTCAGTCTTACCAATGCTGAATACCACTTCATTTTTGCTATTTTCTACAGGTTCTTTCCTTTTTAACTGGTTTTCTGTATCCATTTCTTTTCCAATAGCATTAATGCTAACTAGACTACCACACTGAATTGCAAGTTCAGAGTTTTTTATGTCTGCAACATTAAATTTAGAAACTACCCTTACATCATCTATTGTATTCAGAAGGATTTCATTGTTGTTTAGGCTGGCTGTATCAGCTATTTCTTGAAAGTCACCATTGGTGTTAAGGATAGTTTTTTCCAGTTTCCAATTGTTACCAGGTATTTCTTCATTACTCTCAGATTCCTTCCATTCTAAATCTTTAACAAGCTCAGAGTCTTTCGATGTCAAAACCTGGCTTGTCTCAACCTTTAAATTACCTTCAGCATTAGTAACTTCAGAAACATCTTCAACATTGACACTTTGGTTCACAGATGATCCAGTTTCTAAACACATGTCAACATGGTCATTAAAATTATCTAAACTATCACATAACACTTTCCGAGAACAAATTGGACAATCATAAATAGCTGGTTCACTCACAGAAGTCTTCCTTCTTTTTCCCTTTCTCTTAGACTGTCGTACAGGAGTTCTTCCCTTACCACTTCTAGTTATTCTTGTTGAACTTCTAGCAATTATAACATCACTGGTTAAGCTAGGAGAACTTGCATGAATAGTGGTCATCTTATCAGCAGAGAGTTCAGTTGTCTCAGTACATGGAGGTACATGTATTGTCTCACCTGGAACATCTTCAGTTGTCTCAGTACATGGAGGTACATGTATTGTCTCACCTGGAACATCTTCAGTTGTCTCAGTACATGGAGGTACATGTATTGTCTCACCTGGAACATCTTCATTTTCACATTTTGCTTCAGAAGATTCAGAATCATGTAAATCTTTCTTTGTGACAACACAGCTCTCTTGCTGAAAACATTTACTGTCAGAGACTTTAATATTATTTTCATATTCACATGCATTAGTATTCCTTTCAGCTGCATGAACTTCACTGTTTGAATCCTTTGTACATTCTAAATAACAGTGATTCTGCAGGTTTCGTTCACTATTATTCATTTGTATTTCCTTACCTTGACATTCTTGCAAGATATATATGTCCTTTTTACAACCAGACATTGTCTTTTCCCCAATGGTCCCACTAGTCGTTTGAACACAATTAGTTTTCTGGCTTGTCTTAATATCCTTTTCACCTGTCCTGTCCCCATCTGTGTTCCTACTTATTTCAATGTCATTAGTTTCTTCACAGGTACTTTCTTCCTCTTTCTTTCTTGTGGAATCAAAACTATTCTTCTGAGACATAGATGTGAGTATTGCATTACTTAGTGTCTCATTACAATTAACACTTACACAATCATTATCTGCTGTGTTTTTCAAGTCATTGTTTGTTACTTCACTGGCAAGCTGCCAGTCATCACCTTGTTTTGTATTTTCTTTATCTTTCTGATCATAAGGAACACCAACTTTGTAAACCCTGTTTATTTCTCTAAGATATCTGTTGCTATCTCCTTTCACAACATCATCTGGTTTCCTTGCATTCTCACCAGTACTGTCTCTACTTTCACTTTCAGAGAATTCACTATCAGTCCCACTGCCTGTGTGTTCCTGTTTTACCTTAGCGAGCCGTTTAAATGCTCCAATGATTGTGTTTTGTTTCCTTGCCTGACAATGACTCTCATGTAGGAGATTGGACATCCGTACACCTGCAAGCAAACAAACCAAAGACAGTCACAAAATATGGTTATATGAAATATCAACTTGCATTATTAAGTACATATTGAACAATTTCATTTTGACCTAGACAAGATACAGATTTTGGTTAAAACAACCAAATTGTCATCAGAACTAAAATTTTAAAGTTTGATGAAGAAATGTAAGGTGATTGCAAAATTATAGCAGATCTATGTTAATGTTTTGTGATAAAATCAAAGGACATAACAAGTTCACACTAGAATTTGGCCTACAACATTTTCCTGAATCACAACCATGTTGTCACGAGCAATTTAATTCGAAAATATGATGAACAACATTTAAGACATAGCTGAAATATTAAGATGTAAAATTTTTGTGACAAAATTCAAGTAAATAAAAAGTTATATTTAATCTTAAGTTTTCGTGGCCAAATCAAGTACACTAGTTGCCTGTTGGCACCATGTTGAGACCTTTGTAAAGAAAGCAATGTTAACATACAATTACGGCACAGTCTTATTTGATGTCACAAAAAAGAACTGTTAACTTTAAGAAGTGACACATGTCACAGGAACTGGCACTCAACTGCACTGAGGTTAACATTCATGCCAAATATAAACAAAATCGCTTGATGCATTCGAAAGTTATGGGTCAGACAAAAGCTGACCTTTGACCTATATTGTGACCTTTTTCTTTGAGATAGGAACTTGGGATTTGTGCATTACATTCTGCTTTATGGAGGTTAACATGCAAATTATAAAAAGATTGCTTGACTTAGTCTTGGCCTCAATGGGTGAAGCCCATTTACCCCATCAGCCTCAACCTCTGAAGATTGGGACCACTGACCAATCAGTCTTGGTTTCTGCAGGTGGAAAGCACTTACCCATCAGTCTCAATCTCAGTGGTTTGGGAGCACAGTTGTTGATTTCAGTCTTCAGCAAGTCTAGAGCAGCCTTCACTATATCATCATAGTCACTGGTGTAATCCTTCAATGTGTGTGCTCTCGTCTTCACCTCAAACTTCACTGTCTTTATCTTTATTGAAACTGTTCTACCCTGAAAATTATAGTCTTTTTAAACTAAAGGCGAAACGATCTCTGCAGAAATCATGTTATTAATATTTTTTCTGATGCATACTGTGAAAAATATGTTTCTGTTGTTTGCAGTATTTTTTCTGGTAAATCAGCCGTGGCACTTTTGAATAAACAAGAGCTGTCACTTGAAATTGACATATGCCCCCGAAATGCAGCTTTGAAATCGAATAGGTATACATATGTAATGAAAAATATGCTTGTGGAAGACAAAGCATACTGCATGCATATAATGTGAAAGATGAAAGGATCATATGTTTTAAGTCTGTAGTAAATATATAGTTAAATAAAGTTAAATATGACATTTTTTTTAGAAAATTCGAAGATTATTGGGGAAATTATCCTGGAAAATGATTATTAGAGTTATGAACCTTACTACATGTGATGTGGGTAATATGAACCAGAGGGCCATGATGGCCCTTTATCACTCACCAGAGTACAACAAAGTTGTGTTGTACAAGACCCAACGTCTCCATATGGTGAACATTTACACCAAGTTATTTTAAAATCCAATAAGAAACAACAAATCTACAGCTTGGAAAAGAAAATGCTATTTTTCGTAACAGTGACCTTGACCTTTGACCTACCGGCATGGGTATTGTAAGCAACACATACCTTTGTCATGGTGAACATTTATGTAAAGTTATTTTGAAATCACTTCATTCATTAGGAATTAACAGCCCAGACAAGAAAATGTTATTTTTTGTAAAGGTGACCTTGACCTTGGACCAACAGGCATGGGTACTGTGCGCGAAAGTACACCTTGTCATGGTAAACATTTGAGCCAAGTTATTTTAAAATCCAATGAGAAATAACAAATTTACAGCCTGGACAAGATTTTTCTATTTATAGTAACAGTGACCTAGTTTTTGACCCCAGGTGACCCATATCCAAACTCGTCCAATTAATAACTGGGACATATGTCCTGACCAAGTTTCTTTACAATCTGATAATCAGAGTAAAGTGTGACCACTATAGTGTAAACAAGAAAATTCTATTTTTAGTAACAGTGACCTAGTTTTTGGACCCAGATGACCCATATTCGAACTTGTCTGAGAAATCATTGGGACAAACATCCTGACCAAGTTTCATGACAATCGGAGCAAAAATGTGACCTCTAGAGTGTTAACAAGAAAATTGTATTTTTAGTAACAGTGACCTAGTTTTTGACCCCAGGTGACCCATATTCAAAATTGTCCCAGAAATCATAGGGACAAACATCCTGACCAAGTGTCATGACAATCAGAACAAAAATGTGACCGCTAGAGTGTTAACAAGAAAATTCTATTTTTAGTTACAGTGACCTAGTTTTTGGACCCAGATGATCCATATTCAAACTCAGCCTAGAAATAATTGGGACAAATATCCTGACCAAGTTTCATGATAATTGGAGCAAAAATGTGACCACTAGAGTGTTAACAAGAAAATTCTATTTATAGTAACAGTGACCTAGTTTTTAGACCCAGATGACCCTTATTCAAACTCGTCCTAGAATTCATTGGGACAAATATCCTGACCAAGTTTCATGACAATCGGAGCAAAAATGTGACTGCTAGAGTGTTAACAAGAAAATTCTATTTTAAGTAACAGTGACCTAGTTTTTGGACGTAGATGACCCGTATTCTAATTCTTCTGACAAATCATTTGGACAAACATCCTGACAAAGTTTCATGACAATCAGAACAAAAATGTGACCGCTAGAGTGTTAACAAGAAAATTCTATTTTTAGTAACAGTGACCTAGTTTTTGGACCCTGATGACCCATATTGGAACTCGTCCGAGAAATCATTGGGACAAACATCCTGACCAAATTTCATGACAATCGGACAAACAATGTAACCTCTACTGTGTTAACAAAATTTACCTTAGGGTTAGGGTTAGGGTTTAGGGTTAGGGTTAGGTAAAAAGGCCCATAACTCAGCCAAAAATAATCCGATCAGAAATTCCTTTGGATATGCACAATAAGTCTTGGTGACAAACACTCCTGTGAAGTTTCAATGAAATCCCTCAAGCAGTTTCAGTTTACGTTAGGGTTAGGGTTTAGGGTTAGGGTTAGGGTTTAGGGTTAGGTAAAAAGGTCCATAACTCCACCAAAAATAATCCAATCAGAAATTCCTTCGGATATGCACATCTACACTTGGTGACAAACATTCCTGTGAAGTTTCAATGAAATCCCTCAAGCGGTTTGGGAGAAGAAGCGAGGACAAGATTTTGCTTAAAAGGGCCATAACTCAGCCAAAAATAATCCGAGCAGAAATTCCTGACGATATGCACAACTAGGCTTGGTGACAAACATTCCTGTGAAGTTTCAAAGAAATCCCTCAAGCGGTTTATGAGGAGAAGCGAGGACAAGATTATTTTGGACAGACGGAAAGACGGACGGACGGACGGACAGTGCGATTACTATATGCCTCCCTTCGGGGGCATAAAAAATCATTAGGGTCAAAAACAGAGATTTGAACCCCAGATCTAATATTGTGGGAGTTCAGTCCCAGTATGCTGAAGGTATGGTTTCAATCTTTTTACATTTGTTTTATATAAGCAGCATCAATTATTTACTTCCATTACTAGCTTTTCTGAAAAGCTGCAAATACAGCTGCTATTTTGTGTTATTTTACATAGATGCTTATTGAAATATTTCACTAAGTCTTTTGATGTTAAGCATAAGCATATGCCTCCAGCCACTTACCTAGAAGACACATATTGAACAAGGGTATGCTACTGGTGATTTTTTTCCTGATATTAGCTGTGTTCATTTTTTCTATAAATCTTTCATGAGACAAACACCTTTTGGTTTGGTCTGCCAGAAATTCTTGATTTGTCAAACAAAATGTGAGAACCCGTTCATCATGATGGGGGGAATTACGACATATTTGTAGATAAACAAATTTTGAGATGTATCATGTCACATGCCTAGCTGTTTTATGGCCAGCAAGTTATTTTCCCACAAAACTCTTCATAAATGCCAACCATTGCTACACTGGCTATCAACCTTAACAGGGAATAATATGAATGTTTTGACTTAAAATCTTCCAGCAAAATTATTGCTATGACTTAAAGTGTTATTATTTTGCCTATTACATGTTTATTTGGTTGTACAAGAACAAAAAAAATACCTTCAGTTGCTCAGCCTTGAGGTCCTCAGCCAGACACTCGCTCAGTTCCTCACACTTCTGGTACAGCTCAGTGGGTTTACTCAATTCGGAAAATGTTCTGAAAAATTGAGGGAAAAAATTCAGAATCTTACAAATACCAATAAAACAAAAGGATTGTAAAACATCATGCTACCATCTGACAGCAAACAATAAGTGTGATACAGATGCAGTGACTATGTCATGACCCATATCTAGGTGACACAGATGCAGTGACTATGTCATGACCCATATCTAGGTGACACAGATGCAGTGACTATGTCATTTAAACTGTTTACCTGATCACTTAGGGTCACATTTTTGTCATGATCAACAAAACTTAGATAGTATACACTTGGCCCCAGCTTTCTCTAGTTATTTAACAAACAAGTTTTCTGTACTAAAAGTCATCATCACCTTCACCTTCAACCTAAAAAGGGGTAGTCTGGTTGTAATAACCAATCATCCCACCAAGTTTCAGGAAACTAAGCCCCAGATTTCTTAAGTTACTGGACAAGGTTTTGCATTAAAAGTGACCATGCCCTTGACCTTCTGACCTACATAAATAAAGTTCAAAATTATAGAGGTTATCTATATATTTTAAACATGCTCAGGCCCAAGATCATATAAGTAACACTGGACCAGTCTCATATCTCAAGGATATGATCTGCTGAAATGGCGAAATGGATACCTGTTTTCAGTTTTGATTATCTTGGGGCAAGGGACCAGCTGTAAATGGTAGCTCAGCATGTGAAATGTTCTTATATTACTACAAAGTGTTTTATGGCTTTATATAGACTTCCCAGGACAATAGGTTAACCTTTATAAGACATTTTGTAGCTTATATATGCCTAGTTTTATTTTGCCTATGGCCACAAAGCTTAATTTTAAATAAACCATTTAACTTCTTAAAAATCAAATTATTTTCATTGACAATCAGGTTGATTTCCTTAAAGGGACAGAAGTATGATGAACTATTTTACTAGAAATGAAATAGAATTTTTCCTGCAAAAATAATAACTGCAAAATAAAATGATCAGTTCTACCTTTCAGTACTCATGCTCTTCCTTTCACTGTCCCTGAAAAAAGAACAATATAAAATGATGTAACAATATAAACCAACAAAGTATTTGGCACAACAAATATGTCATATACAGGATAAACCATGAGGAAACATTTCTTTCTGCGGAATGTTGTAATTTGCAAAAATTGCAATCAGAACAAAAATGTGACTGCTAGAGTGTTAACAAGAAAATTCTATTTTTAGTTACAGTGACCTAGTTTTTGGACCCAGATGACCCATATTCAAACTCGTCCTAGAAATCATTGGGACAAACACCCTGACCAAGTTTCATGACAATCGGAGCAAAAATGTGACCGCTAGAGTGTTAACAAGAAAATTCTATTTATAGTAACAGTGACCAGTTTTTGGACCCAGATGACCCATATTCGAACTTGTCCTAGAGAAATCGTCGGGACAAACATCCTGACCAAGTTTCATGACAATCGGAGCAAAAATGTGACCGCTAGAGTGTTAACAAGAAAATTCTATTTTTAGTAACAGTGACCTAGATTTTGGACCCAGATGACCTGTATTCCAACTTGTCCGAGAAATCATTGGGACAAACATCCTGTCCAAGTTTCATGACAATTGGAGCAAAAATGTAACCACTAGAGTGTTAACAAGAAAATTCTATTTTTAGTAACAGTGACCTAGTTTTTGGACCCAGATGACCCATATTCAAACTCGTCCGACAAATCATTGGGACAAACATCCTGACCAAGTTTCATGACTATCGGAGCAAAAATGTGACCGCTAGAGTGTTAACAAGAAAATTCTATTTTTAGTAACAGTGGCCTAGTTTTTGGACCCAGATGACCCATATTCGAACTTGTCCGAGAAATCATTGGGACAAACATCCTGATCAAGTTTCATGACAATCGGAGCAAAAATGTGACCGCTAGAGTGTAAACAAGAAAATTCTATTTTTAGTAAGAGTGACCTAGTTTTTGGACCCAGATTACCCATATTCGAACTCGTCTGACAAATCATTGGGACAAACATCCTGACCAAGTTTCATGACAAGCGGAGCAAAAATGTGACCGCTAGAGTGTTAAAAAGAAAATTCTATTTTTAGTAACAGTGGCCTAGTTTTTGGACCCAGATGACCCATATTCGAACTCGTCCGAGAAATCATTGGGACAAACACCCTGACCAAGTTCATGACAATCGGAGCAAACGTGTGACCGCTAGAGTGTTAACAAGAAAATTCTATTTATAGTAACAGTGACCAGTTTTTGGACCCAGATGACCCATATTCGAACTTGTCCTAGAGAAATTGTCGGGACAAACATCCTGACCAAGTTTCATGACAATCGGAGCAAAAATGTGACCGCTAGAGTGTTAACAAGAAAATTCTATTTTTAGTAACAGTGACCTAGATTTTGGACCTAGATGACCCATATTCAAAGTCATCTGAGAAATCATTGGGACAAACATCCTGTCCAAGTTTCATGACAATTGGAGCAAAAATGTAACCACTAGAGTGTTAACAAGAAAATTCTATTTTTAGTAACAGTGACCTAGTTTTTGGACCCAGATGACCCATATTCAAACTCGTCCGACAAATCATTGGGACAAACATCCTGACCAAGTTTCATGACAATCGGAGCAAAATGTGACCGCTAGTTTTAACAAGAAAATTCTATTTTTAGTAACAGTGACCTAGTTTTTGGACCCAGATAACCCATATTCAAACTGGTCCGAGAAATTATTGGGACAAACATCCTGACCAAGTTTCATGACAATCAGAGCAAAAATGTGACCGCTAGTGTTAACAAGAAAATTCTATTTTTAGTTACAGTGACCTAGTTTTTGGACCCAGATGACCCATATTCAAACTCGCCCGACAAATCATTGGGACAAACATCCTGACCAAGTTCCATGACAATCGGAGCAAAAATGTGACTGCTAGAATGTTAACAAGAAAATTCTATTTTTAGTAACAGTGACCTAGTTTTTGGACCCAGATGACCCATATTCAAACTCGTCCGAGAAATCATTGGGACAAACATCCTGACCAAGTTTCATGACAATCGGAGCAAAAATGTGACCGCTAGAGTGTTAACAAGAAAATTCTATTTTTAGTAACAGTGACCTAGTTTTTGGACCAAGATGACCTGTATTCGAACTCGTCCAAGAAATCATTGGGACAAACATCCTGACCAAGTTTCATGACAATCGGAGCAAAAATGTGACCACTAGAGTGTTAACAAGAAAATTCTATTTTTAGTAACAGTGGCCTAGTTTTTGGACCCAGATGACCCATATTTGAACTCGACTGAGAAATCATTGGGACAACCATCCTGACCAAGTTTCAAGACAATCGGAGCAAAAATGTGACCGCTATAGTGTTAACGAACTAAGTGTGGACGGACGACGGACATTCATCGATCCTTATAGCTCACCCTTAGCCAGCTCAGGTGAGCTAAAAAGTGTGGCCTTAACTTGCCAGTTTGTGTACATACACTGTATACATCTAAGGCTCTCTTAAATTTAGTCTTATCATTTTGAGAATGTGCTACAAATTTGTTGTTGTTGTTCTTGTTGTTGTTTTACTTAAAAAACAGCGAATAACATATTCAGAAAAGCCTGATTTTCAAAGTGCTATAAAGGAAGAAAGTTTATTTGTCACTATCCATTAAATGACAAAATTTACCCTTTAAAATCTTCCAGAGCACAGTTCTTAATATTGCATAACACAGATCTAAGCAGCAAAGTTCATCAGGTCATTGTCCAGCAACTGTACCAATAATACTGGTAAACATCATACCTAAATATAGCTGAAGACAGGTAGAAATATTGGATTTTGACACTTGAAATTTTCACCCTGCTACTAAAATTTTTGTTTCAAATTTTATACCTGAACAACAAGTGAATGAATTGTTCAGCAAAGATTGAATTTTAAGATGGTATAAAGGTTGTGTCAAAATCTGGTTAATAACTGTAGAAAATCAAAGGTTAAAAAACAGAATTTAAAAGAAAAACTAGAAATGTGTCCATAGGACACGGATGCCCCCGCTATGCATCGTTTCCAGATACTAAAGTGCAATGATGGGAATAATAGCATTTCAAAGACAGTGATGTTCGAGTAATTATAAGAATATGCATAAACTTGATGATCAAGTAAATTATTTGTATTTGTGGCACTGTTGTCTTCTCATTAAGGAAATGTCTGTGAAGAAGTTGGTGGTAATGCAATGCAATGTCATAGTGAACATTTGTGCCAAGTTATTTTGAAATCCCTTCATTCATAAAGAAGTTATAGCCCGAACAAGTAAATTCAAGTTTTAGTAACTGTGACCTTGACCTTGGACTTACAGGCATGGGTAATGTACGCAACACACCGCCTTGTCATGGTGAACATTTGTGCCAAGTTATTTTGAAAACCCTCCATTCAAAACAAAGTTATAGCCCGGACAAGGAAATTCTATTTTTAGTAACAGTGACCTTGACCTTGGACCTACAGGCATGGACATGGTACATAACTCACCACCTTGTCATGGTGAACATTTCTGCCAAGTTATTTTGAAATTACTATATTCCTAATGTAGTTACAACCCTGACAAGAAAATTCTAATTTAGTAACAGTGACCTTGACCTTGGACCTAGGCATGGGCATGGTACGGGACACACCATCTTGTCATGATGAACATTTGTGTCAAGTTATTTTGAAATCAATCTATTCCTAACAAAGTTACAGCCCGGACAAGAGAATTCTATTTTTAGTAACAGTGACCTTGACCTACAGGCATGGGCATGGTACGCGATACACCGCCCGTCATGGTGAACATTTGTGTCAAGTTATTTTGAAATCCCTCCATTTATAATGAAGTTACAGCCTGGACAAGAAAATTATATTTTTAGTAACAGTGACCTTGACCTTGGACCTTCAGGCTTGGGTATTGTGCGGACACACTGCCTTGTCATAGTGAACATTTGTGCAAAGTTATTTTGAAATCCCTCCATTCATAACAAAGTAACAGCCCGGACAAGAGAATTCTATTTTAAGTAACACTGACCTTGACCTTTGACCTACAGGCATGGGCATGGTACGTGACACATCGCCCTGTTATGGTGAACATTTGTGCCAAGTTATTTTGAAATCCCTCCATTCATAACAAAGTAACAGCCCGGACAAGAAAATTCTATTTTTAGTAACAGTGACCTTAACCTTGGACCTAAAGGCTTAGGCATGTATGTGACATACCGTCTTGATATGGTGAACATTTATACCAAGTTATTTAAAAATCCAATAAGAAATAACAAAGTTACAGAGCGGACAAGATTTTGCAAGAAAATTCTATTTTTAGTAACAGTGACCTTGACCTTGGACCTACAGTCACGACACACCGCCTTGTTATGGTGAACATTTGTGCCAAGTTATTTTGAAATCCCTCCATTCCAAACAAAGTTAAGGGCAAAGTGTATATTTTTCTTAACACAAAATGTAAGTGAAAAAGGGGCATAATTTGAAAATATTGGAAGCATGGTTATGGGTCTTGTTGGTTATGATGTAGATTTTGATGGTGAAAATATATTTCAAGTTTCAAGGCAGTATCTCAAGTAGTATTTAAGTTATGGGCAAAATGCACAAAATATAAGAAACAAGATATATTCCTATTAAAACTAATGTAAATGGAAGTATCAAAGTGCCATAACTTCTGAACAGAATATGTAAGAGCAAAACCCCACCTTTTTGCACAACAACATATCAGGCCAAGCATTGTGGTAAAGTTTCATCAAATTCCCAGCAGAGGTGTAGGAGGAGTTGCGTTCACAAGATATATTCCTATTAAAACTAATGTAAATGGAATTATCAAAGGGCCATAACTTCTGAACGGAACATGTAAGAGCAAAACCCCACCTTTATGCACAACAACATATCAGGCCAAGCATTGTGGTCAAGTTTCATTAAATTCCCACCAGTAGTGTAGGAGGAGTTGCGTTCACAAGATATACTCCTATTAAAACTAATGTAAATGGAAGTATCAAAGGGCAATAACTTCTGAACGGAACATGTAAGAGCGAAACCCCACCTTCATGCACAACTACATATCAGGCCAAGCATTGTGGTCAAGTTTCATTAAATTCCGACCAGTAGTGTAGGAGGAGTTGCGTTCACGAGAATATCGGACGGACAGGAGCAACTCTTAATGCCCGTCGCCATTTCATGGCGGGGGCATAAAAATTAAAATCCCCAGGGCGGGGCCCCTGGTCAATTTAACAACATGATTTTAATAATTTTTGTAGAAATCATCAACATCAATATTCATACCAAATTTCATGACAATCGGACAAAAAATGTAACCTCTATTGCGTTAACAAAATTTACCTTTAGGGTTAGGGTTTAGGGTTAGGGTTAGGTAAAAAGGCCCATAACTCCGCCAAAAATAATCCGATCAGAAATTCCTTAGGATATGCACAACTAGGCTTGGTGAAAAACACTCCTGTGAAGTTTCAATGAAATTCCTCAAGCGGTTTTAGAGAAGAAGCGAGGACAAGATTTTGCTAAAAAGGGCCATAACTCAGCCAAAAATAATCCGAGCAGAAATTCCTGACGATATGCACAACTAGGCTTGGTGACAAACACTCCTGTAAAGTTTCAAAGAAATCCCTCAAGCGGTTTTGGAGAAGAAGCGAGGACAAGATTATTTCGGACTGACGGACGGAAGGACGGACGGTCCGATTACTATATGCCTCCCTTCGGGGGCATAAAAAATCATTTTGCTTAATGAAGGCTATCAAAAGGGATGACAAAATTCACCACCTGACAAGTACATATAACTTATCCAAATGCATAAATTATTAAATAAAAACAATGAAAACATTGTGCATACCATTTGACATATATGTAGTAAAAAATAAAACTTAATTTATGGTGATGCTCACTGGTGAAAAATGAACACATTCTGAAAGTATGAAGTCATATGTGCTTTATATCAACTGAGATTATAGTAATTAAAATGACCCCAGGTAGGTCCATGGTCATAAAACTGAGAATGGATAACAGTTTTGAGTTTATGTGCCAAAACTGGAGACCAGTCTTATATCTTAAGCATCTGATTAGCTGAACAGGAAACTTGTGGATATCACCTTACCTTTCTACAGTAGTAGATCCTATACCGAGGCAGATCCTCATGAAGTAGTTGAAGGAGATGGGTGAGTACAGGTGGTACAATAATCCACGTTGCTCATACAGGTCTGTGCAGGTAAACACACCCACAGCATTCAACATTGCTTCACTCACCTTCCCAATCCCACTTATCTAAAGAAGAAGAATAAACCTATTTAGCATGGACCACTTTCCTGGCTACTATCATTTGATTTCAGGGGTATCAAATTTAGCACAGACAACATAAATAATATCATAAATTCAAACAATTGTATTATTCTCAACAAAAATAAATATTCAATGGTTTGATTTCGCCATGATTTGATGCTTTGCACTTTCTCTAGCTCTAAATATGCGAAAATTAAAAACCCCACAAAATGATTCCACTGTATTTATCTGTATTTTATGTGTGTAATGTCACTCTTTATGTCTCTTTCAATCAACCTATGCCTAAGCTTTTCATACTTTTCATAGTGACTGAGTTTTACTTCCTATAAAATATTTAAAATTATAAAGAAGTGTTTTGCTTGATACTGAGGTTTGACATAAATTATGTGCAGACCTTGAACCATTAAGAAATTGCAGTGAAAAGGCAGTACCAAACCAGTGTCAGGATCCAAGAAACTATTTTACAAATTAAGCGCTTCTTTAGATTATACTACAGCATGTAAGAACATGCCAAACTTTGTAGAACATAAAAGTTTTACACGACTATGAAAAAGGTTTCCTAGTCTTTCTTTTTTTCATTACTTGACCTGAAACAATGTTCCCAAATCTTTATTGCCTGAATGTAGCTTGAACAGTGACCAATTTCCCCTTCCTTATACTTTTGCAGGTATGAGACTCGAAATATTATTCAAACTATTTGAAATGACACATTCATTTCTATATCTTTTGCCAGCACCTATCCCAAGACTATGTAAATTATGTTCTGTTACAATAGTTGTTGGAACAGGCCATGTTTTCCTGCCTTTCAGTTACAAAGGTCCCTGACCTGAGACAAAGTAGCCTACCTTCCTTGTTGGTAGATCCTTGATGAAGGTCATCACATCCTCCCTGGTAGCGGGTATCTTGTATTGTCCATTAGGCTTGTTCTTATCAGAACACACCTTGGATAACATCATATTCGGAGCAATACCTGGTTAAATAAACAACATCAGAGAACAAGTTAGTCATTTGCACGTATAGCAAAACTTACTCCATATATAGGCATTTAACATGTGAGACTAATGTAAATCCAGATCAGTTGGCACATTAGTGCTGTCTTATCAGAATCTACACTAGCCACTTCTTGGTCAGAAATAACCTAATGAATCAAAAAGCAAACAGTGTAGCTCCTGATCAGATGGTATGAATATGCCAGCTGATCTGGATCTACACTTTTCACCCACTGCTGTTTTATTGTTTCATGTACCACAGTGAAGTTGAAACTTGAGTGTTTTTTTTATGAAACTACACATACAAACACCTGTCCCCTCTAGTGTTACTAAGATAATATCTTTGGTCAGACTGCTGATATTATGAGGCTTGAATCAGGAATCTTCAAGTTAACAATCTTTGGACTTGCTCATTACATTTAGCACCTGTACTTGTATCATTGCTGCATAAAGCAAGCATGGGAATGCATCAATATTTTCTCCCTACCGATGAAGTCAATACCACCTTAACCCGTTACATCATATATACCGATTTTAGCACAAGTGAACAGTGTAGATCCAGATCAGCCAGAACATCTGATCAGGATCTAAATTGTTTGCATCTTGATCAGAAGAAAACAAATTAATTTTAAAGGGAAGTGTTGATCCTGATCAGACTGCACACAAATGCCAGTAGATCTGGATATACACTGACTACCCATGGGATAACATCCATTTCTCATGGAGTAAAGGGTTAAGAGAACAGTAGCTGGATTACCTGCACTTGCAGTGAGGCAAGTTCTCTGTTCTATCCTGTTTCTTATCTCCTTCACTGCCTCCTCATCACTCACTCCAAATGTAACATGTGTAAAGGGAGGGAACTGTTTGCTACATTCAGGACATAGTACAGTGTTCTCTCCTTCTTTAAGATCTATACTGTCTGTAGTCAGATCACCATCACCATGAGGCTGTTCTCCTTTTGATGCAGATACCGAAAGAACTGTCTGATTAACTGTCAAGTTAGAACTTGGTGATTCATCCCTGGAAGCTTTATACTCCTTTGAGAAGAAACTGCTGTATGTCACATCTGTTGAAGAAATCACTTTATTTCCATAAGCTCTTGCAATATCATTTAAGTCACATCTACAGTGAAGTTTGGAATCTACATAACTAGCATCCCTGCAGATGATGGTCCTTTCTTCTTCTGGCAGATACAGTCTTCTTTCCAAGTGCTCGGTGAGGTCAATGTAGGCTTCGTCCAATGATACTGGACAGAAGTGAGGGTCATACTCACCCAAGATTGATTTCACTTGCTTACTGACAGACGTGTACTTCTCAAAGTTCAACGGAACAATAACAAGATCTGGACACAGTTTTCTTCCAATGAAACCAGGCATAGCCGCTCTGACACCAAACTTTCGAGCATGATAGTTTGATGTAGACTGCAAAATAGTACAGAAGTAACAATAAACAAAGAATCATGCTAAGTTATCTATTCACCCTAAGTCTTTGGGCATCCTTATTTTTCACAAAATTGTTTTTTGTACCCTTAGATTTTGTGGTACTAAGGATTGGTATTTTTGGAAATCCTTATATTTTGGTACACTTTCAAAAACAGTTTTTTGCACCTTTTAATTTGATTACGTTGTCATGATGACCATAAGTCATTCTTTAACTTAAATAAATTATTATTTTAACTGTCACAAGATTAAGGGGGATTACAGTAATAATTAGTGAGTTAACATTTTGTCTCACGGTAAGCCCTTAATTGCATGGGCAACCTGTGTAGATCCATGCAGTCTGATCTGGATCTAAAGTGTTTGCTTCTCGGTAGGAAATAATCTAATAAATCTAAAGGTGTTAAAGAATAGATGTAGATGTTCAGGCTGATCAGACTCTGGTAATACATGGATGACAAGATGCATCCATTGAGTAAAAGGTTGAGAGCACAAATCTTAAAAATAGCAAAAATATTGGAATGATAACAATTATGATAGAGCAATTAAAGCAAAGAAAATTATTAATTTAAAATGAATGTTTAAAACAACTAATGAACATGACAGAGCATAATTTGAATGAAAAACAAAACCTTACATTGCAACTAGTTAGGAATTCTAAAAATTTGCAGAAACAGTATTTTCTGTAAAATTTATGATTTTTATTCAGATTGTGCATTATTTGGTTTACACAAGCATTAATCCTAGATATGATGATGTTTGATTGGTGAAAACAAATCGTAAAATGTTCATTAAACTTCAAGTAAGTTGCAGAATAACGTCAAATCTTAATTTGTAGGGAAGTTGAAATTGTCATTAAATGACTAAGTGATGTTGTCAAAATGACATTGTTGGGAATCAGTTTTTGTGAACATGTAATTTTGTGGATGATTGTGCATATTATAATGTCAACAACTAACGTACCAGCATGGAGTTACTTCCAACAGCCATAGGTTTACTTTTCAGGCTTGGATCATCCAGCATCTCACATGCAGCATAAAATGCATCCATATCTATGTGAACAATAGTACGACTCAGATCTCTGTGCTGTTCAAAGTCTTCTAACAACCTGTCAGCCTGAAAAACAGAAGCAAGCATTTTGAAACAAGAAACACTACCAGTTTATGCATTCCAAGAAGGTTTGTTAATCTTTGGTGACTTTTGCCTTTATCTTAGTGAACAGTCCTTGTTTTCTGAATTAAAACAAACTGTCTGAATGATAATATTAATCCATTACACCATGGGATATGGCTACAGCTCTTTACTCTATGGGAAATGGCTGTTATCCAAGGGGGAACAGTGTAGATCCAAATCTAAAGGCACACCTATGCTGTCTGATCAGGATCTACAGTGTTCACTTCTTCTTTACAAGAATATCTAAATGCAGAGTCTGAGCTATTTATATTTTATTGCCTGTAAACAAAACAATACCCAAACTGTTCAAAATTATTTCCAAGGTCCATGTTTCTTACCACTAACTATTTCAACCTACATAACATCTTAACAACTGCCAATGTTGATGTGAAATGGAAAATTGTCAAGATTACCCAAAATAAAACACTTTGTTCACTCAATTAATTATACATATTTCATAAAGAAAATTAGCCTGGAAAGTACAGTAATAATAAATACATTTAAGCCGTCTATACACGCCACAAAACACCCATGAATATTTGCTGATTCTTTTATCATATAATGATTAATCTGCCCACTTCTACATCACTACACTGTAAATGATAATTAAGCCACAATTGTCACACATCATGAATGTCGGCAAGCAGCATCTCACCAATAACCTGCAGATGGACTTTGTTTTTTATTTTGTTTCTTATTCTGATACGAAATGCTGAAAATCACAATTTTAACCTCACGAACCAGTTCTCTATTCAAAACTTGCCAATTTACAGCCTCATAAAAATATGTTATTTTCCATTACATGTATAAAAGTCAATCAGCCAAACATGGAAACACAAAACAAGCAATAACACTGTCTAGAAAAACCCATCCCACAGTACTTGGGATTAAGATTATAGAACTGAGATTTAACTCTACTTTACCTCAGCAACACCCTGACTCAGCTGCTCTGTTGAAATATGCTCAATTTTCTGTCTTTGTTCTTCTATCCTTCTGTTCATTTGTTCTTCTTTCAATCTCTCATTCTCGTAAAATTTTGAACCTTTAAAAAGCAAACAAAGTACATGCTGAAATAACATTAAGTTACAGTCATTTCCATCCTGGGATATGTGGCTGTTATGTTTTATGCTATACTGCAATCATCTTCTCTAGGGTTAAAGGTAACTGGGTTATAAAGTTTGACAGTGTGAAGGTCAGATTTTGTTAATCAGCTGACCATCTACCATTTAAACAACCAATCAGACTGAGAGATACATGTACCATATAGTATTGTTTGTACAAGGAATTTCTATTAATGGCAATGATGACAGTGACCCCAGTGACTCCAAATACAATCTCCAGCAAGGTCTCAACACAGGCTAGGTACACATCATGTATGGTGATGAGTGCTCAAACCAGTTTCATGTTTCTGTGTAGACAAGGAATTTCTGTTTTTAGAAAGTTACCATGACCCAAGTGACACCAAACAAAATCCTGTGATTGCTCTAAAATTGATCCACTTTTGTGAGGACAACTCAAAGCAGTCACTGTGAAGACAAATTGTGGATGAATTGACAGAAATACAGACATGAGCAAAACAATATGCCAACAGCCCCACCCCCTCCCCCTAACAAAGGAATAACAAGAGCTTTCAGAGAAGACAGATCTCTTGACTATTCAACTTATTTGAAATAAATGCAATTTGAAAATAATTATTTGTTTATATAATTTATTTTAAAATTGCAGTTATTTTATTTGAAGATAAGAAGTACAACAAACATGGACAAACATTTTAGTATAAAACAAATTTACTGAAAATTCAAAGTGAAAAAGGAGCATAATTTAATTTTTTTTTTAAAAATTAGTATAGTTACGGGTATTGCAGTTTTGATGAGGATTATGATAGTAAGTGTGAATAACTGTTCCAAATTTGAATTTGATATCTCAAATTGTTTCCAAGTTAATGCAATATCTAAGTGAAAAGGGGGCATAATTTGAAAAACATCAATAGTAGATTTATGGATCTTGTTGGTTATGACGAGTGAGTGGTTTGACAGTGAGCTACATTACCTTTTGAGGCTTCGTGAATGATTTGGTTGATCTTTTGCTTGTCCAAGCCCTCCATGCCAGCCTTGTTGTCATTGAGAAGCATTCTCTGAACAACATCCCCTGAAGTACAATTGTAATCATGTTTCGTCAGGTGTTAACCCTTTACTCCATATATATACATGTATGTATATTTTGACCATGTTGATCACTGATCCAGATCAGCCAGCACATCCATGACCTTGGATCTGAATCTAAACTGGCTGCATCTTGGTTAGAAATAATCTAATGAATCTAAAATCCAACAGTGTAGATCCTGATCAGACAGCATGGAAGTTCTGGCTGATCTAGATCTATACTGTTCATCCACGCAATAAAGGAGTAAAGGGTTAAGTTTGGATAGGAAAATCCAGCTCCTGAGTTGTTCTGAGGCAGTATTAAGGCACTGCTAAGTTAAATCCCAATAACAGTTGCCTGAAGGCCTTATTTTTCCAGCCAAACCAAGCAGAATGTTTTCTTGTATCCATTCTACCCATTTCTATAATTTTGTTTGTAAATTGAACTTTATTTTACAGTAGCAGAATACTTAATAACAAGTTCATTTCTCATATCAAATAGTTCAAATATGTCACAGAGCATTTATTCTGGAACATGTATGCCATCTAATCAGGATCTATACTGTTCGCTTCTAGGTCAGAAAAACCTAATTAAAAAGGGAACGGTGCCAATGCTGATAAGCTAGTACGGATGTGCTGGCTGATCTGGATTGACACTGTTCACCATGGTATAACAGTCATATCCCACAGGGTAAAGGGTTGACAGGTTTTCCCTTCACCCTTAAGCGAATCATACTTTTTGAGTTATGCCTTATGGTCATAATGGACAGATAAATCAGCTGCTATATTCTCACATTTCCCAGACTTTAAAATTATAATAATAGATGTTCTGCTAAAAACCTTAAAAAAAAATTAGTAAATTTTGCTAACCACATTGTTTGGTTGGTGTGACTGGTTGCACTGTAGCCGTGCCTGATTCTAAGTCCATCTTTCCAGCAGTCTGATGGCTATTTACATCTGAAGCCAAACTTTTTCCATTTGTGTTCAAGTCTGATCTACACAAAGGGCTTACAACACTAGAGCTGTTTACGTTGTTTATGTCTGATTTTGATTGTAGGAATGAACTTGTGCTCTGCTTGTTGGGCATTCTCGATTTGCTGGGCTCAGATACGGGATGTTCCCATGCAGTGCTGGTCCAGTCTTCTTCTTCCTCCCAGTCATCTAGCACCCCATCTAACAAGCTTGTATCACAGGACATGATGAACTGTACTCCAGTTATTTACACTCTTCCATTATCAGAAAAAAGTAAACATGACTGTATTAATTTATTATACACAAATTATCTTCAAATTTTCAAGGTTCCATAAACCTAAAAAAATCATCAAACTGGACTAGGAATGCATAATGAGCACTTTCACTTAATATTGATGCTTTCCAGCATTAAGACTGGAGAACAGTCTAAGTCCTCAGCAATCTAATGGCTAAAAATGAGCACATTCAACTGAGCACACTTTCATGGACTTGGAAATACCTAGGCTTGCATGTCTGTTGTGAATGGCAGTATGAACAGCAGAGAAGACGCACACACTAAGCAACGAGCCGCGAGAAGGGCGTGGATAGATAAAGGGCGTCCGCGTGGACCGCAACATGATACCTTTATTCATTACAAACGCGCAAAAAGATTTTTCATTAAAACACAATCGAATGCCATATCGGATATCGAAACCAATTTTCTGAAACAGCTCAACGAAGCTGCGGAATGTGATAATAAATTATTTTGGAATATGATAAAAACGAAAAAAGGCCGAAAAACTCTAACATGTACTCAAATAGAAAGCAGTAAAGGGATCACGAGAGACCCTATAGAAATAACACAAACATTCGAAGATTTCTATCAAAAGTGATACACGCCGCTTAAAGACAACAATTTTGACGAGCAATTTAAAATAGACGTAGAAAATGCAACTAAAGAAATTAGAATTATCAACCCTTTACTAAAAAACTCCCCGGAATTCCTCCCCCTGTTAACAACGTATGATCTGCAAAAACACGTAAAAACAATAAAAATGAGAAAAGCTCCTTCTTTCGACTATATTTATAATGAACACATTAAATATGGCGGTTATGACCTATTAGTCGCTCTAACAAATCTCTTTAATATGATTATTGCTAAAGGCAAACTGCCGCAGAAATGTAAAATGGGTTTAATAATTCCAGTCTACAAAAATAATGGAAAATCGAGATCCGATCCGAAAAACTACAGACCAATAACATTATTGCCTGTAATTTACAAACTTTTTGAAAAGATTTTACATGAATGTTTAAACACATGGATAATCGATAATAAAATACCATTCCCAAATAGTCAACAAAACGCCTATCAAAAGAATACTGATGCAATAACTGATTCTTTCAATTTACAAGAAACAATATATCACCAAAGAGAGCTTGGTAGTAGGGTCTACATGTGTACACTTGACACACGCCAAGCCTTTGATACCGTCTGGCTTGAGGCTTTAACTTTATAAATTAGGCGTTACAGGAAAGTTATGGACTTTAATTGTAGACGCACACAGCGAAATGGAAAGCTGTGTTGTATCAAACGGCATACAGTCACGATTTTTCTCGGTTCTACAGGGCATCCGTCAGGGAGGGATCCTATCAACTTGGATATATAAATTGTTTATCGATGAACTATTAACCGAACTTGAAAGTAGCAGACTAGGAACATTTATAGCGGGACTTGTAACCGGTAACACTACTCTAGCGGACGACGTCGCCCTATCCGCGCTCTCTCCGGCGAACTTGCAATCAATGTTAAATATTACTTTCTCATATACCCAGAGATATCGTTATTTAATTAATCCGTCGAAAAGTGGCGTCCTGGGTTTTGGAAACAAATTAAATCAACAAAATAAATCAAAATTTACATTTACCCTCGGGCAGGATAAAATAGAATACGTAAACGAAACAAAGCATTTGGGAATTTATTTAAACAATAAGCTAAACGACAATGATAAGGTGAATAATGCATTGAAAAGGGGTAAATCGGCCCTTTATTCTTTGATGTCAATGCACATAAATTCAAAGTATATTAACCCACTTGTATCAGCATCTCTTATTAACGCAGTTTGTATCCCTACACTTCTTTTTGGCTGCGAATTATGGTCGAATTTAACTAAAAACGAATTTGATAAATTAGAAAGGTTTTTGCGGTTAGCGGCAAAGAATGTTCAACATTTTAAAACCCGAACACGAACCGATATGTGTCTAAGTATGCTGGGATGGAAAGATATTGCATCTCGAATAGAACTTAGAAAACTTTGCTTCTTAGCGAGGATATGTAACATGCCCTATACTTGCCTCACTAAACGTATTTTTAACATAAGGTTGTCCCAGTTTGTGTGGTCCACAAATAACAAACAAAAAGGTTTTATTCCTGATATCGTAAACATTCTCACTAAATATAATTTAACGACATATCTTATCGACTACATCTACTCGGGTCATTTTGAGAACAAACAATCGTGGAAAAAAATCTGTTACTCTAGAGTCTTAGAAATATATACAGAAAACTGGAAGAACAGAATGTCATCTGACAATGATTTCTCGAGATTTCGATTTTTACATACAAATATCGAAAAGGCTATTCTGTGGGAAAGTGCCACTGATTTCGAAAGTCTTTCAGATGCTTTTATAATAAGTAAAATTTGGGTAAACACAATTAAAAATGTTCAAAAATGCAAATTATGCGACTTTATTGGAAATGAAATTCTTAAACACTATACCACGGAATGCACTAAACTAGAAGAGGAAAGGCAATTATTTTACCATAAAATTCAACAAAAGTTTGGTACCAGCGTTATCTATGAATTAAACTCGGAATCTAGCGAAACTAAATTTCAAATAATGATTGGTAGACGATTAAAATTCACGCTTGATAAGAACATCAACAAACACTTTCTTAGAATAGCCATTAAGTTTGTTTTACAATGCATTCAATTTGCAGTTGAGAATGAACACTAATTATGAAAGTCAAGCCTGTCTTCAAAGACCATTTTCATTCAAATTAAAGAGGTCGTTGAAAGCAGGTTGTCCTTGTTCACAGGTTAACTTGTTCAATCCCTAGTTTGAATAATTGTTCAAGTTGTCCGTGGAAAAGAACTGGCTTTTATTGAGAGGTAGTTTTTATTTGTAAGTGGTACATGTATATAGCAGAGATTGGCCTGTCTATTGATTTATCCCAATGCCTCATACACAGTAATCCATATCAGTAATATCTACTGCATACTGATACTGCATAATAGATAATCAATAATCAATCAGCACTGCTGCATTAAGTGTACACTGAAATAATGCAGATTATTGGAAAATTTTGAAAACTGATACCTGTTCTGTTTAGACCACATTTTTCATATTAAAACTTAATTAAATTATTTTATGACCAATAGATAGTACTTAGGAAATTAAATTTTCTTTCCAATGATATAAGTTTCATTATGATACGACATTTTTTTATACTGAAGAAATGCTTTTGAAAGTAAGGAATATTTTTCTTGTGTAAATTTGAGAACATTAAATTAGATGTGATTTACATTTTTTCAGAAACAAATGATTGAAATATTTAAAACATAAAATATTTGAAAAATATAAAGAGCAGAAAAGAAAACAACTTTTTTTAACAAATAAAAAAAAAATATTTGTTTTAGTTTCATCTGTTATTCATGCTAGGACATCAGTAATAACTAGTCTGCAGGACTTCATTTCATTGATAAAATGGTTACTTTGGCCATCATGATTTTGTTTTTATTTGCTAACTATTAAAATACCAACACATTTCCTTTTATATATTTTTATTTTTTATATACCGGTACTAAACAATATGAAATCAGCTTTGTCTGGGCTTAAGGAATCGTCAGGTCGGTGGCTTTTATAGTTTGTTCTTGAAGGGGTTTGGTGATTTTTTATTTGAAGTGTTTGTTTCAGAAATTATAAAGTCACTAATCACTAGATGCATAAACTAAATGTCCATTTTTCACTCAATATTGTTCATGTGGTAAAGTCGATGATTTCCTTGCTTGCATAATTGCACATTACACCCATGCCAGCAGTTTGGAACCGGGCCTCTTGGTAAAGTTCTCTACCTGAAAACAAATAAATATATTTTAAATCATTCTATTTCGTTTAATCTATATGTTTATCATTTATATTTTTGGAACATCATTTCAATGTTTAGAATTCAATTGTAAAGCAGGTGTGTTTACACAACATTTAATAGGGTGTGAATTTAGAAATCTTCTATTAAAACAGATATGGAAGAATTATAGAGCATAGCCTATTACAAATTTGAAGTGTGCTGTCATTTATTTTCTATGGGCGTGTCCAAAACTAATAAATATGATTAGGAATCTAGGATTCTTTAACTGAATATCAACACAATTAATTGATTGGTTTATTGTTCTGTAGATTATGACATTTTAATTACCCCATCCATTGCCTAATTTGCATAAGGCACCTAACATGCCACGCTATGGGCCACTTCCTTTGAAGCCAATAAACATCCGCTTTGAACCCTTTTGATCTAATCAAATTGTTTTGACAGACCTCAGAGTCCCCCAAAATATTTCAAACTTACCTTTGATCATTATCCATAAATCGCCGACAAAACATATGACATGTAAACAGGTTTTTACAGCTGCAGGAAATAGACAGGAAATGATCCAGACAGGTCGCGACCTTTTACCGAATATTCAACTGATCTTTATTTTTTAAAATAGCTTATGAATTCATGTTCTTAAAATAGTACATTCAGCTAAGAAGAGCACAAAACTTGCGTAAGCATTTCTAAAATTAGAAACAAAGAACTATGTAAAGTGGAAAATTCCACTGTTCACCTCGACCTTTTTGTCACTGGGAAATCCACGGTGTGTTGAAATAACCTGGATTTAGGACAAAACTGTAAATATAAACCTTATGATGTTTATATCAGATTTTACCGAGAAAAGATCATACTTTTAGAAAATACTAGGGTAGTAAACTTTTATCTGTTATATTTAATAAAAAACAACCAGAAAAAGTGACCTGGAAAAATGCCGTATCTATGATTCAGTTGGCTTAATCTATTAAAACCGTATCTATGAATCAACAGGTAAAGTAGATAAACGCCGTATCTATTAGGCGAGTGGTCTAATCGTAAAACTCCGTATACATGAGGCATTGGGTTATGTATGTTAAATAATGTCGTAACATTCATTTTATATAAATAAAACAAAAGTCATCTGTCATGCATATGCAATATATAATATGTCCAGCTGATTGTATATATTTATGTTGTTAACTATCAAATACCATGTTGTATCTCACCCTCATTTCTCATGTTTCACCTCTTTATATCAAATATTGTATATCTTATATTTATATTCATACTTATATTTCATCTGCACATGTATATATGTTAATTGTTTATTGTTATAATCACAGAAATGTGGAAATAAAGAGAATATATCAACACAAATGATGGCATTTTGTTTGTAGCAAATGGTGTTAGAAAGTATGTACCTATCAATGTTGCTGGTAAAAACAAATTTACAAATTTATTATTTCTGCAGTTATCATCTGCTTCTTGTTATTTACTTCACAAAATTTTGTACAATCAAACATGCACAGTTAGGTCAGATTGTTTCTCACAAAGTGTCAAAACAACTTTGACATTTCACTTGTGCAAAATTTAAAAAATTAAATGACCATTGAGAAATGAATGACCAAAATGACCATTTAAATGACCATGACCATCTAATTTTATTCAGGTGTTATTGACTCAAAGCTGATTTTGAACAGAATTTCTATGGATATTTGCAATTTACAGCTTTTCATTTATTGACAAATAGTAATTGATTAAATGGTAGTTACATACCTTTTAAAAGTAGTATTATGATAGAGGAATCTATTTATGTTGTTCTTCGTCTTAAGAAACTTTTACTGAAGAAAATATTTTAAAATTGTTAAAGCCGAAAGGGATAAGCATGTGTGTTTTAGGGGAGGGGAGGACACATGCACTGAATGCCTGTGATTTCAATTTGTTGCAGCCAGATTTGTTGGTATTATTGCCAAAATTTTACATTTCCAAATGACCACTAGAAAAAGCTAAATGAAACCCTTCATTTTTTGTGACCTGGTTACACTGGTCACATTGGTTACATGAATAAATTGATGTATTTTGCATGTTTTTTGTTTGACAGAAAAAACTAGGATCTACGACAATTCGTCGAAAGACACTTGATAAAATACAACAATTCAAAGAATAGACATCTGATCGAATAGACAATTGATAGAATACGACACATTGTCGAAAAATATATTTACCTGCGACACTTGACCGAATAATTGTGATGAATGTTTTGTTTCGACCAAGTGTCGCAGCAGGGCTTTGTTACGACTGAGTGTTCTATTTGATTTAATTTTATCTTGTAATATGTTCTCGTACTTTGACCATTTAATCTGTTAATGACCATGCACAATTACTATGGTAAGTATGAACTCTATGCCCGAAGAAAAATGAGTGAACTGTTTTTGATTTCTTTTTATGCAATAAAATTGTAAAACTTGTCAATTCGTCTTGCTCATTCTGTAGTCGAAGATGGAAAAGTCACATAGTTCTTTTACTAGTTCTAGGGGTGGAAAAAACTCTCGTTAGAAGGATACATATTTAGTAAAGACAAAAGTGATGATAAAAGTGGTAAAACGTACTGGAAGTGCGAATTAAGGTCTTGTAAAGGGGGGTTGATTACCAAACTCGATAACAGAATTTTAAAAGAATCGGAAATCAAGTTCAATCGGGGCCGCATTTTAGAACTAGCCGTTCATCAGTACTTCCGGTACACATTTTATACCCCGCTTATACTTTCATTTTCAATTCTGGGAGTTTTCGAAGACTTGTCGAAAATTTTCAACAAAATTCGACGGAAATACAATTCTATCAAGTGTCCTTTCTTTAAACTGTCGCATTCTACCACGTGTCCTTTCTGTCAATTGTCGTATTCTATCAAGTGTCTTTCGACGAATTGTCATGCACTGAAAAAACTACATCAACCAGATAAAATTTCAAAAATGAATTTTGGGGGGAAATACTTATTGCCACCTAGATTTTAGTAAAGAAATATATTTTTCTCAGGATGTACTAATGTTTGCATGCTCAGTTTGTTCTAATTAATGTTGTAATCACTAAGCACATACCAAAACAAAAAAAAAACTGTTTGCAGGAGAACTCCGAAATTCGTGGACATCAAAGCAACTCATACCACAAATAATTATATGCTGGCCCACAATGTTTAGTGCCGATTCGTTAAAATAATGTTAGGGTTTTCAAGAAATTCAAGGAAAAGTTACTTCCAGGTCAACTTTCGGTTTGAAGTCAAAACATTGCAACTAGAGGGCATCCCTTCAAGTTAGACGGTTCACCCCACTCTCAATTCGCCCCATCACGATTCGCCCCATTTAAATAACGACTCGCCCCATTTAAATAACGACTCGTCCCACATTTAAAAATGACTCGCTCAATTCAAGAACAATTTGTCCAAAATAAATGAATTAATACCTAAATGACCGATGTGATTGCAAATCATTGCACATTAAAACCTAAATGACCGATATGATTGCAAATCATTGCATATTTAACATTTATAAAGCCTAAATCGTTGTGTGTATAAGTGTATGTTGATATTCATGAAAAGTACATGTATGAAAATAATATTGTTCCTAAAAGTATTAAAGGAATTCCATGTGTGCAAATATTTTAGAGTGGGGCGAACCGTTATATATTCCGCTAAATATGTTTCCTGCATCTGAAGTGAGTAAATTTTTGGAATTCACTGCCTCAGCATGTAGTATTAGCTTAAAATGTGAATGTATTCAAGAGTTTATTCGATCAGCATTTTCAACATGTCATGTACGTGTGGAATGACTAAACCATCTATAGCTTAGAGCTGGTAATTCTATAAAAATACATATATCCTATATACCAATAACCTCTAACTTTTTAAGAAGACTGAAGAGGGAAGCTTTAGTTTGGAATCATTAGCCAAAGAAAGAGATGTTTCATAAGGTCTACAACCTTTCCAATGAAATCTACAGCACCCTACAGGTATCAAACAGGTATTACACAAACCGCGCCTTTCACGTTCATTTTGAGAATATAAATATAAGGGAGGTAACTGTTAGATACTATAGGTTAACACTAAAAACCGTATATACGGTGCTATTGTGCGTTATGGGTCACGTTCGAACTAAGTCTGATCAAATATCGAATCTTCTACACAATCATGTATTGCAAATATTATTTGTCATTCTCAGTTGGGGAAATGAATTTTAAGTTAATAATTATTTAACATTCTGATTTTTTAATCGAAAGTGCCGAAGTGACACGACAAACCGGCTTAATCATGTATATAAAACTCTGATCACGGTCAAGCACATCCATCCTCTGTAATAACATAGTGCATATGTCTTGATTCATTTTACTGTTCATAATATTCAGTGAGCATCTTCTTTTTTGCATAGTGCATGCATGTCTGCCTATAATGCATATGCTCAAATCTGAGAAGCAAATCAGGTTTTGGTGGATATGACACTTGTACACAATATAGATAAATATAAATAAAAATAAAACACACGCACATATACTGGAGAAAATAAATTAATCATCTACGAATCTTCAAAAGCATTAATTTTCTGAAAGAAAACGCGAATAAAGATTGCATTTGATTTCCGTCATGTAAATTTCCAAACATGAGCAAGATATATTATGGTACACCGATTGTTGCCGGATATTTGTCTTTACCAAGCCCATTCAGTCTGTCTGATCAGGACCTGCACTGAAGTGTTTAGATTTATTCAGCAATTTCTGACCAAAAAGCAAAAGGGTTACAGAATAAAATAGTTGTTACCATTCAACATTTACTTAATGTAACATAGTACCCATTTTAACGCATGTGCAACCAATGTAGATCCAGATCAGTGAGCTTATCTGTGCTGTCTGAGCAGGATCTACACTTCGCTTCTTGGTCAGAATAAACCAACTGAATGTAAAACCAAGCAGTGTAAATCCTGATCAGATGGCACAGATTTGCCAGCCGATCTGGATCTACACTGTTCGCCCACACAATAAAGGTGTATCTACAGCTAGTATGTAGGAAAGGGTGAAGTATCAACTTTCTGTTCCACAAATAGCAACAGAAGTAAGTTAAATTAAAAAAAAATGTTTGGTGCAAAACTGTTAAGATTCGTGGGTTCCGGACAGCGTAGAGCTCTGAAATTCCGGCCATGAACTCACCTCAACGATCTCTACGAACCTTGGAAATTTCAAAGATACCCCATTTTCGCGCATACACGTTTACTCGTGACGCTGCGTTTTCGCACTTAGCCATTTTTCGCGGATTCGTGGGTTTCGGACAATGTAGAGCTCTGAATTTCCGGCCATGAGCTCACCACAACGATCTCTACAAACCCTGGAAATTACAAAAATATCCCATTTTCGCGCATACACGAGGGTACCTTAAAATTGCGTCTTAATTGTCTTATGTTTGGCCCATAAAAAACCAACGGTTTTAAGCTCCGTTTTATTGCAGTGGCTCATACCAACCATTGTTTGAGGTCGCCAACCATCAGAGGCACACGACACGCGAGTGTTTTCAGTCCATTGCAATACAATGGCTCTTGTATCTTGGCTGGAAGTACGATCACTGTCAAACGAGATGACGTTTTCGCACTCCATTTTTCGCGGATTCGTGGGTTCCGGACAGAACAGAGCTCTAAATTTCCGGCCATGAGCTCACACAAACGATCTCTACGAACTCTGGACATTTAAAAAATATCTCATTTTTGCACATGCACGTTTACTTGTTAGGCTGCGATTAGCCATTTTCGCTCTGTAGCGTAGTGACCGACCCGTTGATTAATGGATTTCGGACAGTGTAGAGCTCTGAAATAAATCCCGGTCATGAGCTCACCTCAACGATCTCTACGAACTGGAAATTTCAGAGATACCCCATTTTCGCGCATAGAGGTTTACTCTTGAGGGTACCTTAAAATCGCGCCTAAATTACCGTATGTAAGGCCCATTAAAACCAACGTTATACACACGGTTGTTTTTAGATACATTAACACCACCACCGGGTATTTACTAATCGTGGTGAATTAAACATGATGATGGTGGTGACAAAATATGCTGTATGCAGCGGTTCTCTTTTAAAGAATATAACAAGACATGCCAGTAGTGGTCAAAGCGTCGTACAAAAATAAACTTTACAGAAGAAACCACATATGTAGTCGATTCCCAAAATAGTACGCCGATATGGATAGTCACCGTGTCTTCTGGATGTTGCCATTTCTTTTAGGCATATTTCACATTTTTAAAGAGCCCAACTAAGGGCCTTTTTGACTAAGAACCGTTTTGTCGTGATATGTCTGGTCCGGTTCCTGTGTTTTACACGTAACCTACAACAATGGCTGCCATCTTGTTTGCATCTTTCTATCATGTTTTCTTCGTATGAAATTAATCATTAATCCATTACACACTGGTAAAGTCTAACATGTTTTTATGTCCGTCTTCTCTGTTTGTTATGGGTTATGTCTTAATTCTCAGATCCGGCTTTGGAATATTTGCTTAAATTTGATGAAGTTGCCTCGGACTCGGTGCCTGCGCAGCATCATAGAATTGCACTTTTCCGTACGTACGTCCAGCAAATCTTGTTGCAATTTTCTCATTGACTATGTGGTGGATTTCTTTCAAACTTCCACTTCGACATATAGATGTAGATCTAAAGAAAGATCGCGCAACCACCCCAAGAGCATTTTTTCCAGAGATGGCCTTTTCTTAATTTCAGGTTTTGTGGCATTAACCTCAAGACCATTTTAACCAAAGTTATGGCAATTTGTTAATTTCAGTAATAACATTTTGTGGCATTGACTCATCATTTTTGTGTCGCCTAACTAGGCAAAATATAGGGATTACTTTCGTTGCTAGTGCGGGGTTGTTCGCAGCGTTTGCGGTGTCCGGATTTCCTTGTCTGGAGCCTAACTTTGTCACCGAAGGTCAAATGGCCCCAAAATTGTTATGCATGTTTCTGGCAATGACTCGAAGTGCAATGCACAAGAACTATAAAGCTGCCGTGTTCCATTTTTGAATTATTCCCCTTTGATTGATTTTTATAGAGCATTTCTTGTCAGGAGCGTTACTTTGTCACTGACTGGAAGTGCAGTTCACAAGAATGGTAACTCTACCTTCTTCCGTTTTTTAGTTTTTCCCCTTTGATTGATTTTTATAGAGCATAAAATTTCTTGTCTGGAGAGTAACTTTGTCACCATATGTTCAAATGACTCCAAACTTGGTATGCATGTTTCTTGCAATGTCTCAAAGGGCTGTGCACAAGAACCGTAACTCTACCTTGTTCCAATTTTGAATTATTCCCCTTTGATTGATTTTTGGTGCATTTCTTGCCAAGGGCATAACTTGTTGTGCATGTTTCTTGCATTGAGACAATAAAAAGGTTATTTTATATCTGAATTTTGTACAAATTATACATTGCTAATAACTGTACAACAAAAAACTAATTAACATTTTTTATGTCGACTAACAAAAATTTCGTCAGGCAACACATCCGACTCGTGGAGTTCTAGTCTGTCCTGCAGATCTCTTTCAGACTTGCACAATTTATTAGACATGATGTGTAGATGGTTGTACAGGAATTTGTCTAGCAACCGTTTTCACCTATATATGTTTTCACCAGAGTTATGACCCTTTTGTTGTTGTTTTTTTAATAATACAATTTTGTGGCACTTACTCCTCATCTACTAGTCATGATAACAACATGTTATTAAAAACTGATACACAATTTTGTAACAAATCTGCAGCAGTTGGGACACAGTCTAGTCTATCAGTTATATTCAGCTCCTGTTTCAGGTATAACTAGCAGGTGCACAACCATGGGAAATGAATTTAATGATCTCTGTTAGTCAATGCCTGTATGTCCCTTTATGGTTACCAATTGTGCATGACAATTCGGCGTTTTAATTCCATGCGTAATAAACAGCTTTCATGCCTTTTCAAAGCATGTCTGTAACGGATGACACAGAATGCTGGAAAGGAGAACCATTTTAGCAGTAGAGAGAACACTGACTAGTTGTTTAAGTGGTTCGGATTTCATGCTAGTTCTGCAATATCGACTGATCAGTTAAATTTTAGTAGATTTTTAGTGGTATCTCAATAGAAACTGTGTTTCTATATATTTGCAGGTGTTTTCTTATCTGGAAGATTGATTATGTAAAGCTCACTGGATAAAAGATGGAAGATAGCATTTAAACTAAAGAAACAGAGAAAATAAATATCTTTGAAAACTCTCCTGATCAGCATTACGCTTTTCTAGGAATTAATTCAAATAAACTAACAGCAGGGAAAAAGAATGTGGTACCTTGAAAATACCAATAACTGAACAAGTTTAACTCAATAACTGGTATATAGGTGCTGACCCATGTCTGTCTGAGAGTGAGTCTGCTTCTAGAGAACAAATGGAAACCAGAAAACATAAAGTACAGTTCTTTCTAAAAGGAAAACTAGGGCCTGATATTGATGCCTTGGTGAAATCATTCAGAGAGATTTTGGTCCAACCTGTTGATGCTGAAGATCAAGTCATCACAGGAGAGTTTGCTCATAGTTATTCATTAGAAATGTCTAATTCCAAGGATAAACTTGGACAAAAGGAAGCTTTAAGTGTGCATACACCTCACTTACTACAGGCTACAACACAGAATGTGTTCTCGGTACCAGCAGCAACAAACATGGCTTTACTGGACAGTGCTGGAGCTGAGGGCTTTACTGAAAATAGACATTCTGAACTGAGTATTGCAGATATTCGTGCTCAGATTCTGGGCACTGGGGAGCAACAACTCGGAGAGAGTTCACAGGATGGGGACATCAGTGAAGAAGAGAGCAAGTTATTTGGAATTGGAGAAAATACTACTGGTAAAATCTGGTACAATGCTGCTATGACAAAGTTTTCTTATTCCTCGGAAGAGAATAAAGGTAATGAAACACTGTCACCCTTGCATGGAGGCCGATTTGACCCAGACAATCCTTTTGCAATAACCTCACCAAGTTTTCATCATTCAGCTGCAAAAGCAGTGATGACCACAATACAAATAACAAGTGCAACTGTTGTGAATATTTCTATTACCAGTATAGGAAGTCGTGAGAAACTTATTCCCAAAATCATAAACTCCCCGGCAGCAGAAGGTGGACTGGTATCTATTCTAAATCCTGTAATATCTTGTGAAGATAATGTTACTGAATCTCAGAAGACAAATAAAATTTCCTCAGAACCAACATCAATCATGTCGAAGTTGAAACGAGACAAGTCTACATCACAGAATACCAGCGAAGATGATGATGGAGAAATAGATCACTTAGACATCAGTGTTACTATTGAAGATGACCAGTTTGTTATGGTAGACAAAGAAAAGAGATGGAGATGTAAATTATGTCCCAAGTCTTATACAACCAAACACAATTTAGTTACACATATTCTAGATCATAGCGACATACGCCCACATTTGTGTCTGTTATGCAAGAAGTACTTTAAACAGCTGAATCATCTGAATGTTCATATGTTAACGCACGATCAGGTAAAACCACACATATGCAGTATATGTAACAAGGCATTTACACAGATTAGCCACCTACAGCGTCATCAGAATACACACGAAGGGTCAAAGTCCTACACATGTGACATCTGTGAGGAGAGTTTTGTTTACAAGGTTGAACTTATAGCACACAGGGTAAGAGTCTAAATTTTTTTTTATAATATTGCTTCCTTGTTCTGACCTGCTAATAATTTCTTATTATTCAGCTGGTAAGATTAATTGTTGGTAGAAAACATTCAACTGACAGCCACTTGGACTCTGCCAATTTCATGATTTATAGTAATTGCACAAGAAAATATAACTTGATTCACTTATTAATGGGGTTTCAATGATGGACCCACAAAACCACATTATAAATTGACTGCAATGTACTAAGAGCAATTAGTCTGCAAATATATGTAAACCATGAGAAAATAAGGCTTATCAACTTTGTGATAAGTGTAGACCATGATTATTGCAGATTTACAGATTTAACCAAAAAGAATCTGAAATGTTTTCTAGATTTATTAACTCTGTACTCCAGTCCATATATTTGCCTTTTAATGTGTGTGCAATCTGTGAAGATCCAGGTCAGCCAGTATATCCATGCTGTTTGATCTGATTCTCCATTGGTCACATCTTGTTCAGAAATAACCTTATGAATCTAAAAGCTAACAGTGTAGGACCTGATCAGACAACACAAATGAACTGGCTTATCTGGATCTACACTGTTTGCACACAAAATAAAGTTGTATCTATCTAGTAAAGGGTTAAGAACACATCTCAGAATAATGGTGAACAAATTCAACAATGTAGATCTCAATTGGACTGTACAGCTGTGCAGGCTGATCTGGGTATACTCTGGTTGGATATGCCATAAGACACATTTTTTCATTTTTTTTATTATGTATCTCAGGAGTTACACGATGAGCCGGAGAAGTGTGCTCACTGCGAGCAAGTGTTCGACACCGCGGAGGCCCTTCAAGAGCACATGATCACAGAGAACCATGTGACCGGCATCACATGTAAAGTGTGTGATAAAGTGTTCCGACTTCCTAGTCAGATGTTAAACCACTTGAAATCTCACTTCAATGGTCGACCATTTACCTGTAAGACTTGTGGACTGGACTTTGCTAAGGTATGCAGTGGAGAAAATATTCATTTATTGTAGTATTGATAACATGCACAATGTATGGTATTTATTGTCAATTGGCAAACATTTTCTTTTTACTGATTAGGAACAGTTAATTTACATTCCAAGAGACTCAAGTAGCATAAAACTTTCATAATATTTCCCCCATAGTCTTTTATGGAAACTTTTAATACAAATTTAAGTTGTTTTAAAGGAAATGATGTAGGTCAGCCATAAGACCCAACTTGTTCATAACTCTTTATAGTGAATAAAGAAGTTGACTAAACCAATTTATACTGTAATTTCTCATTTTATCTCTGAGATTCTTCATTTTTTAATTTTAAGTTCTTTTACTTTAGTTATACCTGAAACGAGTTTATGTTAACCCTTTACTTCTTGGGCTGTGGCTTTTACAACATAGGTAGCCTTTGTAGATCCAGATCAGGATCTTCACTCTTGATTAGAGATACATTAGGTTTTATCTCACGTTTAACCTGTGCAGATCCAGATTAGGATCTTAACTTGTTCACAATGTTCGCCCTTGGATAACAGGCATATTTCATAGCGTATTTTAAGATTAAGGGATATTATGTGTCTTTGCCTAAGGGTAATAAAACTGAGTATGGAAACCAGTCTCGAATCTCAATCATCTGATTGGCAGAAATGGCGACCAGTCGCCATTTCAGCCAATCAGATGCTTGCGATTTGAGACTGGTCGCCATTTCTGCCAATCAGATGATTGAGATTCGAGACTGGTTTCCAATCTTAGCTTTATAACCTTCAGCCCTATTCACTTTCAGGAGAAACATCTCAAGTTTCATGAGCTGACACATGTTGGCCCCAAGCCTTACCCATGCCCCCAGTGTGGTCGCTTATTTAATCAGAAGGCAAACATGCAGCGGCATTTGTTGATCCACAATGATCAACGTGCATTCAAATGTGAGAGATGTGGCAAAACCTTCAGCCAGCCACAAACATTGAAAGCTCACATGATTGTACATGCTGACAGCAAACCATATAAATGTGAAATCTGTGGTAAGTACCAGGGTACATACACTTATGTCATACTGTTTAGCTCACCACATGACAATCGGTTAGTGATGTATAGAGATTCTTTGTTTTTGAAATATGATCATTATCCCGTTACTCCATATATACTGGTTTTAACATGTGCAAACAGTGTAGATCCAGATCAGCCGGATTGCCTTACAGTCTATATCTACACTAATTGCTTTTTGATTCATAGTTACATGTAATTTATGACCAAGAAGTGAACAGTGTAGATTTTAATCAGATGGCACTGTTTTACCAGCTGGTATGGATCTACACTCTGTCCACAGATAACAGCCATCTCCCATGGAGTAAAGTTTTAACCCATGACTTAAGAATTTAACTTACCATTCTAGATTTTACATCAATGATTGAACTTCATTATAATGTATGATCAAAAGCTTGTGACTCTTACTCTTAGCAAGTGTACATTGATTTTGACACTTAAAATTTCAGATGATATTGAAAACTACAAAATCCAATCTAAATAATAATTCTCTTTTATATCAGCCTTGTACAAATGTAGTCTGCTTCCAAAATAAAATGTATGATGAACTAAATATCCATTTACTCCATATGATATATAAGCCTTTATGGAATGGGCGGACAGTGTTAATCCAGGTCAACTGGCACATCCCTGCCATCTGTTCAGGATCTACACCATTTGCTTTTTTTATTCATAAGGTTATATCTGTCCCAGATGCGTCCACTGCAGTCTGATCTGGATCTTCATTGGTCATACAGGCATGAAAATATGAATACATGTATCTGGAGTAAAAGGATAACTATGTTGTTTGTTTGAGCAGGGAAGCAGTTTGGGAGACTACACAATCTTCAAGGACACATGCACACACACAGTGAAAGTAAACCATTCTCCTGCTCTATATGTCAATCTACATTCACACTTAAAGGTAAGTTTGAATTACAGACATGCCCAGTAATTCTTCATGAAATAAGAAATATTAAGCATTGAGTGAGTGATTTTTATTTTCATGTGGAACAAAGACAATGAAATTTTTGCAAGTCTTCATGTATTTAACCCTTTCCCCCATATTTATGGGTTTTATCGCATGTGCCACCAGCGTAACAGTTAGTGTTGATACAGAACAGGATCTAGAATGATTGCTTTTGACTCATTTAGTTATTTCTGACCCAAAAAACTGTAATATGATAAAACCTGTAAATATGGAGTAAAGCATTACAATGTGTCTTGTTAAATATTTAATTTTTATTTATTGTCCCTCACACATCAGGTATCTGATTTGTTTTTAAGAAGCTGTATCATCTAAAATATATAAAGTTTTGGTCTAGAGGTTTGTCTCACAAATGGTTCAAGGAGTTCAACTGTTCATCTTGATTAACAAGGTCAAATAATGAATAAGATGGCTTAATGAAATGTTTTGTTCAAAATTAATAAAAGAGTTACAATTGTATTTTGTTCTTAAAATTTCTGATTGAAATCATGACAAAATTAAAAGCTTTATTTACGCCAAAATTTCACTATTCCTGTATTTTTTTTATAGGAAACTTAAATCGTCATAAAAAAGTGAAACATGGTCTGGACGAGTCTACCGAAGTTATGGAGGAAAATGCTGTCAATTTTCTGAGTACCCTCTCCGGAATGCGAGAAAGTGCTGTTAATAGTAACAGTACGTTAGACACTGATTCCAGAGACAGCTTTTCATCACCAGAGTCAAGGTCAAGTCGAAAAGGTCGAAAATCTGTACCAAGGAAACATGTTGCTAGGCAACCCAACTCAGAAGATGAAAGTGATCAAGAAGATGAACATTCTGATGAGGATCAAGGGGAGACAAATGAAAGATCACAATATTTCCAGTCTCAGGAAAAAGAAAGTGCAAGGTTACAGAATAAAAGAAAGCAGATAACATTAAACAGAACAGACAGAAATGAAGAAAATGTTGGTAATGCATCTAGTCCGGAAATTCTTGAGAAAACAGAAAACCATGAATTTAGTGAAAGCAGGTCTGGACGGAAGAGAAGAAAAATAAACTTTGGCAAGGATTTCATTGGCTAAAACATATGAATGTACAAATAAGAATCTACATGTATGGTTTGAAATGTTGCATATATTGTAAGGATACATCACTCAGTGAGCTGCATATAAATAATCAGAAATATGTTTGGCAGTGACAAATGCCATACCATCATTATCAAACAACCATAATATGGCTCTGTTAGACTTGAGGTTGATTTTACCACATCACTGTTGTTATATTCCATTTGATTTTTATTGCCATATCCTACAATTTTGTAATAATTGCTGTGCAATTGATATTTTAGATATAAAGATCCTTCCTCTGAAATATGCATCATTGTTCTTGTGAACTGAAGCAACAACTGTCTGTAATGAATTACATTTTCTGTAATAATTGGATTTTCACTGAATAACTTATAAATTGGTTATTTACATTATGATGAATAATAATTTTCAAAAAAAAATGAAAAAAGAAACTCCTGACAAAAAGGGAGAGGATATAGTAATTCTTTGATAATTTAAATGTTTTTGGAGATGCTCATATAGTTATAATTGATATTCATTAATTATATGCCTTTCCAATAATTCGATGAATTTATTTGGTTACCTCCCCTGTCCAGTCACGTGACTGCTCTACAGGAAAAATGATTGCTCGCTGTAATAACGTAATAGGGAATATGTACCTACAACTTTCTTTTTTATAATAAAATTCTTTTTTGGAAAATATATTTTCTCTTTGAATTAGTAATAATACATCAGTGTCATGATATTTTTTAAAATAATTTATAAAACAATCAGGTTTCTGACTAAAAGTGTCAATTCATTATTCCTCGCATTAAACACTAAACGACTTTAACTAACAGACAGTCGCAGTGTTCTCTTCACGGCTTAATTGAGTCTCATTTCCGGATTAGCGTCTATTCAACTACTGACATCATGTTGTGATAATGTCGGAGGCGATTGATTTTGAAGGCGGCATGCTATAAACATGTCAAACTGTCTCGCACACGGGGTCATCTGTCAATTACTTAAAGGGGCAGATATCATTGACCAATAGAGATCGTGTAATTTCTATTTGCAATGTATCTACACCTCCCAATTCTTAAGTATTTCGGAGTCCTTCAACTACTGGATGTGCCAGCAAATGTATTTGATTTAGCACTTAAATGGATTCTTAATCAACATTACGACACGTTTAAAAAACAAAAGCCGTCAATAAGAAACAAATCTTGTCAAAACATTTTATATATGTTTAATTAAGAGTTTGGGCTTTTATGCCAAAATTTCAATCTGTCAAACCTAAGAAATCTAAATTGGATATGCAACCATATTGTGATATAAATATTCCCATCTTTTTGGAAGCCGGCATCTAAATCCTTGGATTTTATTCTACGAATGATACTTCTACAACAAACAATCAGATTACCGATCCTGTTTTATTTCAAGACAGAATCAATCATATTTGCGTGTGAAGTATACGTAACATTTTAAATATTCAAATTATTTATTCGTTGACCATAAACGCCTTAATTTTTTAGGACAATTCTGTATGTGTAAGTATCAACAAATTCAGATTGTATTTTTTTGTCTTCAGATCATGTAACCAGATGTTGACATATCACGATTTCAGGATAATAGTGCATTACTAGCCTTAGCAATTTGCAACATTTACACCAGTAAAATATATTTTCAGCAGAAAAGATATTAAGAAGAAATTGTTGTACATAATTGGTAAAATTAATGCTTATGTTTGTCCAAATTGCGTTTCATACTGCCTACTATCAACAAGAATGGTACATGTTCTTAAATCATTAAAAATCTAAATATCTAACAAATAGTAAACATAAAAAAGTCTGGCTATAATAACAGACCAGCAACTTATTTTTGTTACCGCCGGCGACGAACGCAGACCTGCAATATAGCGGATAAGGTTAGCTATTATGTGCTTAAGCCATTAGCCCGATTGTTCAGCTATCCTGCAGAGCCTCGTTTTGGATTGATTTTCGGTCGCGGGAAGTAACTCGTACAGGACTGCAAAACTGTTTATTGGAAAGGCGTATAATACATGTTAATTAAAAGTAATTTACATGTAATTAATACAAGTATAAAATTCAGGACTAAAAGAATCGATTTCACAGATTGATCTTCTCAGACTGGAAATAAAAGCTTCAGCATCCAAATGTTATGATAAACGTTGTTTAGTATTCAAAAAAGCCACATCAGGTATTCAAGTGTGCTTATAAAATTCCCTGTGTTGCCATTTGTAAAGGGCTGTTCCAGGAAAAAAGGAGTGGGGGGTGGAACAGAACTTAAAAATGGGGGTACCACCAACACAATTATATTTATACCCCAACCAATAGAATTGGAATATGTCAAAGACCCACCACCACCGCATTATTATTACAATTTATACCCCCCACCAATGCAATTAGAAACACAAATTGTAGATTTCAGGAGACAAGTTTTTTGTAAACTTGCATGAATTTTTTGTTGATCTAATATTATAAAGATGATTTTACCATGCAATTTCAATGTAATTTTTTTCCATGTTAATATCATTTTGTTTGAAATTGTTTCATTTTGATATAATTCGTAAACTGTCCTAACTGCTCATGTTTGAGAAGGAATAAAGAAAACTTGAAGTGGTGAATCAAATATCATTCCCATTCGTTGCACATGTTTCAGATCAACGATCCTCACATGGGCAGCCAGTCATAGGCTGCCAGGATGTAGGCCAGACTGCTCACCAAGGCCTGTATTATGTGAACAGATCAAAAGACTGATTGTACAAATTTGTATTCATGTCTGTTAATGTACTCCTTATTATTTGTGTTGCTCTATTCTTGGATACCTTAATGAATCCTGATTACTTAAAACATTTTTTTATTCTTTCCGCAAATAAAATGATGTGAATCAATTGGAGAGCCACATACATTTTTTAGACAAACACTAGTTACAAATAAAATGTGGGCAGATACTTTACTAAGTAAGTCATTAAACCGTTTGTAGCTTTCTTAAGCTACAACTTGTCATTTTAAATTAGTACTGTACTGTCCGTGTTTCTTAAAAAATACACTTGGTACTTTACCAGTATCAAATTATGAATAAATATATTATTATCAATGACATTGTGAAATTTCATTTAATAATTTCAGGAACTATTGCATTGACTGTTCCTATTTGCAGGTATATATTATTCGCCAGTATATACTACATAGTATTACAGGTTTAGATATGTGTCACTTAGATTTTGTGTATTATTCGTTTTTCTTAAAAGTATACAGATTGAACTTAACCAGTACTTATATATGATCATACACATCAATATTGTGAGATTTCATAAAGATATTTTAAACAAGAAACCAGTAGAATCAGTGGATTTGATGTTCCAATAGGCTTCCGCGAACAGGAGCCTGACCAATATCCTAATTTTAGACATGCCACACTTGTCAGCATAAACATCGCTTAATAACGGAATCATTACCAAATCAGTGATAAAAATTTATTAACATATCGTAATAGTTAGCTTTATACTTACATTTGAATGTTTCAACAAGGGTATTTAAATTATTTGTGGCCAAAAACTTGGCCACATGATAGATGTCCATGGATCTCGCCATTTTATGCCGGTGTCGATATAACATAACGTCATTAAATAACAGCGTACCAAGTTTTCAGTTTTCATACGCTTACCAGCTGTGACAAGCGGACGATTAATGTAAGGTTTTACAGACAAGACAAATTAGTTATTATTGACTACTTTAACCCCCCCCCCACCACAACACATTTATAATGCTTTTATTAACCACAAGCAACACAATTAAAATTGTTAAAATACCCCCAAACAACACATTTGCTTCCATGAATCACCCCCCCCCCCCCAACCATCAAATTTTAGTTAATTTCAGTTCCACCTTCCCACTCCTTTTTCCTGGAACAGCACTAAGTAATTTGTTACATTTATTTCTGTTTACAGATTATGTGAAACTTTGATGGAGCTTGTATCTCTGTTGTCTGTTAAGTTCTATTTGTAGTATATTAGCACTCTCATTGACAATAAATAGGGGCAACCCTGTGAAGATGTATTCCAAGTCTCAAAGTGCATATTTTGTTGTAACAGATGCCAATGCTGTGGTATGATAGCCCCCCCCCCCCCCCCTATTCTTGGAATAGTTGAACTAATAAAATTGGAATGTGAAGGGTCCTACCACACTCCTTACAGGAATTTGTTCACAGTGGGTGACGTAAATGTGTTCTACACTTTCCCCCTCAATTTCTTTTCTTTTGGTAATTATTAAACAGCCTGAACACTTAAAAAAGGAAAAATATGATGATGGGGTGTTTAATTTATTTTCAAATTTTCGAGCATCACTTTGGAATAACTAGAATTTGGTGTTCCATAGAACACGTGTCCCCTGCTTGCAAAAAGTTGAAATGTGGGTGTATGTTAATCATATGCTAAAAAGATTTAATTCCAAGTTGCATTGCAATACTACAAAATTAATGATTAAATTATAATTTATCAGTTTTAATCTTTATTTAATATTCCAGTTATTGGAATTACTAGAATTTGGTGTTCCATAGAACACATGTCCCCTGCTTGTAAAAAGTTGAAATGTGGGCATATGTTTATCATATGCTAAAAAGATGTAATTCCAAGTTGCATTGCAATACTACAAAATTAATGATTAAATTATATTTGATCAGTTTTAATCTTTATTTAATATTCCAGTTATAAACAAAATTAAGTGTTCAGGTTAAAATCATTTCAAAGGAGCACTGGCAGATTGACAATTCTGCTGATCTAATAGCACTTCATAAAAGCTATTCAAATAATTTTTCAATGTTTGAAAATATTAACCCTTTACCTTTACTCCATAGAGACTTTTTTTTGCATGGATGTTCAGTAAAATGTAGATAAGCTGGCACATTTGTCCAATTTGATCAGGATCTACACTGCTTTTAGATTCATTTTCTGACCAAGATATGACCAGAGAAGATGCAGATTCAACAGCGTGAATGCTGGCTGATCTGGATCTTACCTGATCACACAAATGCATTAAAAGGTTAATAATCTTAAAAATAAGAAATTAATCAGTTATAGATGTAATGTTTACCTTTACATTAAACATTTAAAGTCAATTTACTTCAAAATTAACTTTTGTGTCAGCTTCATCTAAATCTTTTACTTCATTTCACCTTAATTGCATGGTCCAAGAAGTGAACAGTGTAAATTCAGATCAAAAGGCATTTTCATGTATGTGCTATCTGATCTGGATCTACACTGTTTGCATGTGTTAAATGCATATATGTGGGTCAAATGTTAAATGCGAGAAGACAACCCCAGGAAAGACTACCCAGAAATCCATAAAAATTGCAAGCAACCTTACTAATGCATGGCATCAAGCAAGAACAAGAACAGCAAGTTAAGATTGTTTCTTTATTATGATCATGATGTATGTACACGAACAATGTTAAGATGTTCACCCATGATACTGTCACTGAAGACGGGTAGCAGTGTTTTTTAAAGGGCAACTTGGGTCCTTTGAACCATGGTATTGCATGACACTACATGCACTATAGGTTACCTGGCACAGCAAGCAATAAATCTCTATTCTGTCACAGCTTCTTGCTTATGTGACAGGCGTAGACCCTTATCAGCATATCCATGTAGTATTACAAAAATTTATTCTAACAACAGTCCATGAATCTTTGTTGAAAGTTTAGTGTGAACTAAGAATCAAATTATCAAAATTTTAAAAACAGCTATAATGTAACTCATTTACATAAATTAAAACAGGATGTTGTGTTCACAAAAAAAGACTGAATCATCATTCAGAAAATTTTCATGGTAAACCACTGCAGTCAACACATACCAAATGGTAAAACTAATGCAAACATGAAATCACAAAAGTTACCAAAATTTTCAGCTAGAAATATGTGAACAGGCCTGAATGTTGCATTTTGCAACGATGTGGCCTGGAAAGACGTTTTTTTCTGACATTTAACCCATTCCTCAAATTTTCAGTTAACAAAATGTTTCAAGTTTAAGTAAAACAGCATCATGGTTTTGAATTAAACAGTTTAAGTTTTTGCAACACTCGGCCATATACATGTATGAAGCTACATGAGAGTATGTTGTCTGAAATATAAATACCTCCAAGCTGCCTTAAAAAAAATTGGTTACTGGCAATTTAATGAAGCTATGGTGCATGCCTAAGAAATATAATCAAATCAAACATGTACCCCATTTACAAATAAGAAAGCTTTTCCAATTGCCAGAGGCATAAAGCCTGTAATTGCTTCTATATCAGAATGACAAAAAACCTGATGTAAACTTTTGGGAAAAACTGCACAAATTTAAAGAAATTTTGAGAGATTGAAAGGTGCCAGTTAATGACCCCTGCATAGAAAGGAAAAAAGCCCAGTTCAAATTCAAAACTGTAAGTTAACAAGTCTCCAAGATACAAGTTTAACTTTGACTTTGAAGCCTGAACATGTTGGTGTGTATTACTTTTTCCCATGTAAAGATCAACTACCAGCAAACAACGGCAAGTCTCAACAAAGTAATGAGATACACATTAAAATATACAGATGTTACTTAAGCTCGTAAATAACAAAATATCTGCATTATAGAACAATTTAGTTGTTTATCTTTAAAAAACTGAAGACATAATTTTCCTCTCACAAATTCATTCCATTTGCATTTCACACATGGAAAAATATACATAATAAAACTTCAGTTTTTTTTCCTTAAGAAATGTCCAACAGGAAGGAATGATGATAACATTTGAGAACTTTTTTTCATCACAGTCATCATCAAGCTATATACATTATCTGGATCTCTTGCAGAAGTGGCTTCATTTTTAAATTCAACAAACAATCCTCACAAATCCCATAATAGGCTTAAATATCAGATGTCTTCACACACATATCGATTGCTTAATTATTTTTTGCCACAGAAATTTTTTTTGTTAAAAATGAAGAAGCAGTTTTCCAATTACATACTGTTGCAAATCACTTTTAAGAGTCTTAGGTATATCAATACAACGCAACATCATTTAATAGTTCATCTCTTCCGATTTCTTTCTTCACGACGACTTCTGAAATAAAGTAAAACTTTGACCATCAGTTTATTGTTTCCAGTTAGTATTATAACATGTTTTGGTTCTGTAGATTTAGTTCCAAGTCACACTAGTTTATTTCATTTTCCAAAACACAAAAGCCCAGCGGCCTTTGAGCGAGAAAAACGGGGTTGTCGGGGTAGTAGCCCCCATTTAAACTCACTATAATTTAAATTTGTTTGACTCACGACTAGGATAACAATGAATTTTCTCACAAGCAATGCTCTTTAGTGTTAGGGTCCGCTAAAGTAGATGTGTTCCTCAAATTCTTAAAAAAAAAGAGATTTTTAACAATATAAGAAAACTAACAACTTTATCTATGCAAGATTTTTAACAATAAAAGAAAACTAACAACTTTATCTATGCAAGTCACTTAATATTTACTATGGTCATGTGTTTACATGTGACGGCAGGGATATGGTCGTGACAACCAGTGTTTTTCTGAAAGATCTGCTATATCATCATATGAACTTACATGTTCGCGTAACATTAAATCCAAAAGAGCACTTACTTTGTTTTTCTTGCTCCTCTGACAAAAGACCAGTCTACATTGATTTTCTGTCCAAGGATTTCAGTACCATTCAATGCATCCATGGCACTCTGAGCTTCTTTAAATGTCTCATACTCCACTAAAGCATAGCCCTAAACAGCAATAACAATTATCAATGCAGGCACGTCACATCCCAGACAAAAAAATCCATAAACAAACAACAGCAGTACATGTGGGAGCCTGACACTTGTTATAAGTATGTTACAAATAAATACAGTCTACAGATTTATAGGAACTTTCAAAGTGAATTGGTTAGTACTACATCAAACAATCCTGAGAACTTCCAAAGCCATTGCCTGAATGGTTAATGAGAAAAGAGAACTTCAATATGAAAGAACAACCGTTTTAAGTTTAACTAGATGGGTGTTCAGTTGTAAACTTGTGTCACCCTCCAGTATGTCAGAATAAAAATGCAACTAAAAAGGGGCATAACTCCATCCTGACCTAAAGAACTTGGCATGATAACAACCATGTTGTCATAAGCCACATAATTTGAAAGTTTGATTTAGATATATTAAGAAATGGCAAAGAAATAGCCAACTTTAAGTTTTCGTATCAAAATCCAGGCACAAAAAAGGTGCATAACTCCATCAAATGTGACCTTGACGTAAAGAATTTGGCATCGTCATGAGCCTGTTGTCATAGGCAATAGAATTTAAAGTTTCAATAAAAAAAAACCAAGAAATGCCAAAGTTATAGCCAAGTTTTCGTGACGGACAGACAAAGCCATCCATATGTATCGTCTTTTCTTCGAAAATGTGACATTGTAGCAATATTACTAGTACTTGACATTGTAGCAATATTACTAGTACTTGCATCAAAGTTATTGAGAAAAGTGAACTTGCCAAATAAAAGATCTATTAAAAGAGTGGCATGCCTCTGAAAAGCCATACTCCTGCTCCCATTAGCAAGTGAAAGGTCAATGAGTACCCTCGTCCGATCAGGCAAGTTACTTTCTCCAGATCCAACTATTAATTCACTTTTTTTCCACAACAAAATGATTGCAAAATTTATTATGATTAAAATTCCAGATGTAAATCATCTTGATATCAAAACTGGAAACAGTATGTCAACTTGACTGGTTAATTTTATGTTTATAGAGTGCACATGTCTAACTGTTTATATGAACAACATATAGCTGGCAACAGAACATTACAATTTTGACTTGTTGTATAACAGCCATCTAAGAAAAAGATAAAAGTTTTTCCCTATAACATGTATATAGAAAGCTGATTACTTCCAGATAACACAAACTTGTTCCATAGAAAATATCAATAATAAAAGTGTACAGTTTAAGCAGTTGAACAACTCCAGTCTTGGGTAGCAATAACTGTGTGTATGTCAACTCTGCTTTTTCCAGATACATGATTTCTAGGAGGAAAAGAATATTACCTTCAGGAAGCCTGTCCTTCTATCCAGATTAAGATGAAGATTCTTTATTTCTCCATACTCGGAAAATTTGTCGTAGATATCATCTTCCTGTGCTTCCTCATGTACACCAGTGATAAACAAAATCCAACCCTCAATGGCTACAATTGTACAACAAAATGTATAAAAACCTAGTATCTGCATTGTATATTAGGAAATGTGATGTATCCAGTATTTGACATAGTTGATCAGTCATCAGAGGTAGGCTTCACGCAAACTGGTGGCACAATTACAGCATGCTTTTAACCCTTTACTCCATATCTACTCCTGATTTATATCTACACTGGTCACGGTAAAGGGTAAATTTTTTTAGGTCGTCCTGCTTTGGCTTCCAGCATTTATTTCCATATTGACATAACTGGATTAGCTACCTAAATAGTGAAGATTTATACCCCTATCACAGGCTCATATGGGTCTGCAGATGTCACAAATCTGACAAGGTTAAGATTAAGGTGTAACTTGACGAACTGTGCACTTCAAACTTTACTCCATGGGATATGGCTGTTATCTATGGACAAACAATGTAGATCCAGATCAGGTGGCTGATCTGGATCTACACTGTTCACTTTTTGATTCAATAGGTTATTTCTGACGAAGAAGCAAAAAATGACACTGTTACAGTGTAGATCCTCATCAGATGGCACAAATGTGTAAAGGTTTATTATCATAATAGTTCACAGGTCACCTTAAGCAGAAAGTGACCAACTCAAATAACAACTGGTTTTATAAATATTTGGACTTTCAAACAGCCACCAACAGAAGGTAACTGTGTGCAGATGAGTACAGCTTGCTTGTTATGTACTTACATCTCTGAGGTCCTGGGCCACCATCCCCAGACGATGTATCAACATCCATGGCTTCATAATCTTCTACTCCACTCCGAGTTGTGCCCTCTACAACACAACAGTAGTAATGTTATACAAGGTAAAATACTGATTAAAATTTGAAAATGTCAAAAAAAAGTTTGAGTAGAAACTCAATGATAAGAGTTTAAAATCCAACATTTATTTTGTAATATCTCAACAGGATTAAGTGTTACCTGAAATAATTCCAAAATAATGGGAATGTTTTATTTCTTTTTTTTAAGCATTACAATAAAACAGCAAAACTTTACTTAGAATTTAAATAAATATGTTGATTTGAAAATTGCGGTTAAGCATAGGATATTTCGTGATATTGGGGCCTTTTCAGACAAATCTGGATCTAAACTGGTTGCATTTGGGATATAACGGTAGGCCATATCTATAACATCAAGGACTAAAATCAGGTTTATTTCTTTGACAGTCAAAGAATTGAACATCACAAGAATTATTTAAATTCACTCTCTTTGAAACTGGTGAAGACATAAATGATAAAATCTGTGCAATTTTAAGTTTCTCACAGATTCCAGTCTTTGTGAAATGCTGTTTATTATTATGTTTTGATCACATTGTTATATTATTATCAAATTGTTGCCTGCACTCAGCTTATTGTCATGCATGCCATACTAATTTCTTTGATCAATGCAACCATTTTATCAAGTATAAAACTTGGTTTTTAGGTAGTTCCATGATTAAATTGTAAAGACATTAATTTTGAACATCAAGCATCGAATGCACACTAAAAAAGCACTGTGTGCTAAAATACCCAGTAAATGTTTAGTTTTTAGTGGTTTCATCAAAATACATACCCTTAAAATCTCCAATAAAGGTTTGTTTCATTCAGAATAAACATTGATTGGTGAACATCAAAAATCATAATTGAGCATAATTACCTGATCCAAAACCTCGACCTTTCCTCTTCTTTGCCTTTTCCTTTAATTTCTGCAGTCCCTCTGTAAAGAAATGAATAAATCTGGGGGGTTTTTTCATTGTCAGTGACTGGGGAACACCTTTTTTCATTGCAACTGTTCATCGTCCGTCTAAATGTTTTCAAAACTTGTAAATGTTGGAGCCTTAGTTGACAGGATGTTTATCCGAACCAGACAACTGCGATTATAAAATCATGAAAACAGTAACAACAACATACTGGTTATTAAATAAGAGGTCCACTTTTACATTTTACACTTTCCTTGAAGGAAATAGTTTACCAATGCAGGGGTTTTTTTTCCTTAACAAACTGACGCCGATCGTCGGCGTCTTCTCCTAGAAAAAAATTCCCCAAAGAAATTTTTTCCCCAATGAAAATCACTTTCCCCCTTGCAAAGTGATAATTTTTAGCAAAGCGTAAACAGAAGCTTAATTTATAGTTATGTTTAATCTAAAACCTGCACAATTTTCACGAATATTTGTTAGAAATTAGGTACGTATGGAACCAAGTATTATTTATAAATATTACTAAATTTAGATTTGCTACGTCACAGAAACTGTATCCTGGTCGTCTACTTTAACATTACTGGTACTGGATTATCGTTGAGTTGAGAATAAAGGCAGTCTACCTGCCAGTTTTAAATGGATTTTTCAACAGTTGAGTACTGTTAGCGAGTGTACGGCCGTAAATTACGGCTAAAATATGACTCGTCCGCCGAATTTCTCGATAACATGCGTTCCGCGGACTTCCAAAAACAGAAAATCACAACCATGGACGTAGGCAGTCGTAGTAAATTTAAACCCCGCCTATAATCTTTCAGGTCACACCGTTTACGATTTAACAGAAAAAATGATTTGTTAAAACAATAAGCTCCGCCCACTTGAAAAATACCAACCAGTCAATTAAACGCTTACGCGCGCCGGTCTAATTATTACCGAGGAATGTATTCTGACACCGGGCAAAAAAAAGAATTTGTTGTTTTGATAATTGACAATTAATTGAAGATTAACTGAGTAAATTGCTTGTTGTCGTATATTGTCTTCGTCATGCTTTTAAATGGATGCGGCCTGTTTGCGCTGTCAGGTAAAACGAACAACGAATAATGCAAAATATGAACAACAGAATGTGCCGCCATGTTCTGTCACAAAATTACGAATCGCCAGGTGAAACACACATTCAAAACTGTGCCAGGCAATCATTTTTATCCCAAGAATTTTATATCCCGTATCTTCCAGAATATTCATTGAAGTCCAAATTTACAATGTGACTCACAACTACAATAAAAATTAATTATAGCGACATTTAAAAGTCAAAGTACCGTGTCATTTTATGATCAGTTATCATCGTACTTCATGTGTTGTATTAGCATGTGCGCATCAGGGGGCTGTGGGGGTCTGTGGAATTACTCGAACCCTCCTTTTGAGTAGCAATATTTAATTTTCTTGGGAAAATTGGAAATTATCAGTAACTACCCAAGCACTGCCCTAAACAAAAGATTTTTGGAAATCTTGCATCCGAAATGATTATGATTCTAAGCACACAATTAATGGTCACATTTTAAGCAGGCTCCGAAAGTGAGCAAGTATAAATAAACTTATTCTTGTACTGTTTATGAACAGATAACAAAGAGACATGCCTAGAGCTGTATGTTAAATAGACTGTTTGGTAATGAAAGCTAAAGTAAAAAAAGAAAGACAGAAGCATAAACTTTTGTATAAACATTCACTGTAGCTAATACAAGTAAGAATGTATAATAAACTAAATTTTTCCCAATTTTGTATTTTTCACGCATTTTTCCCCTTTTGACCAGCGTCTCCCCCTCTTCCTTCAAAAAACCCCTGCAATGTGTTTTGAGTAGATTAGACAAACATATAAGTTTATATAACAACTACTGCTTAACACTGTACAATAGAATAGAACAGAATAGAATAGAATAAATTTATTTTCCAATCATGGGTCATGTTACATGACATTGCAATCAATGTATACATAATGCAGCAAATAAAAGTAACAACAACATAGGAATGCACTTACATGCATAAAGAAAAAAAAGGCTTAATTCTGATTCGTTAAAACAATTAACAAAAGATGTGTATGGCTACTTTTCAAGTAATATCTTCCAACACTACCTTTTTTTTTTGTATTTAATTTAATTTTACTAAGTAGGGTACAGGTAGAGGGCAATACTAAGGAGACTGTATGATGAAAAGTATACCAATAAAATAAAATATGAAGATAACCTATAGCTGAGTAATATTGTAGTTAAGATTTTATGATGAAAAGTATACCAATAAAATACAAAAATAACCTGTAATTGGGAAATATTGTAGTTATCATAATCGTATACAGTCTATTCATTATTATTAAAATTACTGAGGCTACCTTACATATGGAGGGTAACAAGTATTCTTATAAATCATGTGGAAGATATTCTTAAACAAGTAACACATTAACATAGGATTTTAAAACAATTAACAGCCTAACAAAGTTCGCATTTCTTGTTAACCAATGATTCGAAAATTTTTAATGTGTTAAGATAATAAAACTAAGTTTGGAGACCAGTCCAAATATCAAGCACCAGATTGGCCGGAATGGCCAATATGTATATGTACTTATTGTTCCAAATGTAAGTTAGTTGATTATTTATTGCTTTATTGTCACCTGGAACAGAGTTTGGCTTTTGAAAAAAGTCTAATGTGTAGTAAGTTACACAAAATTAAATAAAGAGTAAATACACAAAAAAATGATGTAAGTGCAGTATTGTGAAATCCACATCTTACAAATGGAAAACAATCATAATGACATGAATGTCCAGTCAACTCCTTGAACTCATTTCATTTTTTAACCCTTTCCTCCATATATACGCATATTTACTAGATCTGCACTAGTTGCATTATGGTCAAAAATAAACTAACAAATCAAATTTAAGCAAACTCTTGTTGGGGATCTGTGTTCTTGTGTATAAATTTATAAATTTGTGAAAGTGTTTTGCAGTGCTCCAGCTAGGATTTCGGAAGGGCAGGGAAGTGGATCTCAAAACAGGGCACATTGCGCGCGGTGGGCTCAAAATTGGGCACTTCTTTTGCAAATCTTGGGGCAGGGGCAGTGTATTTATTAACACTGCCTTTGAATAAATAATTAATAATGTTAACAACAGATACTTTTATTTCACTATTCTGTCTTAATAAAATAATCAGATAAAGAAAAAAAACTTTTAAATTTAACTATCCTCAACATTTAGAACTTTAAAAATAATACATTCAGTATCAAGTTTCTTTCACAATAAACTATATTGTCCTCCATTTTGCTTAGAACTTTGAAGATGTGCAGACTTGGGCACTTCTAGCTATTTTCATTTTTTGTTGATGTTTTGCTGCTTAATTGTCCTGTATGTTATGATGAACATTCAGCCTCATTGTCTGAAAGTAATAAATACCCCATTCATTTTTTAACTATTACTTATTATTTCACATTAATAAGAAAGCATTTTCTGCCAGTGCAGACCCTGACCATTCTTCGCATCTGACAGTCTGATCTGGATCTACACTTTATCAGGGTCTACACTATTTGATATTCAGTTTATATTTATATATTAAAACTACTCACAATGCATTTTGGAAGCTGACAAAATTTAATTACCCAAAGAAATCAGTTAACTTTCTCTAATCTCTCTGCCTGTTTTGGCATTTGTTCATTTGCAGGCTTTTTTACTAAATGATTACTGGACAAAAAACATCTAAAATCAGCATAAAATGAAAGAAGATAATCTCCAAATGTCATTTTTTAAAATAGTTACTCTTTAGAATCAGACACAAACTGTCACAAAAATTGTCATTAGGTAATAATCATAATTAGCGCCAATTTTTCATCAAATACTTTACCTTAATCTAATTGTTGCTCATTCAGTAATCTCCTGTATATCATTCGCAATTGTTATAAAAACACTGCTGCAATTGACCGATGTCAAATTGCAGTTCCCAGATAAACACCATAACACACCTGTTGAGTGTAGTAAAATCAATGAGCGTGACGTCTGGTTTGTAGGTCAAAGTTGTAAAATTCAGTGGCTGCTTAATATCCGCTTAAAGGTGGTGTATACCCACTTAAAAGATGCACATAAATATGGGCATGGCGCTATGATTTTAGGGCAGGGCGCACGGAATTTCGGGCAGGGCGCGGCGCCCTTTTGTTTAAGCCTAGCTGGAGTACTGGTTTTGGTATTTTGTTTTGTGATTATAGTTGCATCTGGTTAAACAGATAACCTGTTTATTATGTGAAATAGACCAAACTTGGCATGCGCTGTTAAGCCTTTATAGCTCTACTGACACACATGGGGCCGGGAAAGGACCCATAAACAGGTTTCTGTGGGTTGTGATGTGAAAACTACTTCCCCCACAATCAAAGACTTATGACCGTGCACATTTCAGATTTTTATCATTGTCAATATGCAATACATATAATTACAATAAAATGGGTAAATTTTTCTTTATATTTCTAAAAACAAAACTGTTTTATTATGATGCTTCCTCGCGAAAACTAATGATATTTAAGTAGATATGCTTAACGATACTTTGAATTGATTTATTTAGAAAGTTTATGTAAAAAGAAAACTTGGTTTTGAAATTGAAAGTTAAAAATATACCATCTCCGACTTCGTCGATCTCAAACTCAGCTTCGCCGCCTTCCAAATCCAAAACGTCAGCCATACTTTTTGAAAACAGCTACGGAACGGTATCCGGTATTGACCTTTCTCAGTCATAGACCCCTCGCGACAAGTAAAATGCTTAAGTCGCCGCAAAAATATATTTTAAAGCTAAAGCTGCAATTACAAAAGGCTGCTATATCAGATATTAGATGACATAAAATTCAGAATCAAAATTATTGAGAACGGCACTGAGTTTATTAAAATTATCAAACTTCTGTGATATTGTAATACCTTCGTGTTACTCGAAATTCACCACTGCAACAAATATCCTTATCAAAAATTCGTAAGACTGTAAGAATTATCAATTCAATTGAAAAGGTCCAGCGATATTAAAATGAATGTAACACGGGATTAGAAAATAAAAGCAGTCTTCACTCGTTTCTACAGCAATCAGGGGTCTACACATCATTATGAACAACAATTGTATAAACGTGCGTGCCAAAAAGTGCCTAATAGGCCTATTAACAGTATACATGTACATAATCCTTTACTCCACGGAAAATGATTATATCCCATGTATCTCATGTATGACCATTGAAGATCAGGATCAGCCTGCACCTTCGTACAGTCTGATCAGTATCTACATAAACAAATCGGTTAGTTTTTTTGTCACAAATATCATAACATCTACAAAAATGTATGCATCCTACATCAGACTACAAGAATATGCGGCCGATCTTGATATATACGGGTCCAACACGGGATAAGAAGCTTTCCTTGAAAGGGTTTAAGCGTTTGCAGTAAATACTTCATCATACTGAACACTTGAGTTAACGATAATCCTTTAAAGTGACTCATTAAATGCAGGTAATTGAAATTTTAATAATCAAATTTTGATCATTTACATGCAATATTAAAAGTTAAGTTTACTCTAAAATATAATAATTTGACTTCCTAGGTGGGTTTTGCAGAAATTGGAGTATGGTAAGTTTCGACCGTTACGAACTTATAAATCATGGTTTTTCTTCATTGAACTTATAAATCATGGTTGTTCTTCATTATATGTCGCCAATTGCTAGCGAGTATGCTGATGGTCTATGGCTAATTCACCTAAGCAACGTGTAAAAGTTCGTTCTTGGCACTGTGAGATTAGGCAGCACTAGAACCTCTTTCCCCTGTGTTCTCAGGCTGTTACTCTCGAGTTCCCTCTATATACACTTGATAAACTTTTCTCAGTTTGTCTCAAACAGGCATTAGGCCTTTTCCTTCCTTATGTTCCTAATACTTACTCACGTCTGTTGTTTTTTTCATATTACTCACGTCTTTTTAAAATATGTTTTATTGAAGTTTTTTAGTTTCTAGATTAGTGGTTAATTATTTGCCATTATTACAAAACAACAAGAATAATTTTAAGCCTTGAAGAAGAACTCAGTCTTTATTTCATCTTCCATTCGATTCATCATATCGCAGTTAGTTTAACATGACGCTACTTTGACAAGGAGTAGAATAGTTTGGTAACTTGGCGTTCTCTTCCGCCGACCCGTCTCCCTTGATAATCGTGCGTGGATTAACCCAAAACTCACAACGCTGGATTACTATTTGATGATACACAACATTTCACATCGGTTTCAAGGACTGACATGTTTATATAAAAATAATAATTATATACTTTTGTGCACTATTTACTAAACATGAGATTTTTAGCAAGCTATACAGTATTAAGTTTAATGGTAAGTGCACATTTTATCTTTTATTCTTAATTTTCGACGTTTGTCATGCTCTGTCGCATCTTAATTCTTTTAATTATCGACTTTAGATTCTAATAATAATTTTAATGATGATGTTAATAATAATAATAATAATAATAATAATAATAATAATGAGGATAACAATGATGACAACTACGAAGACGACGATGATGATGATGATGATTACGATGATGATGCCAACATTATGATATTATTGCACCTTATTTTAATGACAACATTGATGATATCGTTAATGATAACGGTGATTAATATGACTTCTGATGTTAGGAGAGCGCGATTAATAAGATATCTGCTTGTTTAAGCTGTTAGTATAATTATTAAATTATAATTGGAACATTAGCTGCAAAGTCATTTACATTTCTGCTCGGGTCAGAACGCAGAAAGGTCGCTGAGTAACCTGAATTTATGTCTATCAGACAGCTCTTCTCTTAGCCAACATCAGTCTGCGCTTCTCAGTCAATGTCAGGTAGCGCTTCTCTTAGCCAGTATCAGGCTGGGCTTCTCAAATGCAATGTCAGGTAGCGCTTCTCATAACCAATATCAGGCTGCGCTTCACATAGTCATTATCAGACAGCTCTTCTCTTAGCCAACATCAGTCTGCGCTTCTCAGTCAATGTCAGATAGCGCTTCTCAAATGCAATGTCAGGTAGCGCTTTTGTTAGCCACTATCAGACTGCGCTTCCCAAAATCAATGTCGGGCAGAATTTCTCATAGTCACTATTATAGGTAGCTATTCTTATAACCATTATCAGACTGCGCTTCTTATAGTCATTATCAGGCAGCTCTTCTCTTAGCCAATATCAGACTGCGCTTCTCATAGTCATTATCATGCAGCTCTTCTCTTAGCCAATATCAGACTGCGCTTCTCATAGTCATTATCAGGCAGCTCTTCTCTTAGCCAATATCAGACTGCGCTTCTCATAGTCATTATCAGGCAGCTCTTCTCTTAGCCAATATCAGACTGCGCTTCCATGGTCATTATCAGGCAGCTCTTCTCTTAGCCAATATCAGACTGGGCTTCTCATAGTCATTATCAGGCAGCGCTTCTCTTAGCCAATATCATACTGCGCTTCGCATCGTTATAATAAGTCAGCTCGTCCCTTAGCCAATATCAGACTACGCTTCTCATAGTCATTATCGGGCAGCTCTTCTCTTAGCCAATATCAGTCTGCGCTTCTCAGTCAATGTCAGGTAGCGCTTCTCTAAGCAAATATCAGGCTGCGCTTCTCAATTGAAATGTCTGGTAGCGCTTCTCTTAGCCAATATCAGGCTATGCTTCTCAACTGCAATGTCAAGTAACGCTTCTCTTAGCCAATATCAGGCTATGCTTCTCAAATGCAATGTCAGGTAGCGCTTCTCTTAGCCAATATCAAGCTGCGCTTCTCAAATGCAATGTCAAGTAGCGCTTCTCTTAGCCAATATCAGACTGCGCTTCTCAAATGCAATGTCAGGTAGCGCTTCTCTTAGCCAATATCAGGCTGCGCTTCTCAAATGCAATGTCAGGTAGCGCTTCTCTTAGCCAATATCAGGCTGCGCTTCTCAAATGCAATGTCAGGTAGCGCTTCTCTTAGCCAATATCAGGCTGCGCTTCTCAAATGCAATGTCAGGTAGCGCTTATCTTAGCCAATATCAGGCTGCGCTTCTCAAATGCAATGTCAGGTAGCGCTTCTCTTAGCCAATATCAGGCTGTGCTTCTCAATTGCAATGTCAGGTAGGGTTTCCCTTAGCCAATATCAGACTGCGCTTCTCAAATGCAATATCAGGTAGCGCTCCTCATAGCCAGTATCAGACTGCGCGTCTTATAGCCAATATCAGGTAGCGCTCCTCATTGCCAATGTTGGGTTGGGTTCCTCATAGTTATGTTGCGATTTTCATTTCCGATACCAGAAATGCTTCTCATATCCAAATCTCATAACTGATATCAGGTTGTGCTTATCATATCAAATTCTCATAGCCGATATCATGTAGTGCTTATCATTGCACATTTTCATAACCGATATCGGGTAGTGCTTCTCATAGCGAATTCTTATTTTTGATATCAAGTAGTGCTTCTCATATCCAATTATTCTCATAGCTGATATCAGGTTGTGCTTCTAATATCCTGTTCACATAACAGATCATGGGTAGTGCTTCTCATATCCAAATCTCATAGCCGATACCAGGTAGTGCTTCTCATTTCCAGTTCACATAGCTGATATCAGGTAGTTCTTCTCCTACCCAGTTCTCATAGCCGATATCAAGTTGTGCTTCTCATATCCGATTGTCAGGTGACAATTTGTAAGATCAGTTTAGTTACAAATCACTTAATAACAATTCCATTAAATGTAATTATAGGTAATAGTATAATAAATTCTCAACCTTAAATTTTCAAAGATCCAAGCTGAGCGACAGAGCGCGTTTTATGCTATGTTCTCAAGTGAAATGTTGAAATGTGCATATTTTTATTTAACTTCCCTTTTCTCACGAACCACAATGAACTGAAATGGCAGTTCAGAGACACATCGGCATGTCACACAAAAACAACATGTAAAATTTGTATTTACCAATAAATAACGGATCACTGACAAGAACATTCGGCGAATCTAAACTGATTTACACAGTTAAGACTCTTAAAAAATCTACGAACCTAAACCGGCACACAACGTAACACTAACTGAAACCTGCAGCTAAGCCTTTTATATAAAAAATAGGGGTTCTGCATTGAAAACTAAAGTTAATGGCAGTTGATAAATTATTTTGGAATTAAACACGGAATTGACTGCATTTAGGTTCTCTTATATACATGTTGCATTCATAAACGAGTTTTATTCGGACACGAAATTCTACCCCAATCCCAGACGCCACAAGGCTATCGTTTTAATGTTTATGGAGCAACCAGAATGATGTTTCCTTTCAGGCGAAGTTTGTGGTCTTTTTTTCCCACGAGAAAAGTCACGCAAAAATATTGATGCCTCTAATTAGATAACACATTTAATGTATTTGTTTAGATAACATTTTAATTTATTTTGATTAATTTAAACGAACAAAAACATCCTTAAATCTGTTTTTATTATGCCTGAGTTGTTTAATCTTATCTGGAATTACTTATCTTGAGAAAATCAACGCCTTCAGTTGAATGTAAATTAGATTAATTTAATCAACAGCAGGCTCCAAGATAGCACAAAATGACTAGTCGCCATTTCAGCCGATCAGATGCTTGCGATTTGAGACTGGTTTATAATCCCAGTTTTATAATCATCAGCCCAGGAATAGCTACAGACTGAAGAACGATATTAGCTAAAGTGGTATAAGTCAAATACTTTTTATTGACAATTTATAATTTTGCCTGACTTCTACTTTGCAATATTCAAACAAACAAAAACTGATTTAACATCACTTTTATATGATTATTGTATTGTCGTAAAAATATTCTAGCATTTTGCATATGTTTAAACAGACGAGTAAATTCATTAATTTAGTTCAACTTCGAAACACCCACAGAAACTTCCAGGAAACTACAAAATCACACGTTTTCAAATAGGTGGTATCATAGAGTGGCCCATAGCAAATATTGAGTTATATAAATTATTAAGTATCGTCTATTTTAAGCCAGAAGGGGTCAATGTTTTTGTCCAGTTGCTGATGACCCCTTCTTGCTTTCAATAGACGATGTTTTTCTCATAAATGCACTAAAATGCAAATGGAAATGCCAATAATATTTGCATGCATTGATATCACAGACGATTGCTCCAGTTTTGTCAGCTTTTCTCATACTACTAGATTTTGATAAAATTTCCAGCGTCGGTGGATATTTACTTGTCTCCATTTCAGCCAATCAGATGCTTGAGATTTGAGATTGGTCGTCAATCTCAGTTTTATGATCTTTGAGACCAGGCTTGTTTAAATTTTGTTGAGCTTTTAATTTTGACATATTCACCGCACGGAGTAGGAACAGCCGGAACATCATTCAAATCGCAATACTTCATATTAAAATGTTGTATTTTGTAATAAATATAAGTAAGTACAATAATAATGTTTTTAAATTTAGATAAATCTTGCAAAATAAATTACTTTCGTGTTGATCAATGTTACACGAAAAAATAAATTTTGCCTGAAAAATAAGGGCTTTTTGAGTTAAAATTAAAAATGTTCAGTCTTGCAACCAATAGAAATCGTTTGAAATTCACCCAAATACTCTTTGAACATTATTCTTTTAAAATAAATCGAGAAGACCATATGTCACTTTGCTTGTTTTGGAAACAATACTGATTTTTGAAACGTACACAAATATTTTTAAAACCAAGAAAAAATCAGGGCTTTCTTCGGTTGATTTTATAACCGATTTCCCCAATGTCAAAATATATACTTTTTGCCAATTAAAGAAGAAAAAATCCCAATTGAATAAATACGAAAATGTCTGACGAAAAAAGTGTAACCTGTGTCATTTCATTAATAAAACATTAATGATAAATAGTCAACCAGGTATTCTTTGCTTCTTTAATCCAGAGATTATCGATAATAGTAAATATGAATAGTAAGTATGAAACTTTATTCCCAAATTATAGGGCAAAATCCCACTTCCTGGCTAAACGAAGAAAAATGTCCAAATCGCAGGGCTATAGGTCATGTTCCCAAAATGATGAAAAAAGCCCCGAAAATGATAAAATATTTAAAAAGTAAAGGGTAAACTAATTCATGTGCGGAAGAAAACGTGTTTCATATACAGACCTGTCGATTACCAATAAAATAATGTATTAATTTGATTTATGTGTAAGTTGCAAAGCTTTTTAAATATCAAATGAGTTTTTCAGATTATGTAAGTTTTGTTTTTATTTATGGAAAATAATATCTTCGCAAAAGTCTCAATAACACTTTGAAAATCATAATGACATTCGTTTTCAATTTCATATGTGTATACCTTTGGTATGTAGCTAACGTTATGCAGAGTTTCATTTAAATCTAAAAAGGTCCAAAATTTTGATATTTTGTTTTTGAAACTAAAGTAAACCCCTCATAAAGACCACCCCATTATTTAGACCACCCCATTATTTAGACCACCACTTCAAGGTCCCATTTTACAGATTTGCGCGATGTTCCACCCTGAAATACAGACCAACCCACTATTAAGACCACTTTTCACAGTCCCGATGATGGTCTACAAGCGGGGTTTCACTGTATAGCAATCGTCTTTAAATTTTGTCGGGATATATCAACATACCCCAAGGTTGTGTTGTACAAGCGTAACAAAGAACCAGCAGTCGCATGCGACTGAATACAGTAAAATAATGCTCACAACGCACAAGACTTAGTGGACTTAAAAATGAATACTTGATATACCAGGTGTTGGACGGCGAGACGTCGTAACCAAAGATGACTAAAGGTGCTTCCCTGCGGTGTGGGAACACATGAACAATTCGGTAACGGTCTTTAGAAAAGAGAATGTCCGTGGTGTTCAAGTCACTTTAAGTTATTTTTATCATGCCCAGCACTCGAGATGTGAATGAGAGTTTATAAACAAGCATCATTATTATCTCAATTTTACATGTTTAACATTGTAAAAATGCGTGACCTTAAGGGTACAGGTACAGAAAATACCAGTATTCCTAACCTCCGAATGGTCATCCTAGGAATTTTGAGTGACCTCCTAATTACACATAGTATCAGTGAACTGTTAGAAGTCAATTTATTAAATTAATGGAATTTACGGGTGATATGTTGAGGCGATAAGAGCTGTTAGCGGGTTTTTAATTTTCAGTCATCTTCCCAATATTTTTGGACGTACATATTTGTCAAATCGTTTAAGACATGCGATCACACAAACTTATTAAAACATTAATCATAACAATATTTATTATGTAAATTGATACACTGGTCTGATATAACTAATTCTAATAAGTTTAAGTAATAAAAATATCAACAGGCTATCATCAAGTATTTAATATTTTAGTATTTATTATTATTATTATTATTATTATTATTATTATTATTATTATTATTATTATTATTATTATTATAAACAATGCATTTTTATATTTTAATAAGTTATAGAGCTTAAAAATATTTCTTTTATACAAATATAAAAGTCAACATTAGTGTAATCAACTATATAATAACTAATTTTCTATCTTTATCGCCAAGTTGTGAAACACTTTTCTAATTTTTCATTGTTCAAAACATGTTATTTCAAATTTTAAAACAACACTTAAGTTTTTAAAAATAAAAGTTCATAAATATCTATTGGTCGAAATTTAACATTACTTGGGTATCGATTTGAGGTATAATTACGTAAAAAATATTATACCGACTCAATTAGCTGGCTTTTATGCATTAAAACCAAATATTAGTTGGGCCATCAAGAATTTTGATCCTGTTACGAGACAAGCTTTTTATTGATAACTATGCGACCAAGCTTTTACGTCGGTCTGCTCAGATGGTTCGGCACAAACACTGAACTATTTTCACGATACGCAGTCTTCTACATGTTGCTTGGTTTTCACTTACAAGCAGTTAGCAACCACTTAATAATAGAATCACCACGAATGAAAAAGTCGGTTAATGCTGATGAGCTTTCAAAATTACACAAAAACAAACTATTTTCTTGCACCTCAAAAGCGAGCGGAAGGATTCTATTTTTAGATTTTTCAAACGGTAAATAGTCTGTGAACTGGTATTCATGAGTCTGCCGACCCCTAAAGCGTTAATATTGTTGTTCGATTTTGAGATTCAAAATAATGTGTACAATTCATCCCGATTAACTAAGGCTTTATTTTTTCAGGTTTTGACTGCGTCGGGGACGGGTCAGTTTTATGTTGGTTTCATTGGTGCTTACAATATCACTGGTGACAATCACAACTGTGACGACAGCGACACCTGTTTTCTGCCGGTCGAAATTCAGATCAGTGGCTTTAACAGGTAAATATTTTGCAAGCAACCACTGAGCTGCTCATAGTCTACATAAAACGAAATATATAAGATAAAATTAAAATATTAACCATTACAGTTATATTGATTTGCAAAAAAATTATTGTAACGAAATTCAGGAACTGAAACGGGGGATAAATTGAAGTTGAATTTTCAATGTTGCGGATTCTTGAAGTCTAAGTAAATGGGACAGGCAGTACTGGTTTCATTCCACGAAACTGTTGATATGAATTAAAACTAATTATTACAATACAGGCCCAAACATCACGAACAATGTCATGTTGAAACTCGGCTTTCAACTCAGCAGCGTTTTTCTTTCATTCTAAGTAAATGTTAGTTATGTAGTTTATGAATGATTGTTATAAACTCTTCATATTGCCATGGAAATAGTTCAAATAATACTAAATCCTGCTGATATAATCTACAATAATATTTGAATTCAGGCTAAGAGATTTGAGTTTCAACTTAAACAGTTGTTTGGATTTTTAATCAGAATATACGGATAAGAAACATGGCCGGATGCAAAGTTTCCAGACATTGGGTTCGTATGGGCCAGTTTTAAATTTCTGCTCAAAAGGGGGTTCGTTCACCCCTCAGTTTTAATCTCCTGAACACATTTGCAAAACTCCTTCAAAACAAGACATATTTAATAAACTTAATCTTAAAAGCTAGCTCAATCGATTATAAGCTGTGTGTCGTCGCAATATCAAAATTATCGAGTTGAGGTGTTAGCAAAATTCATCTCAATATTTTGCAAGTTTAAGATTTTCTGTAAATTGAAAAATAAAATTAAAAAAATATGAAACGGTTTGAAGATCTCTTTATATGTGTCAGATTTATATAAATTTTCATCTATAAACAATTTTAACATGTTGAAAACAACATTGCTTTGCAATTCTACAGTTCGACAGATCCTGTTACAAGACGGACATCCTTAAATAAAGAAGCGGAAACATTTGCAGCTGATTCGGCTAGAAATCCCGTTACTTTTCAATTTCATCGTTGGCCGGTATGTTCAATCTTGATAGCTTTTGCTGTTTAGTTTTAACAATATTTATTTACCATATAGCATGTTATAAGTACATAAAGGCGTATTGTAGACATAATTAAGGTATTAGAATCTGGAAACACGTTTTCGAAGGGATCATATTTTAATTTATTGTCTCTGGTGGAAAAATATAGGCGGTTACATAAATTTAAATTAAATGTTCAAGATATGACAATGAAGCATAAATTTCGTAATCAATCATAAATTGTGTTTGGTAAATGATATTATTCCTGTTAAGAATTAAAATATTTTAAGTAGAGTTTTTACAGTATGGCCATTATAGTTTTGCTGTTTTATTATAAGAAGACATTTTCAACATGGCATGGCATTATTAGGTAAACATAGACTTAACTCCAGTCTCCAACCGGAAGAACTGTGACTAAGACCAGTCTCTGATGTAAAGCAGCTGATTGGTTGTAATTGTGATTCGAGACCGTGCACAGATTTCAAAATTAGAGTTTCGAGCCGAGGGGTGAATGATCACCAGTTTTAGTGCCATTCTCATTGGTCCTGTTCTTGTTCTATCTTGATCAAGTCAAAGACACATGTTGTTGTTGTTTTTGGAAAACGGGGGTATTATGTGTTCTGAGTGATTGTACATGAAGTTGCATATCGTGGTACAGATCGTCCGTTTATTAGCTGAAATTGATCAAACTTGGCACTAGATCTCTGTTAAGCCTATATAGCTCTCTGAACAGGTGTATGTGGATCAAGTAACTAAACAGCAATTACAAGATTCCAAGGAAAAAATACATGCTTAACCTTCCAAATAACCACTATTATAATTTGTGACTGCCAAAAAGTTAGAAAGAGCTAATGGTGGCCGATGTAACGTTCCACCCGCAATAGTACAAGAAATCTGCTCATATAACATAACGCACTGATACAATATTATTATTGTCATTAGATCGTGGAAATGTTGGTGTTTTAGCAGTAAATTCATTCAAACAATCAAACTATTTCAGTATTCCGTGGGTAATTTCATCCTCAAATATATTTAGAAACACTATTTTTTAGTAATGTAATTTGAAAAAATGTATGTTTGTGTGTTCGCGCGCGTGTTAAATACTCTCTAAAGAGTATATATGTAGAAGAAAACGAGTTATCAATCCTTAGTGTCGGATTTTAAATTATTAATTGCTAATATGCCTTTAATAAACTTCCCATCTTCAATTAGGATAAACAGAAATAAATGAAATTTTTGATTTCGTTTATACAAGGGAGAGGTGAAAGTGACAATAAAGATATACAGTGACAACATGACTGTCCTGGACACGTACAGTACGTCTGTTACACTTCACAACATCAGCGAATTCTACATAGTGGGCAAGCTAAACCACGAGTCGCAAAACAACTCAACGTGAGTGTTGTTTATTGTTGTTTTATTTAAATTCATAACGCATTTTAGAGGTTACTTTGACTCTAGCAGAACCCCTACTTACATGGTAAAACTATATATGACGCGGTTCAGTAAATTCTAGGAGTTTTCTATAGGTGTAAACCACTGTTGTAGGAAGGTTTTGCAGACACTGCCAAAACGGCATCTTCTGGTAGTAGCTAGGTGTTGTTGCTTTCCAAAAATCTTTTTGAACCTTGAAGGTTCGTCCATGCACTTTACGATCGCGTTGATTTGGCAGAATTAGTGCTGTTCAATACCAAAGGGTAATCTCACTGAACAAAAAGGCGATGTTAATAACCGAAGTCTCCGAGTCTAACTTGTGTTGTCAGCTATCGAAACATGTGTGCTTAACTACCGGTCATATCGGCTACGTGAAATAACCAAATAATGGTAAAACTTGGGTTGTTCATATTCCTATCTTGGCCTGTTTGAACATAAGTCTTATTTTTAGAAAGAGAAAACGCTAAAATCTGGTAGAACCCAAAGTGTCATTTGCATGCATATCGTGATCTGTGCCAAAGGTTATACTGAGCATGGAAACCAGTCTCAATCTCAAATCTCAAGCATCTGATTGGCTGAAATGGCGACCAGTCGCCATTTCAGCCAATCAGATGGTTGAGATTTGAGACTGGTTTCTAATCTCAGTTTTATAACCTTCCGCCCAGGCCCAAAATTATAAAACTGAGAATGGAAACCAGTCTCAAGTCTGAATGATCTGATTGGCTAAAATGGCGGATGGTCGCCATTTCAGCCAATCAGATGATTGAGATTTGAGACTGGTTTCAAATCTCAGTTTTATAATCTTCAGCACAGCTAGAATCTGAAACATTTTCATCACGTTTTCATCACATTACCAACGGAGGTCGTCTCAACCATGTGTGTATAGTGCTATATATAATGAAACCTTTTTAATCAAACATTTACGGGAAAGCAGATAAGCAGTCTGACAAAACAAGTAGATGAAATACCATCTTGCTAAGGGAAATTCTTTGTCATGTTGCATTATTCCTTGCTTATTTGCAGCGGAATTGCCACAATTGAAAGTCTTTTGATTTTTAACATTATGTAAACAGGGTTGAACACGACCAATTTATGTTAGCAAAAATAAAGTCATCATTTAACCATTAGGTAGCGTGAAAGAGGGACATCAATTAACTACATACTTGACAAATCCGAAAACATTTACGTTTGAAGAAGTGCATTTTAAGCGTTGTCCAAACAAACGCTACATCTTTTAAATACAGCACAAAAAATTCCCAGATGAGCTTACAAATAAGGTATACAAATACATTTAAGAGTAATTAAATATCAGCTTTCGAGATTGGTATAACAACAGATAAGACGGAAATGATTAAAAAAACTGTGCGTTTTGCAATATGTGAATCGCATTACAATGTGCGAAGTTTTTATATTTTTGATCTCAGCTTTTGAAATCAAACCTACACATTATTATGATTATAGCAGAAATTGTGCCCCAAATTTGGTAAACGTTTTACCCCAAGTGTAAACCTGTATTTTATTATTTTCCACAGATGTAGACTGTTTCACACCCGATATAAAGCGCGAATCGGTTTCTCGTTTTCTCCAAGTTGCACAAAAATGCAAGTATATTTAATAATCAAGAGAAATGCATACCAGTAACTGTTCAAATGAATGTTTCCTTCATACGCAATCAAATTATGATTAATCAATGTGATTTGGAGAAAGTATGTTCCCTGCGATTTTTTTTCACTTGTAATCTAAATATCTTAGTGCCCAAGATCATAAAACTAAGATTGGAGACCATTCTCAAATCTAAAGCATCAGATTGGCTGAAATAGGTACCAATCAGAGACTGGTCTACAGATTTAGTTTTATGATCTGGGGCATAGATGCGTTTTATTTTCAGACTAACGGTAGCGTACAGGTACATATGTGACCCTACCACTGGTCCCCCGTGTTTTACCGACTGTGTGGATCATGATGTAAATGACACATGTCCAGTCAATCCCACAGAAATTTCACCAGATGTTATAACATTTACCGGATTTGCTGACCCGAAATGTCACACCACAGATGAAGACGGAAGTGCGTTGGTTGTGAACTGCTCAGATGTGACATTTCCAACACAACATCCGCGTGAAAATGACACATATATAGAAAACCTGAACAATACTACACCCGTGAATACTACAACCGCTACACACTCAACGCGAAGGGTATTTTTGGACGATGGAACAACACCAAAAACAATTACCACGCCAAATGACACACAAAATGGTCCAACTGATTCAGCGAAAAATCGGTCACAAACCGCCAAAAAAACTCAAAGTACTTCTGGGCCAGACATAATAACAAGCACCAGTGACGTGCCAATAAAGTTGGAGCAACATCCCGAGAGCAAGACGGCATTCTGGGCTGCCATAGTGGGTGGAGTACTGGGAGGCGTGGCCCTGTTTGCAGCTGCAGGCTTTCTTTGTTACTGGAACAGACAAAAGTTCGTTGATTGTCTTAATAATAAATGCATGGGGCCCTGTACAATACGTGGCACGCCACCGGAAAAGGGGTCTTTAGGTGTTAAAATATTTGGAAAAAAGCTTAAATTACCTATTTTATTATCGTAATTATTACTCGTAAATTAAAAATTTTGTTACACATTTTGACAACACCATTTCATTTTTCACCGAGAAAAAAGCAATGTCGTCTGCTAATGATTATGATGTAATTTCATAAATTGACGTTAACTGCCCGGAGGTTCTTTTTCCTGTGCTGCGCCTAAAATGAGAGTGGTGACCAGCATGTTAAAGTCAGTTTAAAGATATGCTTTGGTATCAACCTACGCATGATAAGAGTCTGGTCAATTATAGGTTTTAAGGTTAAAGGTTCACTATTATCTAGCGTTTCTAACCGGCACAAAGTAATTCCAGCTACCGGCTCTCCAGGTCGGTGGTTCAGTACCCAGAGATGCAGGGCGTTTAGTCTAAAATAATGATTTGATAAGACCATTTTCATTCACTGCTCTGATATGTGTCAGTTCCTTTATGACGGATGTTTTTTAGTTCCTACCGGTAAGAAAGCCAGGAACACCGAGACTGACACTTGAAAGTCGGCATGTATTGGACAGATAGCTAATAAACCCATAAACATTAACAAAATTTATTACCCGATTTAAAAGTCATTAAGCTAATTAAAAAACAAAGTTTTTTAAGTGTTTTGTTTCAACTGAAAAAATCCATCCAAAGTTCTTTGTGCTTAAGACCTTATGTCTAAAGACGGTAATTTAACTCGTTTACTTTATTTCAGGAAAATGCAGAAAAGGCAAGAAATATATAACGTGAATCCCAAGATTTTGAGAAATTTCGAAGAATTTGAAGAAAATGGTACTTCAGGAAGATCCGACGTTCCCATGGAAACTGAACAATATTGAGACACGTGACATTATAATGACGTCATGAAGCACTTTTTCTTTGAAAATTATTTATATTGCTGAATGTGTACCTGAATCCCCTTCAGCATTCAGCTTGTGGTAACCACGTGATGAATCTAATTTCAAGCATTATCCGTTTCAATTTACAAGCACCTCAAACACCAACACAATGTAAACTGAATATACAGACCGGTCTTCAATGTTTAGTAAAAATGCGTTGTGTAAAAAGCTGTTTATTCTGGTGCTAATGGATTATAATAGCTTGTAATAAAAAAATTAGATACAGTATCCCTGGAAATAAGAGTCTTCGCAGGTCTACAGTCATTGCTTGGTTTCTTTTCAGCTGCGGTTTTATTAGACTTTCAATACTGAATAGCATTTCAAGCTGCAACATAGGCCTATTATACACAAACAAACAAGCTGTATAATTATGTCCTTTGAGCTGGAAGCCATCTTACATCAAGTGTGACTATGTTACCAAGTTTTAAAGAAATAACTAACATTTATAGTAATTTGGCTCAGGTGAAAGTACAGCAGAAGCTTCTACCAGTTTACTTGTGATACTTGTATACTGTAGATAGTTGGATTGATACCAAATATATAGTGCTGTTATAAAAAACACAAATCATTTTGTTTCTCATGAGAATATGAATATTCTATAAATCAGTGTAGATTACAGTCTAAAACCGGCAATTACACATGCCATCTGATCAGGATCTACACTGTTCACTTTTAGATTCATTACTTTATTTCTGACTAAGATGCAAGAAGTGCCGAGTACTTTTGCTTAAAATGTCCAACCTTTACTGAACAGGGCTACTTTTTAACCCTATACTCTGGATATTGCTTATATCCCAAGTCTGCAGGCCAATCAGGATCTTTACTATATACTTTTAGATCTACAAGATAATTTGGGCAAATAGCAAACAGTGTAGATCCTTATCACAGTGAGCAGACAGCAGAGATGTGCAGGCTGATCTGGATCTACAATGATTGTCCATGTGATAAAAGCCATACTCATGGAATATCACCGAAAAAAACTGAACCAAACTCTGTAATCAATTTCGGTAATTTTTTGTTCCAGTTTTCTCAGTTTTGGTCATAGATCAAGAAAAAAAACAACAGTGGTATTATAGAAATTATTTCATTATCAGTACAGCATTTAAGGAATGTAGTCACATAGCTAACAATATCACAGACAATAACATAAATTAACAGACAGTCAATAACAACACAGCAGGTGTTGATGTAGATATTTTGTAGCTGTGTACATGTAATAGTATAATTTCATTTAAATATCAGTACTGTATCAGCTACTTTAAAGTTAATACTTACTCTTTCCTCCATATATACGCATTTTTATCCATGTGCAACCAGTGTAGATCCAGATCAGCCGGCACATTCATGCCATCTGATCAAGATCTGCACTGGTTGCTTTTTGGTCAGAAATGACATAAGAATAAAAAAAGCAAACAGTGCAGATCAGATCAGCCGGCACGGATGTGCCGGCTGATCTGGATCTAGACGGTTCGCTCATGCAATCAATGTGTGTCTATGGAGGAAAGGGTTAAGTAAGTCTAACTGGTAAACAACTAAAATTGTTTGGCCATAGAACTAGCTGCAAAGGAATCAGTCACACTCGTTGTGATCATAAAATAATGTACACATTCTTACTCATAACTACACATTTTTGTGCTGTTTGCAGTTTTTGACCAATTTTATCTCAAAAATCTAAAACTGAAATCTTGAATTTGAAATTTAAATCTTTTGATTATTAGCCCTGAGCCATGAGCCATTATAATAAAGTACAGGTGGTAAAGCTTGGGAAATCGCACTGATGTGAGAATCCACAATCTGAGCTGAAATGCCATACAGGCGTCGCACCAATGTGAGAATCCACAATCTGAGCTAAAATGCCTAAGTCTTGGAGGCATTACATTTCAACAAGCACTGTACTAGACACAGCTTCTATATAGCTTTCACAGCGAAGGTACTGGAAAGAGCTTCTCTGCCCAACAGTTGTTCTAATCTCTCATTTTTGGAACTATTTTATCCAGTCTTTCTTTCACTACACATGTGGTCTTTCCATTACAGTCTGAAGCAATGTGTTGCTGTTTATCAGTGATGTTGTTGCTACAATAAATTTGTAACCTGAAAGAAAAAGCAATAACAGATAACTAAGTAGCTGCTTAAACTCTCATGCCATTGGCAATCTAGATCAGGAACAGTTAATTAACCCTGTTCATGGCAAACATTCTGATGGCAAAGTTTAAAGATGCCTGGTCATATAGTGTTTTCAAATATCAAAATTTATAATATAAACAGTAGAAGACCTTTAAATAAATGTGATGTACTTCTATTACACTGTCATCGTTCAAGCGAATATATTTGAAACCAAAGTTGTTAAAGTGTTAAAATTCACTCACAACAGATCCTAAAGTAAATTATCCAAAGTTTTGGTGAAATTTGCTACTGTTCAGTCAACTGATATCATTATTTATCAGTACAATCAATATTAAACATATTTGAGACATTGAGGTTTTTCACCCTGAACTGTGGATAAGTTGCTTTAAATCCACCACAGCTAAGTAACAGCTGAACTGTGCAGCTGTACTGGCAAACAGTTACTGAACAGTTTAAGTGTAAACATTTTAATCACAAAGTTTTAAAGTGCCATAGCTATGGTTTAAGTTAAGGTTAATAATTTGTTTTAATTATTTTTCTGTTAATATCAGGATAGTTTAACATGTCCAAAGAACTAACAGTTAAACATACATTCTAACATGACTTGACGATTTTCCCATTGAATTTGCCGTGAATTATTACACGATAATTCACCGCGCGTGGGTACGGCTATTACTAAATACCTGTCGGTATAAACTTATCACGTGACAATTGTATTTTTCGCTGGGATTTAATTTCGCGCATTTAAAAAAGCACATAATACGCGAATTTATTACCCGCGCGTAATACGATGATACCACAGTAATAGAATAATGTTTATTTTATATATTTATATAAAATACTATAATAATATTCTGCTTTTTTGCGGCAACGTTAAGGCGACGTTAACGCGCCATTTTAACGACGTCACGTCATTTCCGTTGTTTACATGTTATTTCCTGGTGCAATATTAAACCGTTGGAATGACAAATACGGTTCGAACGACGACTGGAGAGTGCTGGATGCGCGGTTGGATGGACATGTATTCAAGTTTGTTATTTAATATTTAAATTATTATCAGTTTTGAATTATGGAGATGTGTAGGGAGTAAACACTAACTGCCGACCATATAACCCATTTGCGTTTATTACAACGCGCTAAAATTGAGTTATGATTATTTCGCTTATTCAGTCAGATGTGTCGTGTTAGAATTGAAATAATCAATAGCTTCCAGTGAATTATCGCAGGATAATTCACGGGGCGTCGTTCAGCTGCGTAGATATTTATCACTCGGGGCTACGCCCCTCGTGATATATCCTTACGCATCTGAGCTCCGCACCGTGAATTATCCTGCGATAATTCACCGGAAATTATTGATTATTTCTTAAATATATACCAACTGAAACATAACAATAACAGTTAAAAGTTCACCTGTTTGTTTGCCAAGGAATCTTAGAGCCGTTATTTCTGAGTAAGAACACCCTCCAATGAAGTATACAAGTACAACCCTTGCTGCTCTCCCTGGCTGGTTACTCAAAGGTTTAGTACCTAAAACAGTAGGAGAATAAGTTATCAGGTTAAGTACCCACAATGTACCAGGACAGTATGTATGAGGGCAAGTTATCAGATTAAGTATCTACAATCTATGAGGGCAAGTTATCAGGTTAAGTACCTACAATGTCTGAGGGCAAGTTATTAGGTTTAGTACCTACAATGTATGAGGGCAAGTTATCAGGTTTAGTACCTACAATGTATGAAGGCAAGTTATCAGGTTTAGTACCTACAATGTATGAGGGCAAGTTATCAGGTTTAGTACCTACAATGTATGAGGGCAAGTTATCAGGTTAAGTACCTACAATGTATGAAGGCAAGTTATCAGGTTTAGTACCTACAATGTATGAGGGCAAGTTATCAGGTTAAGTACCTACAATGTATGAGGGCAAGTTATCAGGTTAAGTACCTACAATGTATGAGGGCAAGTTATCAGGTTAAGTACCTACAATGTATGAAGGCAAGTTATCAGGTTTAGTACCTACAATGTATGAGGGCAAGTTATCAGGTTTAGTACCTACAATGTATGAAGGCAAGTTATCAGGTTAAGTACCTACAATGTAGGAAGACAAGTTATCAAGTTTAGTACACTGCAAACTCTTTATAACGCGCTTCGTTTAATTCCGCACTCCATTATAACGCGGTCGTACCGTGGATCCCCTATTTTTTAAGTCCATTTTTTACCATGAAACGGCAAAAAATCGAAACCGGAAGTCACAATTGTAACATGTACACAAATGACGCACACATTTTTCCCTAAAACAACCGTGTTTTAACACCTTTCCCAGTGACAGATAACAGCCCGGGGCAAACTTGTGAATGCATACTTACTGTTTAATTTTATCATTGATCCATTACTAAATTCGATTGTCTCTATAATTATCACATAATCCGCACAATTCAGAAAGAAACAAAAAATTATTCCCAGTCTGTCGGTAGTTCATTGATGTACATTTTGCTTTGATCCGCCTTCCTGTTAATTTCATGGAGGTTGCATTTTTTTACTATGGAGGTAAACAGAGATAATATCTGTCAATGAAATGCGACTTCAAAGAAAAATGTCGGCTCGTATCGAGACTGTGATGTTTTGTCGGCTCTGCTATGAAATCGTTTGATCTACAAGAAGTGTGTACGTGACATTTGTCTTGTTTTTTAGCTGGTTTAAGTTGGTTGATGATGCAACAATACTGAAATATTACACTGGAGATAAAATTAGGATGTAATTTATAAATTATGGAATATGTTCACGATGGTTAGTGTTTTAATATTTATTTTACATTTACGTTCGTAAATGTCAGAGTTTGTGTCTTAAAATAATTAAAATTTCTGCAAGCATCTAAACAAACTAGATATACGGTCTTTAATTCCATTAGAATAATTTAAGGCCTATACGATTTTGATCTTGGTGTTATTAGTCAGTCTCTTGCCGTTTTGCTTTTTTTATTTGAAATTTGGTAATTGTGTGTCTTGTAAGAAATATTTTTTGTCGAGTACAGTGTGGGGAATCATGACGTTACGTAGAATTATGCATAATCTCTAGTTGCGTATTAGGTTGTATATTTGCGCGGGAAAATCGGGTCATGTATTTTTCGCGGGAAAATCGGGACATGTATTTTGCGCGGGAAAATATAACGCGGATTCACTTATTAACGCGGTCGGGATGATGGACCCGCTATACCGCGTTATAAAGAGTTCGCAGTGTACCTACAATGTAGGAAGACAAGCTATCAAGTTTAGTACCTACAATGTAGGAAGACAAGCTATCAAGTTTAGTACCTACAATGCAAGAGGAAAAGTTATCAGGTTTAGTACCTACAATGTAGGAAGACAAGCTATCAAGTTTAGTACCTACAATGCAAGAGGAAAAGTTATCAGGTTTAGTACCTACAATGCAGGAAGACAAGTTATTAGGTTTAGTACCTACATTGCAGGAAGACAAGTTATTAGGTTTAGTACCTACATTGCAGGAGGAAATGTTATCAGATTTAGTACCTACAATGTACGAGGGCAAGTTATTAGGTTTAGTACCTACAATGTATGAGAGCAAGTTATTAGGTTTAGTACCTACAATGTATGAGGGCAAGTTATCAGGTTAAGTACCTACAATGTAAGAGGGCAAGTTATCAGATTTAGTACCTACAATGTATGAGGGCAAGTTATCAGGTTAAGTACCTACAATGTATGAGGGCAAGTTATCAGGTTAAGTACCTACAATGTATGAGGGCAAGTTATCAGGTTAAGTACCTACAATGTCTGAGGGCAAGTTATCAGGTTAAGTACCTACACTGTATGAGGGCAAGTTATCAGGTTTAGTACCTACAGTGTATGAGGGCAAGTTATCAGGTTTAGTACCTACAGTGTAGGAAGACAAGTTATCAAGTTTAGTACCTACAATGTATGAGGGCAAGTTATCAGGTTAAGTACCTACAATGTAAGAGGGCAAGTTATCAGGTTAAGTACCTACAATGTATGAGGGCAAGTTATCAGGTTAAGTACCTACAATGTATGAGGGCAAGTTATCAGGTTAAGTACCTACAATGTATGAGGGCAAGTTATCAGGTTAAGTACCTACAATGTATGAGGGCAAGTTATCAGGTTAAGTACCTACAATGTATGAGGGCAAGTTATCAGGTTAAGTACCTACAATGTATGAGGGCAAGTTATTAGGTTAAGTACCTACAATGTATGAGGGCAAGTTATCAGGTTAAGTACCTACAATGTATGAGGGCAAGTTATCAGGTTAAGTACCTACAATGTATGAGGGCAAGTTATCAGGTTAAGTACCTACAATGTATGAGGGCAAGTTATTAGGTTTAGTACCTACAATGTATGAGGGCAAGTTATCAGGTTTAGTACCTACAATGTATGAGGGCAAGTTATCAGGTTTAGTACCTGTAATATTTGTGGGCAAGTTATCAGGTTTAGTACCTTCAATGTAGGAAGACAAGCTATCAAGTTTAGTACCTACAATGCAGGAGGAAAAGCTATCAGGTTTAGTACCTACAATGCAGGAAGACAAGTTATTAGGTTTAGTACCTACATTGCAGGAGGAAATGTTATCAGGTTTAGTACCTACAATGTATGAGGGCAAGTTATCAGGTTTAGTACCTACAATGCAGCAGGACAAGTTATTGCATAGTTATGCCCTGGAAATATTTACCTTTTAACCCTACATGTTGCCTTGACCTTGAGAAATGGTCATAGTTCTAACTTGCACACACAGATTCCAATCGATGTAATTAGACATTTCGTGAAGTTTGGTTTAGATTACCTCATCAGTTGTAAAAAGAAATCCTGTGGTTCTTGAATGTATCATTAATTTTACTGAGCTTAATTCTATCTTTTAACCCTTTCCTGGATATATACGCATTTTTACGCATGTGCGACCATGGTAAATCCAGATCAGCCGGCACATCCGTGCCGTCTGATCAGGATCTGCACTGGTCGCATTTTGATAAGAAATAACCTAATGAATCAAAAAGCGAACAGTTTAGATCCTGATCAGACGGCACGGATGTGCCGGCTGATCTGGATCTAAACTGTTCGCCCTAGCAATAAAGGTGTATCTATACAGGAAAGGGTTAAGGGTTTTTAGGCTGGATGAAAAGACAATCTCATTATGTACCTGACACTGTTAGCAGAAACATAAACAAAATTATGTTGAACAATATTACAAGTGACAATATCAACTTGTGTACCTTTGCCAGGAGTTCTCAATTTCACGTCTTCAAATACCCCTCCTTTTAGATGCTTTGTTATTTCCTCCATACCTGAAAATCCTTCTCTCTGCAATGTCTGAAAATTGAAAATAATGTAACTTACAGATGGTTGCTGTAATATGTATAATTATTAAGATAAAACCTGTGGTAAATGTTAAGTAAATATATCCGGAAACAAGAAGAGTCATCATGATGTGACTTATGTCCCTGATCACTTGTCACAATATTCACTTTACTGCGTTTATCTGGCACTTTATTGTGAAGAAAGTCTTTCTATAGACAACAGTTTTCATTATACAATGTACTGATAAATTGTTTGCTCAGGTTTGTGGCTACAATACAAACTCAACAAGAGCACCGCAAAGTGGGGCAATATACGCCCGAAGGGTTGTATCAGAGGATGTGAGCAAAATTTAGACTGTTAAAGCCCAAAGGACAGGAACAAGCATCAATTAAAAAATATTGAAACATATAAAAAAAAATCTAAGTCCCGATCCCGAAAATCTTAACCAGGTACAAATATGTCAAAAAACACCAAAAATTTAGAGGTACCATCCATGCTGTACCACAGAAAAGTGGTCTTGGTTTTTCCGCACTGCCAATAATGAAAAACTTACAAAATATGCTATTGATAGTAACATTAAAGGGGAGTTATTCAATAAAAAGTAAGCAAACAAAAAAGGATCTCCTAATAAAAAAAAGAGCACTGCAATCAAGAGAAAATGCCGAGCAATATACACACAGTCATATGACACATAAATCCTATGTGTGACCTTTACCTTAAAGTGAGCCATCCGGAATATGTGATCTGCACATCATCTCAATGTTGTGAACATATGTGTTGGGTGTCTTCGAAATCCTTCAAGGGGTTCAAGAGTTACAGAGCGGAAGGGAAACAAAGTAATATGACCTTTGACCCCCAAGTCCGACCTTGACCCTTGAAGCAAGCCATCTGGAACATGGCTTCTGCACTTCATCTCAATGAGGTTAACATTTGTGTCAGGTTTCTTTAAAATCCCCTAAAGGGTTCATAGTGGAAAGGGAACAAAATCATATGATGTTTGATCCTGAATTCTGACCTTGACCTTGAAGTGGACATGACTTCTTTTCATCATCTTAGTGTGGTTAACATTTGTTTCATGTTTCTACGAAATCCTTCAAAGGGTTCAAGAGTTACAGAGCAGAAGGGAAACTAAGTCATATGATTTTTGATCCCCAAGTCTAACCTTGACCTTGATGCGAGCTGTTCGAACATGGCTTCTGCACGTCATCTCAATGTGGTTAACATTTGTGTCAGATTTCTTTGAAATCTTTCAAGGGGTTCAAGAGTTACAAAGCGGAGGGCAAACAAAGTCATACGACTGAAAGGAAAATTGCTAATGGCCAGACAGACAGATGGACAACAAGGCGATAACATAATACGTCCCTTCGGGCATATAAAAAAGCTACTTGACAGTGCATACTGGTAATATTCTGATTAGTGATGTCAAAGAGCACTCACATTGTAAAGAAAGTTGCAGCAAAAAATTTGTCAACAAGGCTGTTCCAACAGCCATTTCAAAACTACTTATTACTACATATTATTGAGAACTACCAATCAATTTAGACAGCTTGATTTCAAATCCTACAAAAATACATGTACTTCACCTTCATAATTATGTGATTACATTTCATACATGTATTATATAAAGAAATGTTACTTCAACCAAACTATGTCAAGATTTGATTTGCAGTAATTGTTGTTACCTGTTCTACTAGTTTACAAGTTAAAGGTGAGTATGCTCCACTGAACACATAAGACATTTACCTGTTCTACTAGTTTACAAGATAAAGGTGAGTATGCTCCACTGAACACATAAGACATTTACCTGTTCTACTAGTTTACAAGATAACGGTGAGTATGCTACAAGATAAAGGTGAGTATGAACCTCTGAACACATAAGACATTTACCTGTTCTACTAGTTTACAAGATAAAGGTGAGTATGCTCCACTGAACACATAAGACATTTACCTGTTCTACTAGTTTACAAGATAAAGGTGAGTATGCTCCACTGAACACATAGGACATTTACCTGTTCTACTAGTTTACAAGATAAAGGTGAGTATGCTCCACTGAACACATAGGACATATCACAGGGATTTCTCAGATCTACATCTACTGTAGGAATCTGTAATAGCAAAGCATTTATTATAGGTTAACAAACTATAATGTAATTCCATTTAGTTACATGGGCATAAGCTGTAAAGGATGTATTCCTGCAACTGTATATTTCCATGAAGACATATTATGGTGTAGTTTTAACAGCGTTTAAATTTGCACATATACGAACGTTGACGAGTGACGTCACGCGCACTTGCTAAAGTTACATGCGCACCGGCTGGTTGGCAAAAATAGCGTATTAGTGTAATCAAAGCGTAAATATTTGTGTAAATAAACAAATATAGACATGCCTGTCAGTTCGACCCCTACTTTAAAAACATAACATGTTCAACAATATTTTTAAACTTATAACTTGTTTATTTTCATGATAAATATCGAGCTTATGTTTGTTGACACTTCAAAAAGATAGTTCACATCCTGATTTAAGACAATTAAAATCAATGCGTTTTTTTAATTATCCAATTAAAGACTAGATAATGAGTGGATGATTATAATTTAAGGTCTCAATTTTAGTATAAACAAAGACCTATATATTACACTATTGATATATATAGGTCTTTGTTATAAAATACTAGTACATTTGTCGCGCCTGTCAAAACTTCTTCATTGTAAATCCGGAGATTTGTATGAATACTTCAATGATGAAGATGGTGTGGTTGTTGCTGTTGTTGTTTTTAATGTCTTGTTGCTGCTGTGAACTATAACTATGACTTAAATAAAAATGATGATGATTGTCGTGTTCGTTAGAAATTGTTAAATAACTTGTTTTAAAAAATGATTTATGGAATATTTTAGCGTTATTTTTTTTTACTTTCGGCAGACTTATTTTAAAAATTTAAGAATGAACACGGATCATGCATACAGAAAATGTTAGATGGAGGCCCCTGTTTAGTTTATGACACGTGTATTGTACGAGTATAGTTGTGCCAGAGGCAAATGTCATACGATCACGACGACGGTCGCCGCGTTATCTCGTAATAAACAGGAAATGTGCGACTGTGCAGTAAAAACACAATTACACAAATTAAAATTTAGTTCAAATAATTGATATATTTTGCACTTTAACGGATATTTTAACTATAAATTCAGGTATTCGGTAATTGAAAAGTATATCTTCAAGCTGAAAAAACGACTCCAACGATGGTTTTTGGCGAGATGTTACATCATACCATCCATTTATAAGAAACAATCATTTGCTGTTAAAATGCCAATTGTCTCCTGATTTATTTTTCTTAAATGTATTGTAATATTTTTGTTATATTGCGTTTCGCATATTACAAATTGTTTTTTCCCGCTTAATCTGAAATATTCTATAGCTAATACCTTTTATCCAAATAATAAGTTAAAAAATCAGTTTTATTTTAATAATTTATTTAGCTTTTTTTCATAAAACATACAACATTTTTGGTCCTTTATAGCTTTATCCTTAATTAAAACTACTATTCCGCTCTGAATGAGGAGAATTCTTGTCGAGTGTAGTCATTATTTGGTTTACCTAACGGTTCCAGATACGATATTTTGCCAACCAGGTACTGCGCATGCGCGTAAATATTCGGATGTAAACAATAACAATCAACGTTCGTATACCCCACTTTGATATACGTGATAAACCTATGCTAAATATAATGATACCATAGCATGAAATTTGGTATTTGCAGATTTATTAAAATACATGCTTCCAAATAGTGTTTGCCAGTCAGTTAATACACCCCTAATGACTACTAGTCAATTACAATAATTCAGCAGCTTAACCTTTTCCTCCAAAGACACACATTTATTTTGTGGGCGAACATTGTTGATCCAGATCAGCCGGCACTTCCGTGCCATCTGATCAGGATCTGCACTGTTCGCTTTATGATTCGTTAGGTTATGTTTGACCAAATGCGACCAGTGCAGATCCTGATCAGATGGCATGAATGTGCCAGCTGATCTGAATCTACACTGGTCGCTCATGTGTAAAAATGTGTATATATGGAGGAAAGGGTTAACAGTTAACAGACTGAAACAAAACACCTAGGATGTGTAGGGACATGGGATAACAGTTCTGTCCATGGAGTAAAAGGTTAACATTGTGGTGATGTGGAAAGAAAAATCTTCACTTTAACTTTAACACATTAAGTGAGATATAAATTACCAGATTCAGTCTTTTGCTAAGACTTTTAAAGTGACTGCTCCGTGTGAGGGCAGCCATTCCTACTGACACCCTTGACTGTGAAGCCACTTCTTGTTCCCGTAGCAACCCGACTTTCTTCAAGTTGTTAAATGTTATTATCTGCTCAAACCCATGACTCTGAAATAGTTGTCAAGCTAGAAATCACAAACTTAGTTACACTTCACTTGGAATAAAAATACCCAAAACATTCAATACCATTTATCTAATTACCGTTTCCTACCTATATATCTCGTAAAATTTTATTTTTTAATTATAATCACTTTCAGTATAATTATGTTTTCATTTAATGTGCCTAAAAATTCAAAACCAGTTTACACTTATATGCATGTGTTACAATATTAATTTCACACCTGAGTTTAAGGTAAACACTTGTTTTTACCCCATAAAAAAACATATTACAAGCAAAGTTCTGATGATAAATATCTGTGTTAAAAAACTATTTTTTTGCAGTCACACCTTAGTTTCTATATAACAAATAACATACAGGAATCTTGATAAAGCACCCAGTAGTAAACCTCAAAGCAACTTTCAAGTATTCTTTTCTATTACTATGTTCAATACTATAAGACAGGGTTTAAATCTTCAACCACAGTTTGCCCTTATCTTTTGCAAATTTCTTACCCAACATGTCCTCTATGCTTCAAAGTGTTCAGTACATATGTCATACCTGAGTTAGCTGTGTCTTCATTGACTTGTAGTCCTTGCCTGGGATACCATCATTGGTTACTGACAGAAGGCATAGTAGCTTTAGATTAGACACTAGGTTATCCTGCAACAATGTAATTAATTCACTTTTGAAAGAAAAGTATCACCAAGTGAGCGTATACGCAAATTCAATCAGGCTACTTATATGTGTGCCAGATTGAAGGCAGGAGTAGTCACGTGGTAGAGCACTCACTTAGGGATCGAGGGGTCCCTTATTCGAGCCCAAGTCTGACTGCTAATTTTCTTAAGCAAGAAATTAAGCCTTCATTGCTTCGCCACCTAAGTGTATAAATGGGTATATGTGAGGAATATAAGCTAATGTTCCATGGCTGCCTTGGGCGCCGACTGTTAACGGACGACATAAATCCAGTGATCGGGTGGTAGAATGTGAAAGTCAGTTGAATACATTAATTACTATAAACCCATACATTTACATTTAGATTGACTGGCCAAACCTTTATCACAGCCAGTACTTGCAGAGGATATTGTAAATTATTAATCCTACATGATGAGTACTTTAAGTCACAAGCAACATTAAGTTTCAGGTTAAAGCCATTTGAAAGTGGTGTAACAACTTATTATTCTTGTTGTCACAGATGGCTTTGTTCATACAGATGATATATTCCAAATGTAAAGTTAAAACGACAAGTACAAGTTATAAACAACATCAAGTTTCACATTTAAGTAATTTGAAAGGGGGGCTTAATGAGTAGACCCAGATCAGACTGAACAAACGTGCAAACATAAAAAGACATGCTTTGGATGAATCTTAAGTTGAACACAACTGACACGAATATGAGAGGACACTATTTAGGAATCTGTAACACCTATAAACTTACAGCAGAACCTGTAATAAAACTAACTATTGGGAATAATTTATAACAATTTAGGGCTAAGGATAGGAAACTCAGGAAATAATCAAGTTAAAAGCAATGGAGTAACATTTAAAAACCAGGTAAATGGTCTTGGTACATGTATATAATGTTTTCTGAAAAAAAAATAATATAAAATCCGACATAAAATTATCCCTTTCCTCCATAGACACACCTTTATTGCGTGGGCGAACAGTGTAGATCCAGATCAGCCGGCATATCCATGCCATCTGATCAGGATCTGCACTGTTCGCTTTTTTGATTTGTTAGGTTACTTCCGACCAAGATGCGACCAGTGCAGATCCTGATCAAACAGCACTGATGTGCTGGCTGATCTGGATCTACACTGGTCGCACATGCATAAAAATGCGTATTTATGGAGGACAGTGTTAAACCAGAAAAATTAACATGATACATGTTAATACCTTTTAAATAAAATTAAAATAAAGTCAAAAATTAACTTTCTAGGGTAAAACAATGATAATGTGTTTTGATTTTTAAATTATCATACATACTTCAGCCGTGGTACCTTCCTAGCACAACAGCAAAATAATTTTGTCAATTATTTCATTGGAATGACAAAATAGAAGTAATTCAACAACTAGTATCAAAAAAGTACATAAAAGACTGATAATGAATCATTTAAATTATAATACATAGACTATTGAAAAAGGTTTAATATGTCAAAAACAATCACATTGGAAAGACATACCAGAAATCTACCAAAATCAGTAAATTTTGTCTCAGACTTCTATATCTTTAATAGACATTACACATGTTTAAAAAAAGACTCACCTGTTTATTTATACTTTCTTCTATGTAACTCATGTGATCTTTTAATGAGCTTCCTTCTAACAAACCTAAAACATACAGTCAACTATATACTAGTGCACAGAGTGTAAGTACCTTTCATGAGTATAAGGTAACAATAGAAAAATCTGGCACAGAGAGTGACTGCTTTCAGCAGGGATGATGCAGTTCATACAAAAACTGTTCAATAGAGGTAAATAGATTGCTCTACCCCTTTCATCTATATATAACCCTATCAGACAGCAAGAATGTGCTGGCTGGTCTGGATCTACACTGGTCGCACATGTATAATAGCCATATATTTGGAGTAAAGAGCTTTATGAACAGAATGTCACATAAAACATACTTTTTGCAAACAAGCTGTACATTACTTTTTATATACAGTTGAACCTGCCTTAGCAGCCATCACCATTTAGCAACTACCTGTCTTAAACAGCCAGTTTAAATATATCCTAAACTGACATTTTTTTCTAATTTTTACCTATCTTAAACAGCCACCTGTGTTAAGCAGCCACTTTGTGTCACTCCCTTGGGTGGCAGCTAAATATAGGTTCGACTTTAGACATAATTTTCTTCACATTTGGCTTTAAGGTGTAATGGAGACAATTTTGATCTTTATTATGATGTCATACTCCATACAACATGACATAATGATGTATTGGGCTGAAGATTTTAAAACTGAGAATGGAAACCAGTCTCAAATCTCAAGCATCTGATTGGCTGAAATTTGAGACTGGTTTCCATGCTCAGTTGTATAACTATGGGCACAAATGTGATATCATTGAAATGGACAATAGCTGTCTTACATAGGGATGTAAGGTGAGTTTTTCAATTACCAAAACAACTTTTCTGGTGATGTGCCCCATATAATGAGAGGTTTTAAACTTGTGTTGATGGGCCTGAAGGTAATATCAGTCAGGCTAGGCAACACAGCTCCTCAAGAGCTAAAGTTCTTGGACAATATTGCCTTCCTGGGTTGGCATCACCTATCATCCTTTCAACACTATCCAGTCTTAATGTTTGTTTAGGGTGTACACAAATAAAAAAGACCACAATTTATAGAATCTGATATATTTGTAAATGTAGTTATAACAATCTAAATTAAAGAACCTATGAAACAATGTTTATACCTTTCCTCCATATATACACATTTTTACGCATGTGCCACCAGTGTCGATCCAGATCATCCGGCACATCCGTGCTGTCTGATCAGGATCTGCACTGGTCACATTTTGGTCAAAAATAACCTAATGAATAAAACAAGAGGCTCCATAGGACCCTGGGTCGCTCACCTGTCAACAACTGCTCAATGGTTGCAAGAGCTGTGTGCAAGTTTGGTAAAATCAAGTCAAAAATTTAAAACAAAATTAAGCTGCTATTGTGGAGAACATGTAACAAGAAGATGCTTTATACCAAATATCTAAGCTCTAGGCCTTACGGTTTCAGAGAAGAAGATTTTAAAAAATTTTACTATATAACACTTTGTAATAAAACTAGTGACCCCCGGGGCGGAGCCATTTTCAACCCCAGGAGAATAATTTGAACAATCTTTGTAGAGGACCACTACATGATGACACATACCAAATACCAAGGTTCTAGGCCTTGTGGTTTTAGAGAAGAAGATTTTTTTAAGTTTTCCCTATATAATTCTATGTAAAACAAGTGACCCCGGGGGCGGGGCCATTTTTGACCCCAGGGGGATAGTTTGAACAATTCTGGTAGAGGACCACTAGATGATGCTGTATATCAAATATTTAGGCTCTAGGCCGTGGTTTTAAAGAAGAAGATTTTCATGTTTTTCCTATATAACTATATGTAAACCAAAAAGACCCTAGGGCGTGGCCGATTTTGGCCCAGGGGACATGATTTGAACAAATTTAGTAGACATCCATTAGACAATGCTACTTACCAAATATCTAAGCTGTACGCATTGTGGTTTCTGAGAAGAAGATTTTTAAAGATTTCCTATATAAGTCTATGTAAAATGAAGTGACCCCTGGGGCGGGGCCAATTTTGACCCCAGGGAAATAATTTGAACAATCTTTGTAGAGTTCCACTAGATGGTGCTAAAGCCAAATATCTAAGCTCTAGGCCTTGTGGTTTCAGAGAAGATAATTTTTAAAGTTTTTCCTTTAGGTTGCCATGGCAACCAGAGTTCTGCATGGAATTGATTTCTTTGAACAAATTTGGAAGAGCTTCATGCAAGGAACATCCATGGCAAGTTTCATCAACTTTGGCCCAGGGGTTTAAGAGGAGATGTCGTTTAAAGTAAAAGTTTACGGACGGACGATGGACGGACGGACGCCGGACAAAAGCTCACCTTGTCACTACGTGACAGGTGAGCTAAAAACGAACAATTTAGGTCCTGATCAGTTGACACAGATGTGCCAGCTGATCTGGAACTAAACTGTTCGCCCAGGCAATAAAGGTGTGTCTATGGAGGAAAGGGTTAACTGAATTCTACAAACAAGAGGGCCCTTAAGGCCCTGGGTCGCTCACCTGAGTACAAAAGTACTCTCAGTTTTACCCCAGAGCCAACATTTAAATAATGCTGGTAAAGGGTCTCTTCACAATACTCAACAGGAAATATCCGAGGCCAGTCATAGTCGCATTAGTTTCAGAGAAAAACGATTATTTATGTAAACTAAGAGAACCCCAGGGCATGGCCAATTTTGGCCCAGGGGACATAATTTGAACAAACTTGGTAGAAATCCACTAGACAATGCTACATACCAAATATCTAAGCTTAAGGCATGAGGTTTCCAGTAAAAAGATTTTTAAAAATTGCCTTTTTTACAAATTGAGAGCCCCCAGGGCGGGGCAAATATTGACCCCAGGGCCAACATTTAAACAATGTTGTTAAAGGGTCTCTACACAATACTCAGCACCAAATATCTAAGATCTAGTCCTATCAGTTTTGGAGAAAAATGATTTTCATGTTTTTCCTATATATTTATATGTAAACCAAGAGAACCCTAGGGCGTAGCGGATTTTGGCCCAGGGGACATAATGTGAACAAATTTAGTAGACATCCATAAGACAATGCTACTTACCAAATATCTAAGCTGTATGCATTGTGGTTTGTGAGGAGAAGATTTTTAAAGATTTCCTTTATAAGTCTATGTAAAATGAAGTGACCCCTGGGGCGGGGCCAATTTTGACCCCAGGGAAATAATTTGAACAATCTTTGTAGAGTTCCACTAGAGGGTGCTAAATGCCAAATATCTAAGCTCTAGGCCTTGTGGTTTCAGACAAGAAGATTTTTAAAGTTTTTCCTATATAAGTCTTTGTAAAATGAAGTGACCCCTGTGGCGGGGCCAATTTTGACCCCAGGGAAATAATTTGAACAATCTTTGTAGAGTTCCACTAGAGGGTGCTAAATGCCAAATATCTAAGCTCTAGGCCTTGTGGTTTCAGACAAGAAGATTTTTAAAGTTTTTCCTATATAAGTCTTTGTAAAATGAAGTGACCCCTGTGGCAGGGCCAATTTTGACCCCAGGGAAATAATTTGAACAATCTTTGTAGAGTTCCACTAGAGTGTGCTAAATGCCAAATATCTAAGCTCTAGGCCTTGTGGTTTCAGACAAGAAGATTTTTAAAGTTTTTCCTATATAAGTCTATGTAAAATAAAGTGACCCCTGGGGCGGGGCCAATTTTGACCCCAGGGAAATAATTTGAACAATCTTTGTAGAGTTCCACTAGAGGGTGCTAAATGCCAAATATCTAAGCTCTAGGCCTTGTGGTTTCAGACAAGAAGATTTTTAAAGTTTTTCCTATGTAAGTCTATGTAAAATGAAGTCACCCCTGTGGCGGGGCCAATTTTGACCCCAGGGATATAATTTGAACAATCTTTGTAGAGTTCCACTAGAGTGTGCTAAATGCCAAATATCTAAGCTCTAGGCCTTGTGGTTTCAGACAAGAAGATTTTTAAAGTTTTTCCTATATAAGTCTATGTAAAATGAAGTGACCCCTGGGGCGGGGCCAATTTTGACCCCAGGGAAATAATTTGAACAATCTTTGTAGAGTTCCACTAGAGGGTGCTAAATGTCAAATATCTAAGCTCTAGGCCTTGTGGTTTCAGACAAGAAGATTTTTAAAGTTTTTCCTATATAAGTCTATGTAAAATGAAGTGACCCCTGGGGCGGGGCCAATTTTGACCCCAGGGAAATAATTTGAACAATCTTTGTAGAGTTCCACTAGAGGGTGCTAAATGCCAAATATCTAAGCTCTAGGCCTTGTGGTTTCAGACAAGAAGATTTTTAAAGTTTTTCCTATGTAAGTCTATGTAAAATGAAGTCACCCCTGTGGCGGGGCCAATTTTGACCCCAGGGATATAATTTGAACAATCTTTGTAGAGTTCCACTAGAGTGTGCTAAATGCCAAATATCTAAGCTCTAGGCCTTGTGGTTTCAGACAAGAAGATTTTTAAAGTTTTTCCTATATAAGTCTATGTAAAATGAAGTGACCCCTGGGGCGGGGCCAATTTTGACCCCAGGGAAATAATTTGAACAATCTTTGTAGAGTTCCACTAGAGGGTGCTAAATGTCAAATATCTAAGCTCTAGGCCTTGTGGTTTCAGACAAGAAGATTTTTAAAGTTTTTCCTATATAAGTCTATGTAAAATGAAGTGACCCCTGGGGCGGGGCCAATTTTGACCCCAGGGAAATAATTTGAACAATCTTTGTAGAGTTCCACTAGAGGGTGCTAAATGTCAAATATCTAAGCTCTAGGCCTTGTGGTTTCAGACAAGAAGATTTTTAAAGTTTTTCCTATATAAGTCTATGTAAAATGAAGTGACCCCTGGGGCGGGGCCAATTTTGACCCCAGGGAAATAATTTGAACTATCTTTGTAGAGTTCCACTACAGGGTGCTAAATGCCAAATATCTAAGCTCTAGGCCTTGTGGTTTCAGACAAGAAGATTTTTAAAGTTTTTCCTATATAAGTCTATGTTAAATGAAGTGACCCCTGGGGCAGGGCCAACTTTGACCCCAGGGAAATAATTTGAACAATCTTTGTAGAGTTCCACTAGAGTGAGCTAAATGCCAAATATCTAAGCTCTAGGCCTTGTGGTTTCAGAGAAGAAGATTTTTAAAGTTTTTCCTTTAGGTTGCCATGGCAACCAGAGTTCTGCTTGGAATTTCATTTTTTGAACAATTTTGAAAGGGCATCATCTATGCATTATTCCTGTGAAGTTTCATCAAAATTGGCCAAGCCGTTTCAGAGAAGAAGTTGATTGAAGCAATTGTTGACGACGCACGACGGACGACGCACGACGGACATCAGGCAGTCACAAAAGCTCACCTTGTCACTTCGTGACAGGTGAGCTAAAAACATGCCTACAAGCATAAATGAATTCAAAGTACAATCTAATCTAGCAGTTTGAACATAAATATTTCTGATACCATGTTCTGTCTGTATATACTCCTGAAAATCTCCTTTGTTTTTCTTGTGAATGATCTGCTCACAGGCTCCAATATCTAAAACAACCAAAATAATACAGGTCTTAAAAATTATCAATTTTTTTTCAACAAGAAACTTCCAACTTTTCAACCAAGAACAAAGATTGGAAAAAAAGGCTTTCACATAAGTTCCTGGTCAAAGTGTCATACAGTCACATGATTGGTGCTCCAGAAGGACTGTACCTATCATGTCTGCAGGGATTGTCTTAGTTTGTCATAACAGGGAGAAGTCTTTCTGAATTTAGGGAGAAATTAACTAGGATTTCGGCTTTCTGTATGAAACATCTACACTGCCTGAGTTGAGGGAGACGTTACGGACATTTTGGAGACCATTTCTCCCAAGTCTCCCTCTTAGCAATTACCTGGTCTGAGTCGGTAAATCCGGCCTGGATTTATTATCAAGAACCACAGCAGCAACTTTTCTTTCATTGAAGTGTTTTTCTTAAGAACATTACCTTTCACTACATGGGATATGGCTACCAATCCAAGAGCGTTGATCCAGCTAGGCTGGCACATGCAAGCTATTAGATCAGGATGTACACTGTTAGCTGATAGATTTGTAAGGTTATTTATGACTATAAAGCAACCAGTTTAGATCCAGATAAAATGTCACTGATATGCCATCTGATCTTGATCTACATTAGTCACACCTGATTCAAAACCCATAGATATGGTGTAAAAAGTTTCCTTACTGCTAATTGATGCAGTTTGATCAAAGCCTACACCATTTTTTTCCAAGAGAAAAAAATCAAGAAATCAAAACCTTGTGTAATAGGAAAGAAATAAAACCCATAAAAATTAATTATAAGCTGCAGATAAACCCTCTCAAGACAAAATGGTTAATATTTATGTTTATCTAAACAACGCTTTTTTACAAAGTTGTGTACTGCATTTGCACCATGTTAACATCATAATTTAAAGCATCTTTGTACTTTTTCATGCTTTTTTTTCAACCAAAATATGCTTTTAAATTTTTAAGCAGAACGTAATGAATTTTCAATGAAAACATGATTTTCTATCATAGTACAACACTTAATGTAAATTAGCTTTAGACTGGTTCAGTTTTCTTAGAGAATAGTACAACACTTACGATAAGATAAATTAGCTTTAGATTGGTTCAGTTTTCTTAGATCATTGGCGACAAAATCTTTCATATCTTTCACTTGTGTAAAATTCTTCCTTTTCTGAAAAAGAACAAAATCTTCAGATGTTTTCCTATCAACATATATATAAGTTGATTATTATTTATTTTACCAATAATCTGGATCATCAACATAAAAGACGGCACATCACAATCATAAACTGAATAATAACTATCATAAACAGCAGCATCAACATTAACACTGCATCATAACTATCACAAACATCAGGAATATAAAGATTGCTTATCACCATCATAAAATTGCATCATATCTATCATTAACAGCAACAGCAATATTAAGATGGAACACCATTATCATAAACTTGAATCATGATTCAGCTTACAAAAGGGAAAGGTACACCAACACCTACTCTCCAAAATAAATATCACTGTATCTAGAGATATTCAAAAGTGACCCTTGGGGCATTTCAAAAACCTGAAGTCCTGTAAGAACATCAATGGTTCTTAATTAATAGAATGTTGTGTTCCGCGGAACACGTGTCTCCTGCTGGCAAAAAGTTGAAATGTGGGCGTATGTTTAATCATATATAATAAAATGTTTTTATTCAAGTTGATTTCAATACTACACCACAGAGCACATGAGTCACCTTAATTGCATTTGAAAGGGGAATTACTAAAAAAATGGTGAAACCCGAGTTATCATTCTTCACCAGTTAGTATGTGCATGCAGATGAAATATTCAAAGAATTAAGTGAACTGAACAAGTACTTTGAATTTTACAGGCAACATTATGTTTCATGTAAAAGTTGCATTTGAAAGGTGCATAACTCATAAAATATTCAAACAGGAGTTTTCATTCTTTTTGTCACCAATGTCGTTGTTCATGCAGATGATATATTCCAAGTATTAAGTGAATAGGACAAATACTTTCAAAGTTATATGCAACATTAGGTTGCATTTGAAAGGGACATAACTCAAAAATAGTTAAACAGGAGTTATGTTGTTGTACCTGATGTTGTTCATGAAGATGAAATATTTAAAGTATTATGTAAATAACACAAGTACTTTAAACAAGAGGGCCATCATGGCCCTGTATTGCTCACCTGAGTACAAAAGTACTTTCAGCTTTACCCCAGGGCCTACATTTAAATAATGCTGGTAAAGGGTCTCTTAGTAAATTACAATACTCAACATGAAATATCTAAGGTCTAGTCACATTAGTTTCAGAGAAAAATGATTATTTATGTTTTTCAATATAAATCAATGCAAACTAAGCGAACCCTGGGGCGTAGCCAATCTTGGCCCAGGGGACATAATTTGAACAAACTTGGTAGATATCCACTAGACAATGCTACATACCAAATATCTAAGCTTAAGGCATTGAGGTTTCCAGTAAGAAGATTTTTAAAAATTGCCTTTTTTACATATTAAGGGCCCCCGGGGCGAGGCCAATATTGACCCCAGGGTCAACATTTAAACAATGTTGGTAAAGGGTCTCTTCACAATACTCAACATCAAATATCTAAGGTCTAGTCCTATTAGTTTCCGAGAAAAATGATTTTTCATGTTTCCTATATAAATCAATGTAAATGAAGAGAACCCTGGGGCGTGTCCAATTTTGGCCCAGGGGACATAATTTAAACAGACTTGGTAGACATCCACTAGACAATGCTACATACCAAATATCTAAGCTTTAAGCATTGAGATTTCAAGTAGAAAGATTTTAAAAGTTTGCCTTTTTCACATATTAAGGGCCCCAGGAACGGGGACAATTTTGACCCCAGGGCCAACTTTTAAACAAAGTTGATAAAGGGTCTCTACACAATACTCAGCACCAAATATCTAAGATCTAGTCCTATTAGTTTTGGAGAAAAATGATTTTTCATGTTTTTCCTATATAACTATATGTGGTAAACATCATACCTAAATATAGCTGAAGACAGGTAGAAATATTCGATTTTGACAATTCATGCCATCTGATCAGGATCTGCACTGGTCCCATTTTAGTCATATATAACCTAATGAATCAAAAAGCCAACAGTGCAGATCCTGATCAGATGGTTCGGATGTGCCGGCTGATCTGGATCTACACTGTTCGCCCAAGCAAAAAGTTGTGTCTATGGACGAAAGGGTTAATATAGTCTGAACATTTTGAGAAAGTGCTACAAATTTGTTGTTGTTGTTGTTGTTTTACTTATGAATTTAAATAAAATATTTAGAAAAGCCTGATATTCAGTGCTATAAAGTATTAAGAATGTTTATTTGGTCAGTATCCATAGATGTCAAAATTTACCTTATAAAAACTTCCAGAGCAAAGTTCTTAATATTGCAAAACACAGATCTTGAAGCAGGAAAGTTCAGTAGGTCATTTGACCAGCAACTGGAGCAATGAACTTGATAGTGCATCCTAATACATCTTAATATAGCTGAAGACAGGTAGAACTATTGAAATTTTGACACTTGAAATTTTCACTCTGCTACTAAAATTTTTGTTTCAAATTTTATCCCTGAACAACCAGTGAATGAATTGTTCAGGAAAGATTGAATTTTAAGATGGTATAATGGCTGTGTCAAAATCTGGTTAATAACTGTAGAAAATCAAAGGTTAAAAACAGAATTCACGTTTTTTCCTATATAAGTCTATATAAAATGAAGTGACCCCTGGGGCGGGGCCAATTTTGACCCCAGGGAAATAATTTGAATAATAATTGTAGAGTTCCACTAGAGGGTGCTAAATGCCAAATATCTAAGCTCTAGGCCTTGTGGTTTCAGACAAGAAGATTTTTAAAGTTTTTCCTATATAAGTCTATGTAAAATGAAGTGACCCCTGGGGCGGGGCCAATTTTGACCCAAGGGAAATAATTTGAACAATCTTTGTAGAGTTCCACTAGAGGATGCTAAATGCCAAATATCTAAGCTCTAGGCCTTGTGGTTTCAGACAAGAAGATTTTTAAAGTTTTTCCTATATAAGTCTATAAAAAATGAAGTGACCCCTGGGGCGGGGCCAATTTTGACCCCAGGGAAATAATTTGAACAATAATTGTAGAGTTCCACTAGAGGATGCTAAATGCCAAATATCTAAGCTCTAGGCCTTGTGGTTTCAGACAAGAAGATTTTTAAAGTTTTTCCTATATAAGTCTATATAAAATGAAGTGACCCCTGGGGCGGGGCCAATTTTGACCCCAGGGAAATAATTTGAACAATCTTTGTAGAGTTCTACTAGAGGATGCTAAATGCCAAATATCTAAGCTCTAGGCCTTGTGGTTTCAGACAAGAAGATTTTTAAAGTTTTTTCTTTCGGTTGCCATGGCAACCAGAGTTCTGCATGGAATTAATTTCTTTGAACAACTTTGGAAGAGCTTCATGCAAGGAACATTTGTGGCAAGTTTCATCAACTTTGGCCCAGGGGTTTAAGAGGAGATGTTGTTTAAAGCAAAAATTGACGACGCACGACGCACGACGGACGACGCACGACGGACACAGGGCGATCCTAAAAGCTCACCATGAGCACAAGTGCTCAGGTGAGCTAAAAATATAGGCAACATAAAGTTTCATGTTAAAGTTTCATGTGAAAGGGACATAAGTCATAAAAAGTCAAGCAGGTGTTATCATTCTTGTTGTTAGTGATGACGATATTCATGAAGATGATATATTCTGAATATTACCGGGGTAAGTGAACAGGACAAGTACTTTAAAAGTTAATGTCATCATTAAGTTCCGTGTGAAAGTTGCATTTGAAAACGGCATAACTCAAAAATTATTCAAACAGAAGTTATGGTCCTTATTGTAACCGATGTTGTTGTTCCTGAAGATGATATATTCCAAGTTTTAAGTGAAAAGGACATGTACTTTCAAAGTTATGAGCAACATTAAATTTTATGTTAAAAGGTTTATTTGAAAGGTGCACAACTCAAAAAATATTGAAACTGGAGTTATCATTCTTGCTGTCACAGATGGCGTTGTTCATGCTGATGATATATTCAAAGTATGAAGTGAATAGGACAAATACTTTCAAAGTTATAGGCAACATTAAGTTTCATGTTTAAGTTGCATGTGTAAGGGACATAACTCATAAAATAGTCAAACAGGAGTTATGACTGTTGTTGTAACCGATGTTGTTGTTCATGCAGATGATATGTTCCAAGTTTTAAGTGAATAGGACAAGTACTTTAGAAGTAATAGGCAACATTAAGTTTCATTTTAAAAGTTTTATTTGAAAGGGGCATAACTAAAAAAATATTGAAACTGGAGTTATCATTCTTGGTGTCACAGATGTTGTTGTTTATGCGGATGATATATTTCAAGTATTAAGTTATTTGCAACATTTAATTTAAGTTTCTTATTAAAGTTCCATATAAAAGTCATTTGAAAGGGGCATAACTCAAAAAATACTGAAACAGGAGTTATCATTCTTGTTGTCACAGATGGTGTTGTTCATGCAGATGATATATTTCAAGTATTAAGCTAATAGGACAAGTACTTTCAAAGTTATTGGCAACATTAAGTTTCATATTAAAGTTGGGAGACTACCGGACAACGGCACTGCCGACGACGTCGCCGGACAATAGGATCCCTATGTGTCTACCTGCTATTGCAGGCGACACAAAAAACAATCTGACTTTAAACATTATAAGATAGTTTTGCTTGAAATTTTCAACTTTTACTTATCAGATTTCACACTTTAATCTATTTATACAGGTTTAAAGTTTTAACCCATTGTGAACAGTGTCAATCAGATCAGCTGGCACATCTTTGATCTACACTGTTCATTTCTTGTTCAGAAATGAATTAATAAATCAAAAGGGAACACTGAAGTCAGCTGACCTGAATCTACACTGTTCACCATGGATACCAGGCATATCCCAGTAAAGAAAAAAGAAAACACTTCCAATCCATTTTAATTAAAAGTTAACCCTTTCCTGTACAGACACACCTTTATTGCTAGGGCGAACAGTTCCGTGGCGTCTGATCAGGATCTAAACTGTTCGCTTTTCGATTCATTAGGTTATTTTTTACCAAAATGCGACCAGTGCAGATCTGGATCTACACTGGTCGCACATGCATAAAAACGCGTATCTATACAGGAAAGGGTTAATAAACCCCATTTTGTCAGTCACTGTCACAATGTATACCTGTACTTACATCTGACACTGCCTGCAGTTGTTGTGCGTGAGACTTCAACAAGTCAAACACACATGTAAAATGCCGATTTCTTATCTCTTCAAACATCTGTGAGAAGAAGAAAACAAAGAGGTATATTAAAGGTAATGAAAAGTGGATTATCTATTCAATTTATGTCTGACATACTTTATATACTGAAATCTTTAAGTTAAATTTCACCTGCTCTTACTTACTTTCCATAACATAAATAAAAAATATTGTAAGAAAACAAACTGGTACTGAACAAACAATGGTAGATTTGTATCAAGACAGTCAATAACTGCTAACATTCTATTTACTTGGCTCATTTGCGTAATATACCAGTTTCATTTTAACAGTTTTATCTTATCATGAAAGTATGTATTACAGAACTTATTTGACTATACAGCAACCATTGTAGATGCTGAATCAGTAGATCTACACCTGACATACATGCAAGCTTAGTGTGTTATTCCTTTAACCTATGGGATATGGCTATTATCCCATGGGGGACCAATGCAGATCAAGATCAGCCAGCACATCCATGCCATCTGATCTGGATCTACATAGTATGCTTTTAGATTCATAAAGATATTTCTGACCAAGAAGTGAACGCCTGTGCCAGCTAATCTGGATCTACACTGGTGGCCCATGTGATAAAAGGCGTTTCCATGGTGTAAAGATTTGCAAGCTGGCTATAGAGATGAATGCAAGCTGGCTATAGAGATGAATGCAGGGTTTTCATTTGACCTGGGAGATGACCCTATGACTCCTGAAATTTCAAAAAAGCCTCATTAAACCGCTAACATTTCAACTGAAGAATAGTTTTTTCCTTAAATTATGGGTGCTTTGGCAATCAAATGGCAGAATCCCTTAAAAAAATAATCAAAATGACCATTGAGGCTCAGCAGCTAGTGGAATCCCTGGAATGTAATTGTCCCAAGGAACTCACCTCATCTTCACTAGACAGTTTCACTTTAACAGGATGATCTTTCTTGGTGATGTCCTTTCCAAACTCCACACAGCCACACTGTATACCAAACATGTCATCTAACAGCCCCTCATAGGTCACCTGAGTGCATAGCGGGGTCACAAAGTCAACTTCTGTAAGAAAAGTATGGACATTCTGACAACAAATTCCTCATAGATTATTACTGGCAATAAAGAACTTTGAGAGCAGTAAAGTGCACAGTGACCAAGAACTAATTATCTTATTACAAGGGGTTTGAGACCCACCTAGATTAGGAACTTGAACCTGTTACTAAATGGATATAACATATTCCATGTGTATAATCCAGCCTTCACTGTAGCCACTGAACCAACTTGTGAACACTGGATTCACGTGCAACCTCTATGGTTTTTATCCAATGGGCAACCAATGTTTGTTTAGATCAGCCAGCATATCTGTACTCTCTGATCTTAATCTTCACTCATCTTCATAAGGTTATTTCTGACTTAGAGGCAAACTATGTATATTCTGATCACACTTAAGTTGTACAGTTTGATTTTGGTGTAAACTGGCCCTCAATGTGATTAAAGGTAAAGGGTTCATGCAAAGGTATTAACATAACCTCAAAGGTCCAGGTGTTTATCACTACAAAGAAGAGATTTTCAGTTATTATCTTTTTTACTTAGTATTTTTCTGTGTTCATGTTTCAATCCTATTTAAGAATACATGTACCAACCTCTGTCAATGAGAAACATGTGTCCAATCTCAGATCTGGGATAATCAGGCTCTATCAACTTGTCTCCCCCACTCAGCTGTTTCAGTAATTCATAACACATCTGCAAGAAGACAAACAGAAAAGATCCCCTGTTAAAACAATGCTTCGATTCTTCAAGAACGTGTCTGACCTTGATCATACAATCCAAAACTGTAAAATTATTAATGTCCCCTAGGATTAATTTTCATGAAATTTGTGGTTGAATGACCAATTAATTCACATACCCACAAAAATATAACTGCACATTTTTGTCTTCTGCTAGCATATAGCTCACTCTAATTTTAAAAATTGCTCCTGTTTATTTCATAAGTCAGTGTAAGCTTTCACAAGAATCAACATCATATTGTATCATTTCTTGTTTATTGTTAAATGATTTCACAGTATTGTACCCTATTAATCTTAGCTAACAGCAACTTTATTTAAATGTATTCTCTTTTATATATATCTGTCTCTATGGCCTAGTGGTTAAGGGGTCTGCCTACAGAAAACATTAGCCAAAGGTTTGAGCCCCACCGAGGACTTATTGTGATATGGCCAGTTGGTGAGCTGCTAGATAGCTGAATAAGGGTTACCAATTTTCTACCTGCCAAGAAGGGGCATATATGGTGGAATTTGTAACACTGTTCATGTGAAGGGTGTCTTGTAAGCCAGAGAGGCTGGCCCTTTGAATAGGGGCGACAGTATAATAAAAAACAGAGCCTCGTTATCACTCCAAAACATTTTGGACAAGGCAGATTTTCCCATCAAACCTTGTACATATAAAAAATAATTTAAGTATAAACCAAATAAAATGTTAACAATCCCCTTCTCCAATTCAAACTTTCCATCTTTATCACCTTTAAAATACCTGTTGGTATTAATTGTAATGAAAACTAAATAAACTGTAAGTACTAACACTAAAATAAAGACTTACTCTCCCAGCACGACCCAAGCAGTATACATTTGGAATTTCTCCCATAATTCCCTGAATAGTCTGGATCGATTTACTGACATTGTGCAGCAATGTCAAATCATTATCCTATAGAAAAAACCAATAAGATTAATTTAGACCTATACTCCATATTAACATTTTAACATCTGTGCATCAAGTGCAGATCCAGATCAGCCAGCACATCAATACCATTTGATTAGGAGCTGCACTGGTCGCATCTTGGTCAGAAACAACCTAATAAATCTTAAAGCAAACAGTGTAGATCCTGATCAGATGACAGGGATGTACTGGCTGATTTGGATCTGGATTTACACTGCTAATTCATGCAATAAAGGTGTTTCTATGGAGTGATGGGTTAACTACATAACATAATTTTAATTTGATGTCATATTTTGCTTTATAATTTTATTTTAAAGAATCACTCTACAAGCAGATATAATATTAACAATTTTAAGGACATACTCAGTTAAGTATTTGCTTAAATTTATTTACATTTGGAGTTCTTTGAATTCAATTTACTTTTACCTTTGCCAAGACTGCATTTACTTTTGCTAACAGTACAGATATACCAGTATTCATACCAAATAAAAAGATTTGAAGAATTCAGGGCTTTCCAAGGAAAGAAAATCTGTATCCAATGGAAACAGTTCAAGGTCACAGCTGTCAAGGTCACAGTGGCCCATCACTCCTTCTTGTTCCAACAGCATCTCACACATAAACAGCTACAATACAAAATAATAAGAAATAAAAGATGTAAAGAATGACAAAAGGTCAAAGTTATAGCATTCCATGTCAATTTTCCATATACAGTCAAGTATTTTTATTTCAAAAGCACCTCACACAAAGACAGCTACAAAACACAACAAGATTTATCCATTACTGTAAACAATGATAAGTTCATAACAGGTCAAGGGCATAACTGCTCAGGAAATAAATGATTACTCCTTGATAATTTTCACACACATATACAGCTACAATTGACCGTATCAACAAGTGATCACGTGGTTTGTTCTAGGTAAACATGTTATCTCGCAGCAGCTGCTGTGTAACAAATAGCAATACACTGACCAGCTTTCACCAGAGGGCTTTGCTTGTAATTAGTACTGATAAGCCAAGATCAAAATAAATAAACAATATGCACTTGAACATTACAATATGTTTAATGTTTATAATAAATTATAAATTTATAACATGTTTACCATGCAGTAATATGTGCATTTATTCTCTGCTCTCTGTTTTAAACTTAAGTTAGAATGGCATTTACAAGTTAAATGGAGTGGACTAAAACACTAAATGAGATTCCCAAGTCATGCTCTATAATTAAAATTGTTGACTACATAAAACAAAGTGGAAGAAAGCTTTCAATAAAGGGTATAATTTCTTTGTGGAAAGTTATATACATAAAGCGTTTGTTGATAAGACAACTGACAGGTTCTGTATTAAATCAAAGTGGTAAGGTCAAAGAAAACTGAGAAACCAAATGAATTGTGAATGACAATTAAATTGTCTGATGCAGAAGTCATATGTGGACAATGCAGCGGTATTGCAGGGTATGTAGACACGTGCATATTCTTATCATTGATAGGGTGTTTAATACAATCGATAATCAATATTACACTTGAATATTGCTTTTTAAATTCTGGAGTCATATGCTTTTCACAATGTCTTGCTGCGGAAATATCTTGATTGATCCCAGTACTACATACATTAAGTTTACCCAAGTTTTAAATATCTTTGTAACTGTTGCCAAAGATATGCTGAAACGCATTTCCAAATCTTTGTTTTAGTAATCCTAATTTTAACTTCATGAATGTAAGCAAAAACTCATCGTCCAGATATATAGCTTGTGTGTTCTGAAATGTTAACTGGTGTCGTTATCATCGTCATCATCAACCATCTCATCATCAGAATCAAAATAATAAGCACCACATATAAATTGATCTCGACTACGTCGGTCCCACTAAATGATAGAACTTATGTTTTTATTTGGAACTAACAACTCTAGAAAAGAGTTGAACACAGACAATGTTGGTAATGCAGTGTGGAATTTTAGAAGTTTCATTCTTGGATTCGACTGAATAATGTTTTTAAGTGAAAATTGATTTCCTTGTTGTTTTTTTATAGGCAATTTTATTATGGGCAAACATGGATGGAATTTGTCCTTTGAAGGACACTTCTAAGCGTATCATAGTAATGGAAGTCAGCTATCTTAAAATGTTTGCTGTATATTCTAGTTGACTGTGATATAACAAAGTTGTCCTTGGTGAATAAAGCTGCTCTGTATATTCTTACCTTCCAAATCTGGAGTTTAAAAGACTAATACTTGAACTAACTTCTTAATTTTATGCACACCAAGAAATTGTTAAAATCATATAAAAATATGGATTTGATAAAGTCATTTGCATTGAGATATAACAGATTATGCATTCAGTTTAACATGCGGCCTTCAAATTCTATACATTTATGAAATAAATAAAGGATTTTTACCTTCTTTTGTTTTAAATTACTCGGAAACTGATGCATTGATACGCCATCTTCATGACCAGACACATTGCATAGGGGCAAACACCAATTAAACATCATAATTCCTAATTATGATAACATCTACTAGCGTGAGGTGTGTATTTCAAGTGCAAATAAACACTGTGAGAGTTTCCAGCCAGTTAACATGTTTACCTAGATAAGATCATGTGACTTTCTCTGGCGATATGGTCAACTTTTTAAGGGCCACAAAATATCTAGAAAGAATTGCTTTTCTTAAAATTGTCAATATTTGAAATACTAGTCCCGCAATAATGTAGAGTCCCACCATAATGCTAAGTTTAAGACCTACTAAAATGTTGTTTTTTCTGAATATACAAAATAATTTTATGAAAAATACTGTAAAGTAGCTTAAAAAATTGTAATCAACAGTTAAAAGCAACACAGTTGGCTCGGACAAGATTTCCATCGACTATTTTCTTTAAACGAGTAGATATGGTCAATACAATCGTGGGCAAGAAATATCAGGTTACAGGTAATATTAATCTGACAGCATACAAGGTGTATTATAGCACAGACCCTCTAATCAGGTTACAGGTAATATTAATCTGACAGCATACAAGGTGTATTATAGCACAGACCCTCTACCTCACATAACCCAAACAACAAAATGTTTTAATATCAATTACAAGCACTCCGAATCAGATCTAAATATTGCTCTTTTGATATTTTGTAAGTACACAATGTGTACACATGGTTAAAGTCATGTAAGATTCTTTATCAGCCACAAGATGTCAGAAGTTATGAAGAATTGTCAAAAAGCCATTATTTTTGGACAAAACCTACCCTCCTAGGAACCATAACAATCCTGTATCTTCTCTTCTCCCCTCTAGCATGTTCCTGGCTGATATGGTCGGCTATCATCTTCATGATGTTCATCTTTGGCTTGACCAAGTACATCCGTCTGAACACATACAAATTATGATTTTAAAATACAAGAAGCAAAGTTTGTGTGATTTCTGTATGAAATTTAGGCAAACAACCATTGCATGTTCTAAATGAGCTGAATCACAATAATTAGCCAATCAAAATGTCTCTCTTAAAATGTGGTTGTGAAGGCAGCAAAAATGGATAAATAAGTAGTATACTGGTACCATGTTCAATTTGAACAAAAATATGGCACGAGCTGAAAAAACTGTTATCTTTGTATGGACTGGATACCTTAAGCTCAACAGACATCAAGATACATCTAGGCAACGTTGATCTAAGTGCTATGTGTCTCAATTTCCTTAATTATTGAAAATTGATGGTAAACAGTAAATGAATAATAAAAATGTAAATGACATGTACATACCTATCACAGCCTCCAAGCTTCATCTCCTTATCTGATCTTTCTAATTTAAATATCTTATCAACCCCATTTTCCTGCAAATGTTACAAAACAGTATTAGAATGTTTATTTAGTATGATGTACAGTTCTCATACTCCAAAATACTGAAATCAGTTCTTCTGAATACTGAAGTACAGAAGTTATTTGTTATAAATATGAAACAGAGTATACATGTTCTTATTACTTGTCTGAGAATTATGAACTCATAATAGCTGCCAGAAATATAGCATGATTTATAATGGGGCGGATTTCAGATGTGTAAGGATATTTCAAGATGGGCGTAGCCCCAACTTATATGCATCTTTCACTATGAATGACTTCCCATGATCAAACCTGTGATAAATCACCAGCCGCTTTTTATTATTTTAATTCTTATATGAAAAATTTTTTATACAGCTTCGAAATAATGGAAATACTTTGCCGAGTACATTCGTCCAGCAATTTGTGACATCAAAACTTACAGCAGTAACATATCATGGATTAAATCACCATTGCTTCAATTTACTGCCTTAGAGAATCTTAATGGTCATGTTAGAAATTTAAATACATTTATCAGCATTATACTAAAATTAGTCAAACATTGAAAACTCTGTGTAAGTGAAGTATTATAGCCAGAATTATTAATTTGTTCACTTTTTTGTTCCTTTTTTATTTCATTAGTTGCATTTTATTATTCTGGTCAATACTGGTTAATTGAACTTTTTTCAAAATTTTCATAAAAGAAAAATAATTTATTTTTGTGTGAATGTTGATATTAAACTTAACTTTTTACTTGTTGTTTATTGATAAGGAATTGTTCATTACTGGTTGACAGTTGCAAGACTAATTGCAGTACTGTAGTCCCCACAATTTTCAATGCAAACTCTCAAACAATCATTATTATTGCTATCAAAAGATAACAAATTGTATGGACTTTTTATAAATCAGAACAACAAGTTTTCTATATCAGTTTCTTTGAGTTTGCATTGTTGTTTTAACTGTTTATAATGCATATAATTATATGAAACAGCAGCTGTACATTATCCTAATGTTTTGCAAGTTACAAGTTTTTTTTTCTGCACCAGTTAATGTCTTAAGAACATAATCCACATGAAGCTTTTTTTGTATAGCTGAGCAGAGTGCTATTAAGGTTTACCTTCAGAAAAGATGCTCCACCAGAAATCCTGTCAACTGGCTTCATCAAGTCTGGGTCAAGCACAATGTCTTTTCTGCCCTGATACTGCAACAATATAATCAATGTATTTTGGGACATTTTACATAACATGAACTTGAAATGGGTGCACTCTTGATTTGGTACTAACTCAACCAGAGCAGTGTTCCATTATATATCCATGGACTAAGATTAGATTTGGCAAAAGGCGAGTCATTAGCTTAGTAGTAAGCACATCTGCCTCTGAGTTCAGGGATCGTTTATTTAATCCCCTGCTACTCCAACTAAAAAAAGTCTTTCCGATGATTTCATGGACTTAAAGCCAAGGTCAAGTGTAGCAGTGCTGTTCATCAGACACTTAAGTTATATCTGAATTGTGAACCAAAGATTTTGAAGATGATGAGGTGTGAAAATAAAATTATAGTTTATTTAACAAAATCCAAAAATACTGTCAGGGTTTTTTTTCCTTAACAAACTGACGCCGATATCAGCGTCTTCCCCGGGAAAAAAAATTCCCCAACGAAAATTTTTTCCCCAACGAAAATCACTTTCCCCCTTGTAAAGTGATAATTTTTTAGCAAAACGTAAACAGAAGCTTAATTTATAGTTATGCTTAATCTATTTCATCTAAAATCTGCACAATGTTCACGAATATTTGTTAGAAATAAGGTACGTACACAAAGAGTATTATTTGTCGAATGTTACTAAATTTAGATTCACTACATCACAGAAACTGTATCCTCGTCGTCAACTTTAACATTACTGCTGCTGGATTATCGTCGTGTTGGGAATAAAGGCACTCTACCTGCCAGTTTTAAGTGGATTTTACAACAGTTGAGTACTGAGCGTACGGCTGTAAATTACGGCTAAAATACGACTCGTCCGCCGAATTCCTCAATAACATACCTCCCGCGGACTTCCAAATAAAGAAAATCACAACCATCAACGTAGACACACGTAGTAAATTTAAACCCCGCCTATAATCTTTCAGGTCACACAGTTTATGAGTAGATAGTAAAAAATGTTTTGCTAAAACAATAAGCTCCGCCCAACCAGTCGATTAAACGCTTGCGCGCGCCAGTCTAATTATCGCCGAGAAATGTTTTCTGACACCGGGCAAAAAAACGAATCTGTTGTTTTGATAATTGACAATTAATTGAAGATTAACAGAGTAAATTGCTTGTTGTCGTATATTTTCTTCATCGTGCTTTTAAACGGATGCGGCCTGTTAGCACTGTCAAGTAAAACGAATGACAAATAATGCAAAGTACGAACAACAGAATTCGGCGCCATGTTCTGTCACAAAAATACGAATCGTCAGGTGAAATACACATTCAAAACTGTGCCGGGAAATCATTTTTATCCCAAGATTTTTATAATTTCCAGAATATTCATTGAAGTCCAAATTTACGATATGACTCACAACTACAACAAGAGGGCCATGATGGCCCTTTATCGCTCACCTGAGTACAACAAAGTTATTTTTAGCCAGCGGTTTACCGTTGGCTATAGAAATGGAGATCCGAAATCTCAGACCTTTCAGCAGGTGCGCTCAAATGAAAAAGTTGAAGTACAGCTTACGGTAGACGTCAGAAAAGAGTTCCTAAAGCAGTCATAGAAAATCAGTTGTTAACGATCATTTAAATTGATTGCTTTAAAAGAATAATCAATAAAACGCTTACTCAATGAAAGCAACAAAGGCATACTGATATTATCGATATGTATGATCAAATAAACTGCGTATGTGTAAGACAGTCACAATGACGTCAAATGGCGGGTGAATAGAATTACCGAAAACGACCAAAAAACACCGACAAAGACCGAAAACAACTAAAACACCGAAAAATACCGAAGAGTGAACCGAAAAACATTATTTTTGTACCAAATACCACATTTTAAATAAATGCCAATGTAGCCAAAGTATAATTTATGTATAAATTCAATTTTTAATCACATTTGGTCCCTTTTTCGGTCTTATTCGGTCTTTTTCGGTTATTCGGTTGTTTTCGGGGATTCTATGCACCGTCAAATGGCAATATTTTGAACGCATTCAACGCATATTCTGAACGCAGACACGGTGCAAACATTTTGAAGTATTTTATTATTTTGAGGGGTGTATTTTTGCTTTACTCAAAATATATAACATGTCGATAGTTTTACGTTTTGTTACGTAACACGTACGGGGTTTAGCCCAAACTACACACACCTCCAGTGATCTCCCCTTGATTGCGTTTACCTAAAACATTGATCGAACATTTTGGAAGATTTTGTTTCAACAAATAGAGCGCCCTATAGGCTGTCTAGCTAATGTTTTGTGCGAATTTTAATTGTGAAAATCATGAAAATGATGCCAAGTTTGTTTTTACGAATTAACATGGGTGAAAGTACGCGAAATCCTGGAAGGATTACAAATAAACACAGACATCGACAAAAAATTTTATTACAGACACTGTGTAATTTCCGAAAGGTCAGGAAGAGTTTTGAAACTGCTTCAACTGTATCCCAAAAATTGCATGTGTGCAGTCATTGTATGCATAAATGTGCAATCAACTTTACTTTAAAAGTTTGGCATATTTTGCATTTGATGATTTGTAAAAACCAGCTGCATGAACACACATCTGATTATTGTTTACATTTTCTGGTGAGGATGTAAAGATAGACACTTCGACTTCAAGCACTTTGGAAAACAAAGTTCTGAATCGCACAGGCAGTTACACCACCCAGGTTTACAGGTCTTTACAAGGTAAACAGTTGTATTTGTTTGCAAGAAAAGCTGAAATTAGCTTCCTAAGTTTCAATGATATACAGAGGATATGGCCAGGTGATTTGGCCCAGATTAATGAACTAAACAGACGGGAAATGCAGACTATAAGGCCTGCAGTCAGAGACAAACGACCAAGCTTTAAGACCGCCCAGTATATTTTATTATTTTTATTTTAAATAAATTTTAGCAGGTCCCAGATATGAAATCAAATAATGCAGCATCATTAATTTTGGAAAAGCTTTTGTTGCTCAAAAATTGTTAAAATTTATTTGATTTATCAAAGACCATATAGGGAAACCGGTATTTTTAATTTTTAAATTACCTAGTTTTCGCTAGGTAGCAATCTCAGTTAAAAGACAAATTTATGACAATCGGTGTAGAATAAACTTGCAAATTAACCACTGACTTGATTTCCTACCTCAGGGGTTTCAAATATCAATAGATCTGTATGCAGATTCTTGCATTTTGATGTAAGCAAATAAGTTTTTTTCCACATTTGACCCCACCTTATTCTGAGCTTGGGATCATTTTGATTCATGAGAATCTAAGAAACATGGTCAAATTTTGCAAGAATAAAGATAAAAACAATGTATTGTGTCTACTGCATTTTAATTATGAAGTTAATACTTATTTGACAATTGAACATAATTATATTTAAATGAAGTAAAAGCACTTTTATAAGTAGTTTAAGTTCAATCAACCCAAGATATGACTAGAAACTATTTGATTATGACCCCTTAAAAAATCTCAACAGGGGTCAAACAACCCCTGGTTTTCAAAAGCTATTGAAATCCCTGCTTAAAAGACTCTTTTAACAAGCAAAGAACAGGCGCCAGCTCATTGGTTGTGATAAATTTGTGAAGAAAAAAACATATTTAAAAGAAAATATAATTCTTAACCAGGGGTTCCTCTATGTGCTAAATCTGAAAAGTCATTTTCATCTCATTTTAGTGGATTCACAATCAGCCAAAAGTAAAGGGTTAAAATCCAATAGACATGTGCAAAATTTTAATCACTATTATTGCAAAAATTGACCACTTTTCTAAATTCTCCAACATCAATGACCACAAACCCAAAATGGTGTGGGGGGGGGGGGGGGGAGTTAAATTTGAAAAAAAAAATAAATATGCTTGCATCAAAATGCAAGAAATCTGCATCTAGTGTCCCTGAATTATATCTTCTAATAAAATAATTTTTGAGTTAAATGGCATATAAAGTGTTAATATTTCTGACTAGGAATATATTATCTGCATTAACTTACTTAGTAACTGAAATAGCTTTATGAAGTAGAGTAATTTCTGAAATAGATTTTAGTTGAAGATGATTAAGAAAGATTGTTCATGTCATTCTAAGAGCATAACTAACAAGAGCCAGTCGGAAACGACTGCAAGCTCGACTATTCGAAGTCAGACATATTTAAGCACATTTTAAACTGGGCTTCATTTAAACTGGGAAGTAATTCAGGAGTTTATGACACCCAACACACACACATGAACAAAAGTTTCTTAATCTAAGTTAGGAAATCAATAAATTACACTTAATTTATTATTGTAGTTTTTTAAGAGTAATTACACAACCCAGCCCATACACCCCTGATCCCACACCCATCAACCCACTATCCCTGCCCACCTAAAGTGATGTGGTGAGGTGTGGTGTAGTATAGTATGGTATGGTATGCTGGTTGCTGTTGTTGGTGGTGTTGGTGTAGTTGCTGTTGTTGGTATTGTTGTTGGTGTTGGTAGTGGTGGTGTTGTTGGTGGTGGTGGTGGTGTTGTTGGTGGTAGTGTTGTTATGTTGGTGTTGTTGTTAGTGTTGTTAGTTGTTGGTGTTGTTGATGCTATTGTTGGTGTTGATGTTGGTGGTGGTGTTGTTGGTGGTGGTGTTCGTGTTGTTGGTGATGGTGTTGTTGGTGGTGGTGTTTTTGTTTGTGGTGTTGTTTACGGTATAGTTGGTGGTAGTGTTGATGGTGGTGTTGTTGTTGTTCTTTGTGTTATTGTTGGTTGTCTTGTTGGTGTTGTTGGTGGTGGTAGTGGTGTTGTTGTTGTTGGTGGTGGTGGTGGTTGGGGTTTTGTTGGTGGTGTTGTTGACAGTGTTGTTGGTGGAGTTGTTGTTGTTATTTGTGTTATTGTTGCTTCTGTTGTTTGTGTTGTTGTTGTTGGTGGTGGTGGTGGTGCTTTTGGTGGTGTTGTTGTTTGTGGTGTTGTTGTTGGTGGTGTTGTTATTGGTGATGGTGTTGTTGGTGGTGGTGGTGGTATTGTTGTTGTTGTTGGTGGTGGTGGTATGTGGTGGTGTGGAGGTGGTGGTGTTGTTTGTAGTGGTGGTATGTGGTGGTGGTGGGGGTGATGGTGGTGTGGTGTGGTGGTGGTGTGGTGGTGGTGGTGGGGGGTGCTGGGGGTGGTGTGGTATGTGGTTGTGTTGTGTTGTGTTGTGTTGTTGTGGTGTGGTGTGGTGTGGTGTGGTGTGGTGTGGTGTGGTGTGGTGTGGTGTGGTGTGGTGTGGTGTGGTGTGGTGTGGTATGGTATGGTATAGGTATAGTATAGTATAGTATAGTATAGTATAGTATAGTATAGTATAGTATAGTATAGTATAGTATAGTATAACCACTCAACACTTTCATCCAAAGTATGTTAAGTAAATCTGTTTTAAACCTTTTCTATAGCATTACCTATGAAAAACACTAACACTGAAACTTTAACCATAATTTCTAAGTCTTAATTCTAATTTCAAAGTGAAAAAGGGCAAAAATTAAATAAAAAAAGCAAGGATGAGTTATGGGCCTTTGAACATCAACCTGGTGTATGATAAAATAAAGGTATACAAAGTTTAAAAGTTGTGGTTTTAATAGAATGAAAGTTATGAGGTTTCACCATCTTGCACGTAAACTTAAACCTTAATTTCTAATTCTAAAAAGCGCAATAATTTGATAAAAATCAAAGAAAGAGTTATGGTTCTTGGCAAACATAGTCAGGGTCATGATAAAGAACAAATTTCAAAGTTGTAGTACAAAGAAGTATGAAAGTAACTAGCTTGCATGCAAACTTTAACCTTAAATTCTAAGTGAAAAGGGGCAATAATTTAAAATAAAATCAAAGAAAGAGTTATGGTTCTTGGCATATAGTGTTCACCATCATGACCCTGACATAGTCAGGGTCATGATGGTGAACAAGTGTCTTTAGTTTCAAAGCTATAGTACAAGAAGTATGAAAGTAACTAGCTTGCATGCAAACTTTAACCAGAAATTTTAAGTTGAAAAAGGGCTATAATTTGATTAAAAATTAAAGAAAGAGTTATGGTTCTTGGAATACATAGTCGCGGTCATGATGGTAAATAAGTGTTGAAAGTTTCAAAGCTATAGTACAAGAAGTATTAAAGAAACTAGCTTGCACGCAAACTTTAACCTAAAATTCTAAGTCGAAAAAGGGCCATAATTTGATCAAAATGGAAGTAAGAGTTATGGTTCTTGGCATATCCACTCGGGATATGATAATGAACAAGTGCTGAAAGTTTCAAAGCTGTAGTATAAGTAGTATTGAAGTTATGTGTTTATACAGTACCTTGCACGCAAACTTTAACCTGAAATTCTAAGTCGAAAAAGGGCCATAATTTGAAAAAAATGGAAGTAAGAGTAATGGTTCTTGGCATATCTACTCAGGATATGATAATGACCAAGTGCTGAAAGTTTCAAAGCTGTAGTATAAAGAGTATGGAAGTTATGTGTTTGTACAGTAGCTTGCACGCAAACTTTAACCTAGAATTCTAAGTCGAAAAAGGGCCATAATTTGATCAAAATGAAAGTTAGAGTTATGGTTCTTGGCACACACACTTGGGACATGATGATGAACAAGTGTGCCAAGTTTCAAAGCTGTAGTATAAGTAGTATTGAAGTTATGTGTTTGTACAGTAGCTTGCACGCAAACTTTAACCTGAAATTCTAAGTCGAAAAAGGGCCATAATTTGATCAAAATGAAAGTTAGATTTATGGTTCTTGGCACACACACTCGGGACATGATGATGAACAAGTGTGCCAAGTTTCAAAGCTGTAGCTATAGTAGTTTGTAAGATATAGGTATGTTGCATGCAAACTTTAACCAAAGCGGGACGGCGACGCCGACACCTAAGTGAGTAGAATAGCTCGACATATTCTTCGAATAGTCGAGCTAAAAATAATTGATATAGAGCCCCTTTCTGCCATATATTTGTCTTTTATCACATGCGCATGTAGTGTAGATCCGGATCAGACTAAATATTTGTGCCATCTGATCTGGACTTACATTGGTCACATCTTGTTTAGAAATAACCTTATGAATCTAAAATTGAACAGTGCAGATCCTGATCAAACAGCATAGAGATGCAAGGTGATCTAATTCTACACTGCCCATGCCAAAAACTCAAGGTGCATATTATATGGAGTTAAGGGTTAAAGTTAGAAATGGATTTTCTGTGCAAAACACAAGTATTACGTGTTTTATGTCTACTTTTTCCATGTAAGTAGACATAAATTATTATGCATAAGTCAGTATTAAGGAGCCTACATGGATACAGCTTTTATTCCATGTGTGACAAGGTTAGACCATATCAACTTGCATATCAGTGGAGGCTGGTCAGAGTCTGTTCATGTTTAGTTCTTTTAGGTACATGTACTTTCTGATCAAGCACGGATTTCTTTTGCTTTCGAAAACCAGGTGTCATTTGACCCCTGTTGAGAATTTTCCATGGGTCAAAACCTGATCTTCACAAGTCATATCTTGTATTAAGTGATACATACACATGTATTACTTATAATTAATTTGCAAGAGTTAAGTAAGTGTTAATTCATATTAAAAATGCAATTTCCTCAATACTTATCCTCATTCTTGCAAAAGTAAACCACTTTTTAAATATTTTTGTGCATCAAAATGACCCCAAGCTCAAAATTAGGTGGGGTCAAAAGTGGAAAAAAAAATCACATTTGTTTGCATTAAGATGCAAGAATCTGTATCAATTGAAATCACTGGATCAAGATTCAAAGTGTGTGGATTCAGATCAGATGGATGCCTTACATGCATTAAAAAGTCTAAATAGAGTTGACAGATAACAGTGGGGGAAAGAGTGTCTGTTAAGGGCTGTACTAATGAAATGAATATAAAGAGCCATTTTATCTGATTTATTAAGTTGGACACTTCATTATGATTACATTAACATAATGCTGACTCCCTGTTAGACATTGTTATACATTAAACCAAGATCAAATAGCCTTTCACAGGGTCCCTGTGTAATTACTTTGAGAGTGGAATTGATAAAGAGAAATACAAAGAAAAGAAATAAGTAATAATAATATAAGATATAAATATAATTTTGCTAACCCAACAATTTTCATACTTTAATTGACACAAAACATTTGTTGTACCTCTTTCATTTACTAAATGAAATTTATAAGGCATTGGCATTGCCCTAAGTTGTTATGTATTGCTATAAAGAATGGATATAAAACTATATTACCATCATCAAGTTCAACTACTGTTAAGCATCCTGACATGCACTCCACTGTTTGGAATGAATCAAAATTGGTACTTGTGTAAATATTGAGTTGCATTACAACCATGGCTAGGCATTCTAGACAGTGATGCATTTTGATCCTGATATTGCTTGATCAAACTTGGCCTGTAATATTTTTGTATTTGTCCTGTTCGATTGCTTTTAATGTTCCTTTTTTTCATTAATTTCAGTAGTTCTCCTAAAATAACTTTTTAGCTCATCTGTCAAATAGTGACAGGGTGTACTTTTGTAATCACCATTTGTCCTGCGTCCATTCACAATAATCGTCAGCACTATTGCTGCTTAATTTTTATCCGATCTTCTTCAAACTTGGTCAGAATGTTTATCTCAATGATATCTAGGTCGGATTAAAGATTGGTGTATGTGACCTTGAAAACTAGGTCACTAGGTCAAATTATAGAAAAACCTTGTCCGCAGTCGAGAGGTCTTAATTTTGGTCCGATCTTCTTCAAGCTTGGTCAGTATGTTTATCTAAATGATATCTAGGTCAGTTTCGAAACTCGGTCATGTGACCTTGAAAACTAGGTCACTAGGTCAAGTTATAATAAAAGCTTGTCTGCTTTCTAGTGGTCTTAATTTTGATCTGATATTCCCTTCCATTACCACAAGATCTTAGTTCCTTTCTTGAAATTGCCATATTGCATTATGGGTTCTGGAGTTAAGTGCCAAAATAAACTATTTTGACCCTGTCTGCACAAAAGCAGCTTCATTTTTATTTGAATTTAATCAGACTTGTACAATAATTGAGTTACTATAAGATCTTGGTTCCTTGCTTGAACCGGCTAGATTCCATAATGAATTCCAGAGTTATGGCCAT